>CM038702.1:43420497-43802997 GCA_021613375.1 Megaleporinus macrocephalus
AACGACAGAGAAGGATCAGAGAGTCGTTTATTTCACCTATCAGACGTTCAGCGCTTAACTGCGCCTTATACACAGATATATTAATAAGGTATTATGCACAATAACAGTTTTATGGATTTTAAACGGCCATCATTTACCAACACTGTGCGCAGCTATCACATGGAAGGACAATTTTATAACCCCTTAATGTAAATCTTTCTCTTTTTCTCCCATCATCTGGTAGGAGGTACAAAACATTAGAGAAGTTTTATTGATGTGCGGGTCCAGCAGATGGATGCGGATAATATCAAAGAGAAAGAATCTTTAATGATAAAAGAAAAATTTGCAACTAAAATCAATACAATCAGCCACACTGTGGGGTCATGTGGTGTTATTGAAACACGTTTAGTGACTGTAAGAGAACGGCAGCATATAAATAATCAGATTACTCACCACTCTGGGATTTCTCTGCAGTGCGTCTGCAGACACAGAGGGTTATGCACACATGTAGACATGAAACCATAAGCAGACACTTTCAGCTGCACGTCACTGCTGGAAGAGTTCGGTACACGCAGTGAAAACCAGCTTTCTTCAACTGATTCTGTCCTTTTAAGGATTTAATAAAACACAGGTTACATTATTCTGACAAGGACTTAAATTGGATGATATTAAAGTTGAATGAACTGAAATACGAACGTCTATACTGTGATGTATTTTTGAATGAAGCCCAAAAGCCCAAAGAAGAGTTTCTGAACTGGTTAAACATTTGTGCTTGGATGAGAGGGGTGTTGGGAGTGGGAGGTGAAATAAAATGATTGGTTAAGGTTACCTTTTCCCACCTGTTCATGTAGAAAAAACATAAGACATAGAGGCCTGTAGAAGTCGTTTGATTTTGCTAGAACAGGAAAATAAGAATACTGTCTTTAAATTAATAAATCATGTTTAACATGAAGGACATGAAAGTAAAAAAAAAAATTTTCTTTCTACAGAGTTATCAGTGCTAAAACCGCCGATACATCACCATGAGGGAGTGCTTTAGTCAACAGACAATGTAGCGATTTTTATGCATGTTTGCTCTTGTTGCTCTTGTTTGAAACCTCAATATGATGAGAATTAATGTTTTAAATGTTTGGATGTCATTAAAACCATTTACATACATCCACCTACTCAGCCTACAGCTGTTTGGCCCCACCCAATTAAGCTAAAGCTATAAGGAGTGTTTCAGACTGAACTGATTTTTGCATCACACACAATATAGGACAACCAATCACAATGCATAGATCAGTCTTCGAGGTATAGTAACAAAAAGGGCAGGACAATACAACAATATTTATCACTATTGTTTTGAATCCAACCACACAAAACAATAATAAGTAGAATAAATAAATAAATAGTGGAACCTAGAGGAAAAGACACAATACAAGAAGCATGTCCGATATGGGACCTTAAATCAGTTTCAGTAATAATTTTCATATCGACTTGGCCTCAAAACTAAAAAGTATCAATATAATCAACATAAAACTGTACATAGAGAGAGTATCAAAGAACACAGAAAACTTATAAGGCATCATTTGGCTCAAGCCAAAAACTAGCAGCATGTATTTACAGACTTTTAGCTGATTTGAGCTTCAGACTGTGTTAAGTGATACTATGATTTATTTATTTGTTCATTTATTTTTATTTTAAAGCTGTGTACTCAAACATGTGACCAGTAGTGTGTATGAATGTGAATGGATGATGTACTGTGTACCGCTCAGTAATCTACACATATAAGACACAGGATAAGACTAAAGCAGGCAGGGAAGCTATAAAAGTGGGACACAGAGAAGGTGGAAATGTGTTCTTTCTGGGTGTGTTAGTGTGCGTGTTTCCTGACAGCTTTATGGTCATGTCTTCTCTCAGTGGCGGTGGTCACGGGACTGTGGCTTTGTTATGTGTTTCCTTTATAAGTGTCAAGTCCAAACTATCACAACCCATCATCATCCTCCTCCTCACTAGGTCACAGATAAGGCTAATGCTAACAGTGAACTCCTTTTACAGCCAGGCACAAGATGTACACACATACTGCTGCTGTCAGAACAACACCTCATATCTCTGAGCTGATACTTAACAAGAGAAGGAAAAAACACACTTTTAATGTAAGTCAATGGAACCAGACTTTTTTTTTGGACATTTCTTTTGGTCTATTTATCATTAAATGTACGCAATGTAACGAGCAACAGGCAGTTTCAAGTTTTTTAAGACCTGGAAGCAGCAATACAGATATAAAGTTTTGTTCCAAAGTGTTAAAGCAGAAGAGAAAAGGAACCACTTTGAGGATTGACTGATCTGTACAGCTGCAGACTGACCAGGTTAGTGTGTTTTAGAGAGAGAAAGAAAAGAGCTTGGTGTTTGATAATTAAGGTGAGGAGATATATATGATGATGAGATATATTCAGAAAGAAGGTGTTCGTGTCCATGCTACTTAACACCTACACAACAATTAAAATATTACACATACACCCACACACTTTCACGTTCACCTGAGAAACACATTCGGGTCATTTTCTGTAACCAGGTCATTAAACCGAGGTATTTGTTTCAAAGGAAAAATCCATTTTTATTCCGAGATTAGGCTTAATGGAAGAATAAAAACTGTGTGGCTGACAGACCGGCGGCGGAGTCCACACAAAATTGGTGTAAAATGTCAGGCTTACTACACGTTCTGCATGTGCAGGAGAAAGCAGGAGCGGTTTTCTATCAGCGCTACAGAACCGCCGGGTCTACACAGCCGGCGTAATCCATTTGGCTCCGTTTAAGCAGCGAGGGAATCAATTCTCTCAAGAGCTTAATACCTCTGAAGGTAGAACAAGCTGAAGTGCCGGCCAGAATGAAGAAAGTATCCATTATTTTCCCAAAACAATAGTGCCGTATCGGCGGCGGACTCGCAGTAATTACTTCATTAGCTAATTTCTCCCGGCGGAACACAGACGCCGCGTTTGATGGAGGCAATCTGACCGAGGAGGAGAGAAAGGAAAAATCAACAGCCAAACACATGCTATCTCCGCTAGTGTCTGATCAATTAGCACGATGAAAACACAATGGATTTTACATTACCAGTCCAGCACTCGCTATCGGTTTACTTAATGTTTTGTTGGATGATATTCTCTGCACTAGCTGATGGGACAGTGGAGGATCAATGAGGAAGAGAGGGCCTCGCTCAGTGTGCAGAGAAGCCTCAATCAGGCCGGACTAATAAGAAAGAAACACACACACATACCCAGAGCATGGATGACAAGTGGCTTTTCAATGAGCAAGAGCTCAATTAGTCTTCGTTTCAACTTCAAACACGGCGGCTTACTCTTAACATTTTCTCACTTTTTTCCAGATGCAGCCACAAAGCCACCACTGGTCCCGCAGTTTCATAAATCACACACTACAAATCCCAATATTCAAGCTATAAACACTGTAATGTAATGTATTGTAATCCAGAATGTTTTTGAAATGCATGACAGTGGTCATTTTCTATTTCACAGAATTGGGAAAGCTTGAATGCATGAAACTTAAAAAAACAGCACCTTTAAAGAAGAGAACAAACAAATAAACAAAACAATAATTTAAGTTTTCAACATGGAAGAAAAAAATCTAACCATGTTACATGTTCTGTGAAGCACAGTGTAGTTCCCCCTTTGTGAGGGGACCTTGTATCATCATGTGCATCATCATGTGTAACCTTGGCGCTACGATCCTGAAGCACAAAGACATGAAACGCACCTCAAAGCCAAGGTGTGCAGCAGCGGTGGACTTCATTCCCGAGCGTCTGCATCACTGAAGGTTGTGCCATTTTTGTAGACTCTTTTAAACGCGGCCAAAAAAAACCACGACCTTCTGAGAACTCGTAAAACGCAGCTGGTGTGACCTTCTCACCTTCCATCACCTTCAACGCTGGTATCAAATATATGATATGCAAGCTGCCCACAGCTGTTGCAACAAAAATTAAATAAAATAGATGAGTGCAGCTTATAGCACTGTACTATGTTATAACCTATACAAACCTGCAACGTTGGGTACACAAGTGATATTCATAGTGCTTATATTGATAGCATGTTGGTACAGTCCAACGTGCCAAGCAAGCTGAGGAGGAGCTTTCAACATACCTGTGCTTGGCTGCAGCCTTGTCATTAAGACACGACTATTAAACGATCACCCACTGCACTGTTCTCTAAACAGGAGGGAACATAGGCCAGCTTCACACATTCAGAGCAGGTCAGCAGTCAAAGAGAAGGACCCCGACAGCCGCACTCAAAATCACAGGTCCAGAAACGCTCTATTACGTTGTATCAGCTTTCTACTATACATTATATAGCCATTTCATTGTTGTACTGCAGTCAGTTCACTATAGTGCAATCTCTGCATAGTGAATAGTGAATGAGAACGAGTGAACGAGTGCATCATCACAAACATAGACGAGCCAAAACATACAACTAAAACATTCAAATGTAACCAAAACAAAAGAGACGCCGCCAAACCTGGAGAATTCCTCACTTCATTCACACCACACAGAAGCCTCCTTCCATGCATTCCGATTAGGGCCTTTAATTAGAAAGGATTGTTGGGTGTGAAATCCTGTGGAATAGCGAAGTGTGTTTGTATAAACTCTCTGAAGCAGAACGGCAGTAAAAACAGTGCGGGTAGAGGATAGAGCTTCACCCGTGCACTCCTCTCTCCGCCTGCCGTCGCTTTTAAAGTCATGTTACATTTAATAAGAGTGGGGGCCATTATTGCCTGTGTGACACGACTCCCACCCCCTCACAGGCCCGGGGTAAGAGAATGCTTTTACATCACAATGAGCTGACATGTTACAGTCAGAGCATCCATTATCATATAGAGCTGTGTGGGGGAGATCAGTCAATGGCAGCCTCCTCCTGGCTACAGGATCAGGATGATAATGCATGTTTATTATGGCCTCTCCTCCGAACACACACATACACACACGCACGCGCACACAGCGGCCTCTTTATGGAATAAAAGCAGCTATGAAAGAGCCACTTGTATTAGCAAAGCACTTTTACTGTAAATAAAGTGACTGTGCCTCCCTCGCTCTCTCGATCATCACTCTCTCTCATATTCATAAACACACAAGCACTCTCTTTACCGCTATGTCTCACTCTCACACACATTCAAATACACACCCCAGTAAACCACAATCTTATAAACCCACAAACACACAAGCTTAGCCAATCTACCACTGGTGTAATTAACACGATGTGAGGGACGAGACTGGTGCAACACTTTTGTCAGTGAGGGTAAAAAAAAAAATATTAAAAATGAAATGGCCATCATGCTCTATAGGAGACTATCAGATTGGCCTTCAAACTGAACTAACTCTTTGTTTAACGCATGCACTTAAACAACTCTATCAGAACTCTAATACCTGCTTATAATACAAATGAAATGTGCATAAAGTCTAAAAACCACAGAGATGAATGCACATTGCAGCGCTACTAAAAACAACTAACAAACTGACACTGCATCCCAAAGTCACAGCCTGCACATTAAAAATAAGAACTGGGCCAACAAAACATATGCTTCTAGTTGTAATTCATTTTCCACCTGCATGAGAGACAACTGGAAACTTCATAATCACTAAAAAGGTGCCATCGAATGCATTTACTCAGTAATTTAAATTGTTCTCTGATTTCTACATAGAAGGTATGTGACATCATAAAAATGCCTAGATGCAGTTTTACACGCCTATTTACACGCTCTGATCTGGAATGAAATGAGCTGTGCTCCCTTTCTGGTGAGTTATTACAGATAATTAGATGAGTTCTCCCCTGATTGGTTGGTTTACAACGAGCCACCACAATGATCACACATAAGCAAGAAAATAGAAAGAGAAATAAAAAGTAGCAAGTAAATAAAATAAATCTCCACATAAATAAGGTTGTCAGACTCTTTAGCTAGATATGCTATTATACGACAGGATGTGTTATTTAGAGCTTTACTTTATGACATCACCTATACTAACAATTTGCTTTCGATCTTGACACAAAGTAAATTAAAACTATTATTTACTATAAAACTTTAAATTTAAGATGATCTGCTTCAACTGCTATACACATCTAGTAACACACAGCATGGCTGCTACGTATAGGTTTACTTACTCTTGGGGTTGTGAAGATGCTGTTTTTTTAATTAAAGTTGTCCAGGATCCTGGATGTGGGAGCTAAAGTTTACTTTCAGTTCGCCCACTTGTTTTGCAAATTTTCCATTCCACCTAAAGTGGTGCTGCAGTTACATTTTGGTGTCTGGTACCATCTGTAGCATTTAAGGTGGAACGGAATATAAAATTAAGAAGCTGGTGAACAGAACCTCAATTAAGAATGAACATCAGCCTTGCTCGTTGGAAAGGCTATGAAAATGCTGGCATGGCTTCACATCCTAGAATGGTATATTTCTACACACAGTCTTCCATTTTCATTGCTGTTCCTCTGTTATCGTATGCAAATTGTGGGGGGTGTAAATATAACTCAAGACTGTTACGTAACAGTTTAGAATTTTGTAGTCTGTCCGTTTTACTGCCTACTTTTGTAAATGCGGGTATTTGTATTTAAAGGAGGAAACAAACAGTGTTTAAGAGTTCTGCTTATCTGACCATGTACATGTACACAGTGTACATGGAGTTGTCTATTCTGTGTGTTAGATATGCGTTCTTTAAAGGGTCTAATTTCACTAGTTGCCTGATCACACACTCACATAAACACTACTTTAAATTTACACATGATGGTATTGACTCAAACAAAGCTTTATTTCATTCTCTTTAGACTGTGAACTTATGAAGGCATAAGCTATTACGCTTGCTAAAACTTAACACCAGCAGTTAGTTGTGCTCACAGGAAACAGTACAGCTCCAGTGTTCTGGCACCAAAGGTTCCGGTAGTTTGTGCAGTGAATAAACAGCCACAGAGTCACAAGCAATATGAGTAAAATGTCCCTGTTAAAAAGGCCAGTTCACTTTCTAAATCAAAATGGAATTCACTACTGATAGTGACTCATTTCAGTCTCCACCAGGTTCATTTAGATGGACCCTGTGAACTTGTGAACCTTAGAAACAGCCAATAGAAAGCTAAAAGGACAAGCTGGGGGAAAAAGCTGTATTATTTTCAATGCTGGAATGACTGAATAGGCCTTGGTACCTGCTGCTTGTTTTGTATTGACATACATGTTTTATGACAGCTTGACAGAACTTCAATCATACTCGCTTTCCAATCAGACTCCAAACCGCTCAGTCAACATGATGTTTCTTGTCACTCACAATTGTAAATACTAGCTAATGTTAGCAAGCCAAATTATGCGCTCCCTCCAAAAGCACATCACATCAAGACCACCCGTGCTTGCCTGACTTTGACTCCACTCCATAAAGAAAAGTCCAGTGTGACAGTGTGACTACATCTAAACAAAGAAAGAAAAGTGTGTAAGGACTGCTGTGTATGTTGTGTGTTTGTGTGCTTCCAGCATGGGCCTCTGGTCAGAAGGCTGGTATTAGACTTCCTAATTGCCCGTGCTGTGTCTCAGGGATGCTGGGACGAGGGTGGGGGGTGGCTTACAGGGTCTAATTGACCCTCTTGGTACCATGGTGGAGCGCTAAATGAAGCCAGGGTAAATAAGAGAGAGAGGGATGATTAATAGTGTGGGGTTAGGGGCCTGAGCAGGGCCTGGAGGAGAAGTGACCTAGCCCAGGACAGACGTGACATTAAACCCCCCTCTACAACACACAGTCATGACCAGCTGGGAAGCTGAGAAGACTCGGTCTGGCTGAAGGTTAGGGTTAGAGGTGAGAGTTGAGGGGTTAGTTGCTGAGAGGGAAAGGAGACAGGTAGGGTTGAAGAGGTTTTTAAAAAAACACAGGTGAGCACAAACTCAGAGAAGGCAAACAGATACCAGACTGACAGAGTCTGATGGCTTTAAAGTCTGATAAGATTAGACAACACAACATAATTAGCAGTTAACCATATAATAAAACAATACAATAAAAATATCTATTAAGTTTATTTCAAATGAAACATTTAATCTTTTTTGGTGCATGGATACACTACACACATGCACCTATACCACAGCTCTGCTGATGGTATGCTATTCATCACTGTTGTAAGAAAATATTCTCTTTCAAGTAGTAACAAAATATGTAATATTTGTAGATTTTATATTGTTTTTTCATCATATAATTATAACATAATTGTATTTTTAAGTTACTGGGCTTACTTATAACTTCTTAACTCATTTTAAACAGGTTCATTCTGTCCTGTCCAGCAAGATGCTTACTGTGAACAGCATACCTGCTCCAAATTTTAATGTGACCAATTTGTTCAGATAGATTTCAAAATGATCATGTTTACCCAAATGATCATCTCTGGTACACTGACTAATCATCTAGACTACTAATTATAAAACCACAATTCCAAAAAAGTTGGTACACTGTGTATAATTTCTATAAAAGTAAAAAAAAACCAGAATGCTCATAGATTCATACTGTCTTTACAACAGAACACAGAACAGATATCAGATGTTAAAAGTGAGACATTCTACCATATTATGGAAACTAATATAACATTTAAAACTTGAGGGCAGCAACGCATCTCAGAAAAGTTGGGACACACGCAACAAAAGGCTGGAAAAGCAAGTGGCACTAATAAAAAATGAAGCAACTGAGTCACTATAGTCACTATAAAAAGAGCGTTCAGGAACTGGGCTGTATGCTCACATGCAAGACAAGATGTTTTGGTATTTTGGCAAGATGTACTGATATATGTACTAACATGTATTAACAGGTTTGGATGCATGTGAAACCTTTTTAGAATAAAAACTAACTTTAACTTAAAAGATGTTTAGGGACTAAAAGACCCCAAAGGTTGAAGTGCTTCAGGTGTAATATGGCCCACTTATGCAACAATACGGCGTCTGCTGAATTTTGTGTTTTAAAATGTCTCTCACGTTCTTTATTCATAGTGTTCCACTGAATTCACATTGCTGTGCTGCCGCAGTGGAAGTGTTTTTTTCAGAACACTCAGTTTAAAAATAAAAGTTTAAGCATATTAAGTGATACATGTGATTGTTTTGTATATACTTAATCTGCTTTATGTGATATGTTGCTAAAGGCAGAACAAATGAAAGCTGAAATGTGAACGGCTGAGACATCCTGCTGCTTTCTCATTGCCGTATCCCAAACGGCATACTAGCACACTAAAAATGCTGGTAATGACACATATACCATTAGAAATGCACTCATGTGTGGTTTGGGATGCAATGTTTAATCAGCCAGTGAGACACGTTCAGCAGTCCAGCAGCTCTGACAGCTCTAGTGCTGTGTAGCGTACTAGCTCAGCACTAAACATTTCCAAGTCAGGGTTAAGGTTGAACTTATTGAGGTAAATGAAACACATTAGTTGAGGTAAATTCATGCATGTATTGAGGAAAGATGATGTTAGCTTCATATTTGCCATCTTTTTGTTTGTCCTTCTACTTGAAAGGCTCCTCTTTGCAGTGCTATTTACTAAAGAAACTCAGAAAAAAGCTGACAGATAACAAGCTAGCTTTATACATGTGTGAGTCTAAGCTTTAGCAGTTTTAGTCAACACTTTTAATACTTTCTCGCACATGGGAATGCTCAGAATTCTGGAGGCCACAGTGCATGCATTTACCAGTCCGGCAAATCTTCTCCTCGTAGTGGTTTTCTGGATCTACATCTAAAGTGTCCTTATATCTTTTCATAATTTCATAGTCATTCTGCTCAATGTTACTTGGTCCTTATCCACGTTCACTGTTGTAGCGGCAGTAGTACTGCACAGTCATTGCTTCTTGCCATCCACAATGGCAGTGGGCTCTTCTTAAAGATGCAATCAAGTCACTTTGCAATTACTTTGGTCTGAACTGCAGAGACCGGTCCAGCACCCGCATCCTCTACCTGGAAATCCTGGAAATGATGTCGTCTTTGACACACTGACACCCCATACCATGGCAGACCCTGACTTCTGGATTGGTAACAGTCTGGATGGTTCTTTTCATCTTTGGTTTGGGGCACACAGCGTCCACTTTTTTTTCTTAATAACTACCTTATTTATTGATTCATCTGACCACAATAGATGGTTCCATTGTATGAATGTCCATCCCAGATGCTGAGAAGATGATGCCACATCAGGATAAAGCTTCCTTTTGGCACACACAAACATTTGCGGACACAACAACGTACTGCAGTGCTTGATGAAAGTTTGCCATAGTTATTCAAGCTCATCTGATTGTATTGCTTATGGATGAATCACAGTTCTTGATGCAGTGCTGTCTGAGGAAACAGAGAGCACAATCACTCAGGCTTACGTCCTTTACGTACTGTGATTTTAGCAGTTTCCATGAATCCTTGCAACATATAGAGTGAAACATCAAGTCCCTTTGTATCTTTATGTGAGACTGTTAAACATGCCACTGATATTCTCATGCATTTGTTGACAAAATGAAGATCATGTATACAGCATTTGTACTAAGTCATGATTACAATCACCTGTTAATGTCATCTGTTTCAAACCACATGCCCCCGTCACAAGTGTAAATTTAGTATTGAAATGATTGACCAGATAACGCATGAAATATATAGTGCTCATGCTGTAACACTACAATGAAATACAAGACAAAGTAAAAATTGCTTTCTTTTTGTATTTGCATGTTTACATGCTGTTCCAACTTCTTCTGATTGACCGATTGGCTAATTTCAGAATGAATATACAAACAGAACACGTGCTGAACATGGTGGCTGGAAGTGGTAATATGCCATAATAACAGTATGATAATAATTGGATTCAAAATTCAATCTCATTTGTTCACCTGGCCAGTGAGAGTGTGTCGAGTGTGTAATGATGAACCACTTCCAGGCGTCATCTCACGCCTCTCCAGCCTTTAAAAAGGGGGAGGGCCTCATTTTTCATGCAAACTGTAATTTAGTAAGACTGCCTATTGATTCAGAGCGCCTTGTCTCCCAAACAATGCCACTTCAATCAGCGCACTTGGAGGCTGCCCAGCCCGCTGCCAATAGCCGCACGGACTGATTTAAAAGATGGATAAAAAGTAGATACGTCGAACGGCCACTTCGTGACTAATGGGGCTCCTCTGTGCAGGCCGGGACTATGCATCATGATTTAACCAAAAGACCTGATGAGCAGATTAGGAAGGGAGGAAGCGTGCGGCCACCGGGAATTTCAATACCAGTGGAATAAAAAGAGAAGAGCAAAGGAAGGAGAAGCAGCAAGGAGCGGTGTAGTAAAACAGACATGAGTGGGTTTCCGTGAGGGGGAAGATGTTTCATTGGTCCAGGAGTATGTTTTTTTTATGTTTCTACTTAATTCTGTGTGTACGTGTGTGTTAGATGTCTGATACTTGACCCGATATCAGGATATTTCACAAACAGCATCAGGCTCTGGGTTTTTCTCTCAAAGGTCTTATTCTAGGAATCTACCTTAAGCACTCATCTATTTTTCCTCTCTAGCTTTCTTTGTCTCTTTTTAGTAAAGTACATGTGCACAACACCACCTAGCTAATAATCTGCATAACTGTTTGTCCTGGACAAAGGCTTGCTAAAGGAGAACTGCTGGGCTGCCATGCCTTAAGACAAATTTTTTTTACAGAGTATTTTCTAAAGGAACATGAGTATTGGTTTACAGGTTAAGTTTAATATTAATATTCATTTTCTTACTTTTATTAAATACCTTTTAGCATCCATAACGCTTTCTCAAGGACAAAAAACTAAACAAGCAACAGAGACGGCTGAAAAAAGAGAATATACTGCCCAATATTTAAACCGCCTTACCGCAAAGGTAGAAGATTCATCAATACAATCAAAGAACTGATTTTCTCAGTTGTGGTGAGCTGGTGGACATGCACATGCCATAATTTGATTTCTGAAGTAAATTTTCTAAGAGAAAAAAAACTAAGCATTTTCACCAGGTGAAGGGTCACCACACATGTTGATATAAGAAACAGTTTAACAGTTTCAGAATATTTTGGACATCAGATAATTAGGGAAAGCTTGGAAAGCACAGAATCACATCTTCATACCTTCATGTGCAGGTCAGCGTCCAATACGCCCGACAGCTCTCTGATCAGGTGCACAAAATATTTAATGAGCTTACACATACACACACTCTTTCTATATCTCTCTCTCTCACTCTCTTAAACACACACACACACACACACACACACACACACACACACACACACACACACACACACACACACACACAAGAATACAGAAACTACTGCAAGGATACAGTCCCAGGTACACACTCAAAGGCCTGCACTTACATTCGCATTCACGTAATTCCCAAAAACACATTCATATAATATAAATACTAGAATACGGAAAAGATCTGACTGACATTAAATTCTATTATAATGATATAAGAATCATATACTGCCCACTGACAGAGTGAGAGGGGAAAACGAATCTCTGCTTTGATTGAAAAGCCGTTTATTCCCCTGTAATTTCCTCCTCTTCCCTCGTTCTTAAGCACAATAAACGAGGCTGCACTTGACGGAGCACCCAAATGAGGCCAGTCAAGTTCCTCACTCAAGGTTACCGTGGAGCCCAGAGATAAGAGGAAAGGAGAGGAGAGGAGAGTCTCCGTGTCTCTGTTCAGCACTTCCTCCGTGTGGATCATTCCACAATTAAACAGAAAGCAGGAGCGAGAGAGAGAGAGAGAGAGAGAGAGAGAGGGAGAGGGAGAGAGAGAGAGAGAGAGAGAGAGAGAGAGAGAGAGAGAGAGAGGGGTGAAGGAATAGTTTAATTAAACCTGAGAGCAGAGTTGTGTTAACAGGATAAACGAGATAAGACATCATGTCATCAGACTCCTAGGAGAGAGACCCTTTCAGAAAAGTGAGATTGGAAGAGAGATGGTTACAGAGATGGATACACAGCAATAGATGAAAGACAGAATTCTAATATTTATAAGAGAATTTGAAGCTGTACTGCAGTCATGTGCAAAACCCTATCCTATCGATCAGGAATGAAAATAAATTAAATAGCACTTTTTATGCAGAAGCAATAATAGATTCTAACAAATTGACTATTTATTTCATATATACACTAGAACACATTCATTCATCTCCTATTCTCAATCCTTAGAATTTAAACATCTTCCAAGTTCACCTCTTAGTCGCCTCTTTTAGGGCAACTAAGGTTCGCAATGTCAAGTGTTTCAACATGCTCAAAGGAGAACACTAACTGTTCCTGTGCAACTAAAAGTCACGCATAAAATTCAATACAATAATTATTGTATTGATAATATTATAATACAACAATTCGGCCAAGGAGAGAGAGTGACCCCTACTGACCAAAACTTTCTCTCAAAGCCATGGACAGCGCAGGGCATCGATCACACTGCATCTCCACTGACTTATGACCATGATTCAAGAAAAATTATGAAATGATTAAAGTTTACTGATTAGGTGAATAAGCTGATTAGGGATGTAGCACAGTGTATATATATATATATATATATATATATATATATATATATATATATATATATATATATATATATATATATATATATATATAGTATACATATAATGTGTGCATGTGTGTGTGTGTGTGTGTTTTATTTTCAATACAACAGTCATGTTAACACATGTTAAAGTGTTCCAGTATGAAATAGGATCACTTCCAGCTATCCAGGCCCCAGTCGTCCACACATGTCTCTCATGACCCAATGTACTTCAGCTAATTGTCTGTTTTTTAAAGTGTTGTTTTGGCCATGTCTGTGGTTCTGACCGCAGCAGGAGCTATTGCGGGCCATGGGTGTTTGTGCTGCCATTAAAATGAAAAAGTAGCTCTTATGCTGAGGCTGTTGAAACACCATTAGGAAATGGAGACAGATGCAGAGAGGGACTCTGAGGCTTGTGCATGGGACCGACAGTAAATCAGACAGAGACTAATCTACAGTCTACAGCGTTCTGCAACACTTCTCTCTAGCTCTCTTCTTCACACACACACACGTAAGTCAACGGATGAGCCCTTGTGTGAGAATCTGTAAGAGTTTTGAGCAGTTTATTAAACATCTGGGTATAAATTACAAAAGGATAACATAAAAGAAGGGCCTGAGAGCCAACAGCCTCACTGTGGAGAGTACACAGCACAAAGGACTTTTGGGTTTAATAAAACATGTTGAGCAGAGACAGGGTAATAATCAGCACATCTGTTTAAACAAGTATCAGCACAACTCTACACATGCCAAAACCCAAATTCTGCAATGTGGGCGCTTCACCTGGAGCCTGATCACATGTTTTCTGTCCATTTCAGCTGGTCACGGTGCAACATGGCTTTATATAAAGCAGACCTGTGTAACCTTGTAAGCCTGATCAATGCTTATTTAAAATCTCATTGATTAACAGTTGTAATTATTGATTGCGTCATGCAGCTTGGACAAAGCTGAGGTGTCTGGTGGTGTGCACCAACGTCTGGCCTATGTTGTACAGATACACACACATGTCCTTTTCCATGTAGCTTGGTCATCCTCAATACATCCACCTCTGGACAGGGAACACCACCATGTTTGGAATTAGTCATCATATACCCATTCATTTGTATTAGTATTATAAACTAGACACCATAATGTGCTTATATATGTGTTCAGTATTCTAGAAACATTATTATTACAAATACGTAACACACTACAATTACACTACTACTGATTTGCATCCTTAGAAACCCTTTAGAACTGGATGTTATTTTCATGACAGCTTCATTCCTGATGTTGCACAGCTTTCTCAGTAATTACTGAATCACGCACAGCTGTATTCATCACTCTGGATATCCCTTTTTAAAAGCTTAACGCTAATTATTTGAAACCTGTCACAGAGTAATCTGAAAATTATCTTCTACAGATATCTGTGGTTTTATCACCACCACCAATTCCAAACTTGCGACAGGTGATCCCAAACTTCTGAATGGTAAAGTACAGACGCGGGTCCTCCACACTCCATTCACCGGTAATATTCAATTACTGTATGCACTACGTCTCTGGCCTGCTCGCAATTGATTTCTTTTAAAACGCTAGGCATCCTTCACTCGTGACGCGCTGCCTTGTTCCCGTGCTTGGGAAACATCCCCGTTAAATTACAATGCCATCTGCTTTCCGCCGCCGCGCCCGTCCCGCTCCTCCTCCACCCGTCCCAATCCTGTCATAATGAATATGCACTATCTCCCGCTGCCATCAAGCGCCTCGCCCTACCATTTAATCTCATCTTAATCTCTCCCCATTGTAATTTCAAATTGTTTTGTGTTTTACGGCAAATTGAGGCGCGCGGGCCGCCCGTGTGGAGGCCGCACGCCGCTCCGCCGCAGAATGTTTTCATTTCCATTCACTGCTACCTAAAAAAAGCACTTTTATTATTAACACGCTTATATAAATAAGAGAAACACGCGGAGAATATTGCTCTGCTGCAGAAGGGGGAGGGGGCTGAGAAGGAATCGCAGTGGATTCCACATTTCTTGAAGGGGCCACACACACACACACACACACACACACACACACACACACACACACACACAAACAAAGAGTGGAGTATTGAAAAAGTAAGTGTAGTTCGGACAAAAGGAATGCCATGTTTATCACAGATGAAAGTTTTCAGGAGAGTTTTTTTATGTAGGAGAAGGTGCATATATATATATACATATATATATATATATATATATATATATATATATATATATATATATATATATATATATATATATATATATATACATATATATATATATATATATACAGTTAACTGAAGATGCTATAGCATGGCCCACTTACTGTACATAGTTAACACAGAAAACATAGTTAATACAGAGAACACAGTTAATACGGTGAACATAGTTAATATGGTGAACATAGTTAATGCAGAGAACACAGTTAATACGGTGAACACAGTTGATACAGTGAACATAGTTAATACAGAGAACACAGTTAATACTGTGTGTTTTATTGTTCAGGAATTGTGCAACACACATGGTGATTCTAAAGTGATTAGGAATTAGTGAAAGGTAAAGACATAAAAAGAGATTGGAAACGTGTGGGTGTATTGGGTAGCCTTTTCATCCCACAGGTTCAGCATCATGAATTCAAGGATGCAAACACACACTCACGTAACACTAACAGAGAACAATACATTATAGAATTCCCAGTGCCATAGAAAGGATTTGGAAGCCATGCAGAAAATTTGGTTGATAAAATTGTCATTTGTGTTAAATTAGGAGCTGCAGTGACTCACCTTTAAGTAGATTTGCAAAGTGGGTGAATAATGTGGTTTGAATAGAAGAGGACATGACAATAACGTGGCTCTGTTCTTTACGAAGAGTGGAGCAGATAGAATTGTGTGTGTGTGTGTGTGTGTGTGTGGTGTTTATCATGCAGTCCTAGTCTTTATGCCCTATCGTTGACAGTCTCTCTTGACAAAAGCCATCGCATACGAGCCACGAGTATCGAGTCCAGCTAAGGACAAATTTCAAGACGAACCAGAAATCAATTTGCCATCAAATTTTCATGCCTGTCCCACGCTCTCTGTGGCATTTTAATTACTGCCACCCTGGACCAGGGGTGCTGGAGATATTGACACTTAGCGCTGTACAATAAACTTTATTGGCAAGCTCTGCTTGATTGCTGTACTAAACTAGAATAACAAGGGATATGGGAGGAGGAGTCTCATGTGCACACACATGTGCGTGTGTGAGTGCATGTGGTAAGGTGTTCACATGGCCGGCTTACAGACAAAGTAAAAACCTGAACAATAGTGGTGTGTAACTCTCGAGCCTTTAACATCTACCATCTAGCTGAGGAAATATCAGGTACAGTGCAATATTCACACACACATATATATATATATAGTATTGCACTTATACTGTATGTAGTCTTGTATTTATTCTCTTCTCTGTAGATATTCCAGTCTTGCTAGGTATTGCTCTGTCTAATCTTGTATGTTGTTGTCTTCTTTCTAGGTATCAGCACTGGCACTTGTTTATTGCAGTGTTTGAGCTCGAGTAGTCTGGACTTAAACCTGTTTGTACTAGATAGAGATACATACTCTGACCCTTCGTCCCACATGTAAATCAGCCAATACATGTTTGCTTCTTTAGTTTTATACTGAGCTTGCTTACATTGCTTCCGACCCCACCATGACAAACATACTGTTATCTATAAAAGTAGACAAAATGATTACAGCAGTAGATGAGCATGTGCTAAAATTGAACACATACATATATACAAAAATACTGCATAGTTAACAGATTCAAATAAATCAGCTTTATTTGAATAATTCCTACATAATTGTCTCTCAATTTTTACCATGTAGTTATTTTGTATCATGTACAAGTCACAGAATTGATGCCTGTAACATACTGTCGCGGTCCTAGGATAAACATATCTTAACATCTCTCCATTTGTGTCAATTTTCATTTTTCTATATAACTTAAACACAGCAGCTGCCCTCGACACCTGTGATAAGTTTCATGATGAATGAACCAATAGGAATGCTCCAGAATGCCTTGGAATAAAACCCCTTTACATAACTTACTTTGAAAGTTATACATGTTGTAGGCTTCTTCTGTAAAGTTACTATTTTGGAGAGACTTGTTTTTCTCTAAACAGTGACAATATAATCAATTCCCAGTGAGCTTTATCCAAACTAAAGAATCTTCACAATATGCAGTTACATTTAGCTATCACTAAGCCCTCCAATCAATACACAAATCCATATAACCCACAACACTTCAAATGCTTTTGATAGCTTTATTCATATAACAATCCTAATAACTCAGCGCAACTGTGTGATGATCTACAGTTAGCACATTGTTGGCTTTGTTATAGTTGAGCTTCTATTGCTTGTGCAACAACCTTGGCTGATGGAGAACATTTGGGGTAAATTGGGGTAATTATTAAATGAATCTTGTATGTAAAGGTGACCTGCTTTCCCTAAATCAGGTCTCCTCCTCATGTGTGTAAAGATATGGCGACACCGACTCATACTCCAATGGATGAGGCATGTATGATAGACGCATGGGACAAGGATGATCTTGCTGCAGAACTGACACGAATGGATTGAATGAGAAAAAGATAAGAGAAGGATAGACAGAGAGATGCAGGAAGGAAGAGATAGATTTCCCGTCATTAATGATCTATGGGCAATCATCTGTGTATTTTCAGCTATACTGTTAATGGCTATTGGCTGCCATTAAAATCTTTACGGCCCTAAATCGCAGGCATGAGAGAAACGGTGTGGGTTTAATCCAATATGCTTCCATTGTGTGTAAATGAGAAATCGCTCCATATTTGTGAATACAGAATGAGTGGCTCCAGAAGATAAACATATCAAGGCTTCATGGATCCATTAAACGCGTTTAGGCAGCAGTACTAACAGTTTTGGTTATGTCTTCGCTTAAGACACAAGGAAAAACAAAACCCAGCTTACTTGACAGCTTAATTTGAAACGTCTAAATATCGTGGCATCACAAGACGTTTCCAAGTCTGAACATGTGCATTAGCTTCAATGTGGGGGGACGTGAAATTAAACTTAACCATTCATATCAAGCTTTGAACCAAACTATGTAATCTTCTGCCAAAGACTATGAACTCCTTTTGAATCTTAATAAAAAAAATGTATAGAGTGTGTGGCAGGAGAACATCATAAAGAAAAAAAGGAAAGAGAGTCATCCCAGGCAAAGTCAGAACATGCGACTCAAAAGAAAACATTCGCTCCAATTAATTCCTGAACAATAGTGTCTCCAAATACCTGCAGGGCAAATTCATTCTCACTGTGATAGAAAAATAGAGCTCCCTTTATATCTAGTGCAAAATTACCAGTCAATGTGCAAAATCAATTTGGCAAAAGTGTCTGCCTGAATATGAGCGAGAGAAAGAGAGAGAGAGGGTGGAGAGAGAGAGAGAGGGGGAGAGAGAGTGAGAGAGACCGACAGAGAGAGCAGAATAGAAAAGAAAGGAACCTTATCATAGGTATTTTCCACTTTCTTGGTTGGAATCTAAAGCTACTTTCTCTGAACCACTGCATTCACTCAGCTGGGTGTTACATTGTAGGAGCTCTACCATGTAGAGCTACAAAGGGCGTTGGGTCAAGGAGGACCACAGACTCTCTCCATAAAATTATTTCATGTCAATCGCAATAAAATCACATTGTTATGTCTGTAAGGAACAGAAGACCTCACATGTTTACAATTACGCAACACATGTACAGACAACTAGACACACAATGAAGCACGGAACGCTCAACCTATGGCCGGTTCTACCTCTGCCTTCAACCAGAGGCTGCAGGAGAAAATAGATTTGAACACTGAAGCTGAGGCAGCAATGAAGTTGATTTACAGGCACATTAGACGTCATGAATGAAAGAAGATTGCCTCTTGGTTCCGAAACCTTTATAAAACACCTTGTGTAAGTTTCCTGTAAACTGTAATTGTTTTTGTTGTCTTTTTATTTATTAAATCTCTTCGCGGCTGAAAATTGCTGCCCCTAAATAAGCCCAGTACAAAGAGGAGAATGGGGTGATATTTTACACTTCACTCTTGGTTCATTATCCTCCAGTGTAATTTCATGCCAGGGCTTCAGTTGGGCCATGATGCCCCCTACTGGCCTATATTTGCACTCAGTTCATGAAAAGCATTTCTGTACACTGTCCTACTATCATTTAAAAGACATCCAGCAGATTTCACCCCAATTTGTACAACAAGGTCACAAGTTCAACAAGAAAAAACAGTAGTAAAAATGTACTGATCTAGGATCAGAGAGGGGGAAAAAAAGAGTATTAGCTTTTTGTGTACAGAAAGTAACATGTACTAGACTCAATATTAGACTGAGCCTCTTTCATCCAGACAAAAGAATGCATCAATTGATAAATGTCTCAATACTATTTCTACTATGAACTAATTTAATGATTACTCCTCCTGTATGTCTCGCTACACCTGTCAATATTTCCTTCAGCACTCTCAACACACACACACACACACACACACACACACACACACACACACACACACACACACCTTCTCTCTCTCTGGAGATGCTTGCAGTCTTCCTGGCATGGTTCCTGGACTTTGTGTGTGTGTGTGTGAGCTGATTGGCTCGACCCTTCCCCTTCCTCTCTGCAGTGAATGCCATGCGGCTGCAGGCTGGCACGCTGCCCCATGGACATAGTGGGGGCACAGTGGGGGCAGGGGCGCATGGGACACTGGGGGTTGTCTAGTCAAACCCAATACACACAAACTATCCCGCCCTGCACGAATCCGTCTGAAGCACAGCACCCGCCTGGGCCCTCACCTTCAGAAAGCACTGACCTCTGAACAGCTCCACAGCTATTACATTAAAGGGATAGAGTTTTAGAAGGGCCACTCACCTTCTCAGAGATCAGTAAAAACACACAGTGGGCCAATCACAATCGCGCTCACATGT
Source organism: Megaleporinus macrocephalus (assembly GCA_021613375.1). Lineage (NCBI taxonomy): Eukaryota > Metazoa > Chordata > Actinopteri > Characiformes > Anostomidae > Megaleporinus > Megaleporinus macrocephalus. Next base: position 43,440,945 of record CM038702.1, read on the forward strand.
TTAATTTAGTTTTTTCTCTCGTTCTCTCTCTCTCTCTCACTACTCTTTAAATAGCCGGAATAAAATCATGCATAATAACTACACTGAATCCACTCTATGCCTGGGTCCAGCATCAAAGAACGTCCGGCCCCTTTTTCCCCAGCTTTTCCGTTTAATTAAACAAGTTTCCTAAAATCCCCAAAACTTAAAACTAAAACTGCTTTGATCTCCTTACCAAAGAGCGGCCACTGAAGGAGGAGGAAAAGATTTGCCTTTAAAAGTTATCGTTCCTCTGCTCCCCGTGCACATGTTCAGCCTGTTTCTGGAGTAAGTGTATGAAGACGATTCCACAGCATTAAAACGATTGTTAAGGAAAACTATTAACATATATCCCATCATTCAAACTAATATTTTTAAGGGGACCTAGTATGCTCGTTTTTAATTGCCATGCTTTAATTTTCCATAAAAACAATATTTCTCTCATACTGCACATCTTTATTCATCCTCTGTTCGAAATGCTCTATTAGAGCTCCTGCATCTTTAAGCCCCTCCTCTTAATAAGCACAGTCCACTTTGATTGGTCACTTCACCGATCTGTTCTAATCGGTCATACGGTAGAGTTGTGTGAGCATGTGCCAAGCACGAGTAAGGGCATGCTTGTCCGTATGCAGGCAATAAGGATTGTGTTACGAAATGATGTCACCTTGGACGAAAGAGTAGAAGACTATTGTTTCAAGTAGCAATATAGGCAGCTGAGAAAACTGTTTTTGTGGGAGGGTGTTTTTCCCTCTGGCATCTACTTTAGGCTTCATAACAGACCGGTTACATGAATAAAAAGCTACAAAACACACAAAGAGAAACAGAAAAACATAATAATAGATACCCTTGTAATGAAAGCTTTTATTATATGAAAAGGCACATGACGAAAGAAAGAAAGAAAGAAAGAAAGAAATGCTTCTCTTGGTCTGGAGACATCATACACAGGAAATTATGTTTTTTATGTGATTGTCCAGGACAAATTTTCTATCCATCGATTTCTGATCCAACACGAATTTGATCTGCAGACCCCGCGTAGCCGAGTCCAATAAAAGACATCTTCCCTCATTTTGTCTGATTCACCGTCCACACAACTGAACATCAATGGCCACTGTCCCTAAAAGAGTCATTTCTCACTACTGGACTCAATAGGGTAGAGAAGGGGCAACGGACAGAAGGGGAGGAGGAAGATGAGGAGGAGGTGGAGGAGAGAGAGAGGCAGAGAGATTTTATTTTCTGTGTGCATTTCTCAAGGAGACACAATACAGACACACGGTGTGACAGAGTCACATTAAGTAGTCCTGTCTGGAGCATCCAGACCACACCATCCCAGCCTGAGGACACCTAACCATGTCCATCTCTACCTTCAAGCTGTCAGGTAGTCTAACTTCAGAGATAGCGTGAGGCACAGTGGTCAGTGTTTGTGTGTGTGTGTGTGTGTGTGTGTGTGTGTGTGGGCTCTAACGGTGAGAGAACAGGTATGAATGCAGCTAATCAGGTGTAAGTGTAATACCTAATCAATTCATGAATACATTAGGCCAGTCTAATGGCCCAGGTGGAGAGGCCCAGCACAAGATGCATTGCATAGATGATTGAGCAGAACATGGAACAGCAACACAATCAATAGCATATAGAGTAAGTAAACCCAAGGGGCATGGCAAACACCAATGAGCTGGCTTGAATTTATAAAGCCACATTATTGGACGCTGAAAAACACTCAAGTTTTTTGCTTTGTGCCCCGAAGTATTCTTCAGTTTGAACACCGCTCAAGTGAGTTCACATTAAGCGAACATTCCAAATCAAGCAACCTTTTATGAAAAAAAAAAAATGCAAACGATTATTTTGGCCCACCTTCAATTATCTGTGCGTCTACTTAACCAGTTTCAGTAAGCACATTAAAAACCAGCACACAAATCCTTCACCGTAACAGCTCAGACGCAACAGCCTTCCTGCATTCACACACAGCAGAACAGGCTGGACTAAACGCAAGTAGAATGATTCAGTAGAGCTAAATGCACTCGGCATGTTACATTTCTCTCTGTGTTAGTTTCTATGAGCCTAGAGTAAGTGCTTCAGGGGTCACAAGGTCAGCACGGTGAATCATGCGCAGGTGAGCGAGGGGACCAAACAGCATCAGATCGCTTTCGGTGACCTGTGACCTCTCACCATTACGAAGAGAATTATGTAAAGCGATAATGCATGTTAAAAGTGTTCAGCTCTCAGACATGCCTCTGCTTTTCCAAACAAACCCCGGCCTCCAATCCCAGCTGCTGTTAACACGGCTGGCTGTACCTTTTAATGCACAGCCCGCTGCTGCTGCTGCTCAACCTCTTAAAAGACGCAGCGCATTGGTAAAAGCCGTTTGCTCATCGAGTGGAAGAGTTTGTTTCTGTATTTAAAGGCGGATATCTCATTGCAGGATGGTAGTGCTTTCAAGGTGTTACCTGGGCTAGTGCTAGTCTACTGATACTAATGTTTACTGATGAGTGTGTGTTAAGCTTGCGTTAGGCTTGCATGTGAGTAGGACTGTGATGGTAAGTGTCCACATGCTGCAGTAACCAAGTGGAAAATACACTGTTAAACATGGGGGCTGACTTCGTGGGTGGTTTTTCTTTGCATTTGCCGTCCATAACCCTTTTAATACATAATAAAAAAAATGATAACAGCAACGCTTGTCTAGTCATTTTTAGACCCATGAAACGGCCACAGGAACAAATCCAGTAATAGCAAATTTAATATTTTTCAAATATGAACTGCATAACAAATAGAGAGCACGAGGGCTAAAACATGATTTTCGTCATGTGTCTCCAGAAGCTGTTTTAAATGGTGTGTAAAACCAGACACTGTAGTCTAAGGATGTTGTAAGATGTACACCATACCATATATAAAGCTTTTTGGATAGACATTATGGATAGACACAACTCAACAGATACATTTCTATAATAAATGTGGTATTAAAGAAGCAATATGAATGATTTTATTTATTAACAGAATGTGAAGAAATAACAATTTCGACAGTATGCCAAAGGCTTCTATGTATCGTCCACTGAAGTGAGCGTGCTAACCACTCACTAGTGAGTCACTGTTGCGTCATCTTCCATTGCTCCAACGTCAGAAAATTTAAAAAGTAGCAGTGAGCTGAACAAATTCATGTTGAAGATTTTATTGAGCTACTGGTTCGATTACTTAAAGACAGGAGGTCAATGAAAGTAACAAAGGCTGAAGCTCTTTAAGAAACCACATTTAGCAGCAAACAAAAGAAGTGATACAAGTAGAAGGTTAACAAGAGTTAACATAGGTCTTGCTTTCCACTGCTGGAGAAATCGTGATGCTGAACTTGCAACATTTTGTCTAGACAGGTAAGTAAACAAGTATTAATGATAAGACTGAGGCGGGGTGTGTTTTTTTATGATAGGTATCACCACAACTTTCTGGTGATATGTGCCCCCTACTGTTCGTAGTAGGAATTGCGACAGGCTAAATGATTTTACATCTTGCTCCTTTAATGCGATAAATTAACTTATGTAAATGTATGGGAGTTTTAAAGTCTTTACATGGTTTACATTAAATACATTTAATAAATTAATAAAAAAGAGGCTTTTACCATCACTGGGGGCGACTTAGGGTAGTAACTTAATGTTTCTGGTCACTGGTCTATTCTTTTGTTCTGACATACTTGACAAATCAGACAACTAGCAAAACCTTCCTGAGCTGAAGAGGGTATAGATAATAGGAGTACTTAAAGACTAAGGCTGTGAACCACTACTGTAGGGTGCTATTCTTAAAAGAAATGTCATGCTAACATGGCTAACAGCAAACAATAGCTGGTTGCCAGTTAGCATGAGATTATGAGATTATTTGCATAATGCAATTTTTATTTTTTTTGGCTTTAATTTTCTTTCATTTTCTGTGATCATCATCCTCAGCATTACTGGAGTGAATTCCTCTCTTAGGAGAAGAAGCTTCTCTTGGGCTTCAACTCCAAAGCTGTCCATAACCACAGGCTGCTTCTCTACTCTATTGCCCAGGTCTAGTCCTGTCCACCCAGACTGAGGAATCCACTACTGATCCAGACTGAGGTGCTTGTGTGTGGTGATACATGGACCTCGGGCCGCAGTTGATCACTCCGCCTTGTTCTCTTCTCTTTGTCCCTCGGTTGTCTGCTGTCACGGTGAGAGTAAGAACGAAGGGGAGCGAATGCTACATCTTTGAAAATAATTAGCAGTGGGCGTCTTATTGAGTGAGCGGCTGTGTTAAAGTGAAACTGATGAAATAGGTGTGTTGGTGTGTGTGGGTGTGTGTGAGATGAGAAGAGTGCGTATAAGTATGTGAAAAAGGGTCAGAGGTTAATCCCTATTGATTCAGCCCAGGTCTGCATACAGCACCGCTGGGAGACGGCCACTTCTGTTGGCAATCAGCTAGCACAAATACACAATAAATCTTACTGTCCACAAGTCCTGATCACTAACGGCTTAGCACTGCCGCTAAAGAGGAACACAGTGAGGATCTGATCCTAGAGGCTAAAGGCTAACGTCTAACTCTGTCGAGTGCAGCTGGGTTAAAGAAACCAATGTAGTCTGCCATAAAAGACACCTCTTTAGGATTACATTCTGGCAAAGGTAATCCAGAGAATGCATCCCGGGAATAGTTACAGTTTCTAGACTGTGTAGGACCATCTGGGTGAATAAGTTTGTTACAGTGTCTCTCTGAGTGGGATACAAATACTAAAGATAGAAGCTAAACAGTGACTTTTTACTTAATTTGTATTTGAGCAGCTATTTTTTTCCCAATACATCATAATAGGCTTATTTTCAGGGACCCACCCCCTAAATTTTGATTTGGAGACATCCAAGGGGTCAAATAGGATAATTAGGGGTTATACAGGGTATGTAGAGCGTGTACTACAATTCTCACTAAACTCTTCAGACACTGCATAGCATATGACACCCCTTCTCAACAACCCAACCTAATCAATGTCACACAATCAGGAGATCAATCCCACATAATATCATTGGGCTAATTTTGTCAGACATTATCTAATCAACAATTATTCGCCCTTGTTATACGGCGAATGAAGTGGTTTGGGTAAAGGCGACGAGGTCATGGGAGGTCGTGACCTCTTGTTATGGCTTGGCCTGTCTGGAAGGATCCCAGACGATCATTACAAATGAAATGAGGCTGCAGCAGAAGCTCACACGCACTCACACACACATATCCAGCGCACACAGCAGCCAATTAGAAAAATGAATAGCACCATTCATAAGGGCCGTTATAACTTGCTGGATGATCAATGAGAAAAATATACAGCGGCGTTTGTGATGAAACTGCGTAAGCATTTCATTTCACGCAAACTGTGTATCCTCGGTATGGCTAGAGAAAATAATATAATAATATTTGCCAAATCAATAATAATTCTCTCCGTTTTCCTCTCAATCTTTTCATCTCTCTCTTCCTCCGCCTTTCTCTCCTTCTCCATCTTCTCTCTCTTCATTTTCCTCTTCTCTCTCTCCCTCTCCCTAATCCGATCATGCAGGGAATAAGTGTATGCACCATGAACACATTTAATTTTCCCAGTTGGTTTTCAGCAGGCCCAGAGGTGAGCTTTAATAAGGATCAATGGCACTTTATCTAGGACAGGACCCACTTCACAGCATGCAAATTAAACACCAACACTTACAAGAAAAAAAGAGAAAGAAATGGATTTAATTAAAAAATGTAGAACCACGGGCTCTGGGAATTCAATTAAAGGATTTATGCAAAGGTTGGCTAGCTTTTTGTGTTGCAGTTACTGCTTGTATAATGAGCTTTTCATATTAAAAATCAATAGGTAATCTAGGGTGGAAGATCGCCCGCTTACATACAGTTTTGAAATCAATTTGAAAAATAGTCCATCATTGCAGTGTCACAACACTCAGAGTTGGGCAGCTGGTCTTATTTTGATGTGGGGCGGGGGTGGGCAGTTACATACCCAGACTGTCCTGCTATAAGAGGGAACGGCACAGAAAATTCAGCTTAGGTTCGAGGAGGGGCTGGAAAAGAGAGGAGGAGTTACAGAAGCCCCTTTATATAAAGTCAGGCAGGGGTTTCTAATAAACTACATACATACATATATATATATAAACACACACACACATTTATATACTATGTACTGTATATATATTGACTGTATATTAATATATATATCATTGTCTGAGATGATATGCAATATTCTGTATATTGTTGTTGTCCAAAGAAAAATAAGTATCACAAAAATGGCAGCATTACAGGAGAGGCCAAAAATCTGTCCTTACATTCAATGTAAGTTAATGTTTTCTAGTTATTTTGGAGGATTTCTATTGGCCCATTCATTATAAAATTTATTCACACCATGTATGCTGCTTAATTAAAATTATGTAGAATACAAATCAACAAAAATGGAGAATTTCCTTTGGATAGCGACGATATGTTGGAATATTATGCCATTAATATATTTGGGTTATAGAAAATTCCACTTTGCACGTCTTGTTAATTCCTATGATATGTTAATAATAACTGTTATACCTGATCTATATTTTAAACAATCAATACAATAAGAGGGAAATTTAAAAGATAAACTTAGAAAAAATGTAAATATACTACTGATCTTTGTACTGAAATGACACATGGTTTATTAGTGGGAACTACTATTTACCACCTACTTGGGTGAGCACACGCTGTCTCACATCTTCAGTTACATCAGAAAAGGAAGAAGAAAAGTAGATAAGCAGAGATCATCACGGAAAACCCAGTCATGTCATTATTATATCTACAATAACAGAGAGTCTCAAAGCTATGAACCAAAACCAATATGTTTCTGAGGCTTCTGGATTGCCCCCCACCCTTCAGCGAAGTTCCTGGTTAGTCAGGTCCATCATTAATCGCGATCACACGCCTCACAGATGTGAAACTACATTGCACTACAGATCAGGCGTCCTCAGACAAATCCCTGGCCAGCCAACTTACATTCGCACAGAATCAGTCAGGCGGGCTGGACTCGTCTGATGAAGATAGCATTAGGCCTGCTTTCTCAGATGGATGGGCTGCTGTGTGACTTTGACTAGGGGTCAAATGGAGCAACATGACAGCCACTGGTCCTGCATGAAAGCTGCCTGCCAGCCTCTGATTGGCTCCTTATCGATTTGGACACGCTTGCGGCCACATCAACTGATCTACAATAAACCATTTACTCAGTTTCCCTCAGTGCAATGAGCCACGCGTTAAGATGAGCGTTCGTGTCCGTGTAAGTGAAAGAGAGAGAGAGAAAGAGAGAGGGCGAGTAAGATAGAGTGTGTGTGTGTGTGTGTGTGTGTGTGTGTGTGTGTGTGTGCTTTATTTTAATGAAATGGTAGCCTATATCTTGGTAGACAATAATCCTGGTAATAGGATTGTGCTGGGACACACATGTCAATACAAGCAAATGGGATTGTTGCCTTTTAGGCCTCAGATTGTCTTCCAGAGTCTTAATAGGCAGAGAGAGAAAGTGTGAGAGAGAGTGAGAGTGAGAGAGGGGAAGAGAGAGAAAGAGAGAGAGAGAGAATGAGAGAACTGTAATATTGCTTCTACGTACTGCTGACCAACCAGGTAGGAGATGAGATTAGTGTGTATTCAGAGCTTCTGCTCTGCGCTAAGTAAAGGCAGCCTGAGAACAAGATAACACACACTCCTCTACACTGGAACACCTTTTCAGTTTACTGCTCAAAGTAAATATGAAAGTGAACATAAAATAGTTTTAAAACGCCAGCCTCCTCCACCTGCTGTTTGATTAATCCACACATTTCCTTATTCATCTCCAGTTAAAGGTTCCTTCTGTTATAATTTCTGCAACAAAATATGCATGGATGTAAAATTCACCTATAATCTCGTTAACAACTATGTCAATTTATATCATATGCAGAGCTGGGCAGACACAGAATATAAGGCATTCGAAAACAAAAAGAGGTGGGATGGGGGAGGCGGTGGGATGGGGGAGGCGGTGGGAGGGTCTGCTGTGCAATAAACTCTTACAAAAGAAAAATAACTAAAAAAAAAACACAAAAAAATTCAAACGTGATGTGAAAAGATGTTTTTTGTGGAGTAGGGTTTTTTTTTTAATGTCTTGCGTGGAAAAGGGCGGTTAACCAGTACAGTACAGTACAGTACAGCACATACATGTGTAGAACTGTAGGATACAGAGACTTACAGAAACTTCAAAGACTTCAGGCAGTCAGATGGTCAGAGCTGTAGATGCTCTTTGTAACAACAACTGCACAAAAATACACCTGCCAAAAGGCAAGTCTGTGGAAGCCATTTCCACTTATTTAGAGCTATCTACAGGCCTGCAGTAGTTTTGTTCATGATGGAATTTATATTTCTGAATCATGCAGCCTACATAGTTAGTGGCTTATCAAGCTTTATTATTTCTTAGTCCAATGTTAATGTTTGCTAGGCATAGGATGGCTAGCTATGTATAATCTGTTGTGACTAGGCAGGCTATACTCATTCAGAGGTTTTGGGGAAATGGCTTTGAATAAAGGCTGAAAAAGGGGGGGGGGGGTTTTCTTACAAAATCAAACTTCTCCAGCTTTAAACCAAAAGAAACAGATCATTCAGTTACTTATTTGCAGTAATGCTTTACAGACACGGGGTACGTTTTTAACAGGTAATCAGTAACCTGTACTGAAACCCCACCGACAAACACACACACAGCAGCACGAGAAGACTTGAGAGTGTAGCAATAGTTGTATGAGAAGAGAGAGAAGCACTCCCTGATCTTACTTAAGGTCCTAATCACCAATTATGAGTGTATTACGGCTGCTGGCAGCTGATTGGGTGGTGGTGCACTGGAGGGAGATCTGGGTGCAGACCTCTGCTCCTCTCCGCTCCAGTGAGCACCTGTCAGCTGCTGCGCACCTACGTACCCGACAGAACACCAGATAACAACACCTGACCTTACGCCCGCTTACCGGGGGAGGACACGCAAAGCATGCCTCACAGCAGCACAGGCAGCAGAGAGACGATTCCCACCCTCACAGGGTGACGACACTTCATTAAAAAAAGAAGACAGGAGAGAGAGAGAGAGAGAGAGAGAGAGAGAGAGAGAGAGAGAGAGAAAATGGGGAACGCCTCTGTGCTGTGGAGCGCTAATAGAAGCAGAGCCCTCGTTAGCTGGGCATGAAAAGAAATCCATCACTGGAGTCTCCGCCATCCCCTCTCTCCCTCTCTTTCCCCAGGTGAGGGAGCGAATGACTGGGGAAAGGGGGACCAGAGGGGGAGAGAATGAGAGAGAGAGAGAAAGAGGGATTGAAGCTCCCATAAGGAAGCTGTAGGACCAGTCTGGTTAAATTACCTCGCAGGCAAGTGGCAAGACAAGTGCCAATGCACAGAGGAACTTGTTAAAGTCTCCCTTTTAGAGCAAACCGCCGGCTAATATACGACTATTGGGCCGTGGTCAAAAGTTCAGGCCGTGCATATGTAAAAAGGTAGCTACAAGCCTGAGGCGCAATACCGGGGAAAATAATTGCCCTAAAATGCTGAAAGCATGCAGAGAGGCGCGGGACGATCTCCCAGTGACGCGGGCGACAGGGTGGGGGGAGGCAATGATTGGGCCATGGAGTCCAAATGCCCCCCTTTACCATCACACGTCTCCAATGTATCCAGCAGCCATTAAACACGTGGCACCGATGGCCAGACGCTTCTGAAATGTCATGCCAAACACGCTAAAACAGCTGTCTGACAACACCAGCACAAAGGTTACGGCTGTCAAATGGGACATGCACAGTGGGCACGGAGGGTCTCATAGGCTAAAAGGTAAAAGTGTTGGTTTGCTAACCACTGACCTTGAGCCATAAAAAGAAGAGCAATGTACTAATATTAATAATATTAATAATAGTAATAGTTTTATAAATAGACGTATATAATAATAACTATAATATTATTAATTATGAGTTAATTATCATAATCATTCATTAGGATTGTTACTCTTAGCAACACTGCAACAGTAGCAGTATTTTCTAATTATTGTAGGAATGATTATTATTATTATTATTATTATTATTATTAAGAATAATAATAATAATAATAATAATAATAATAATAATAATAATAATAATAATAATAATAATAATAATAATTACATTGTAATACAGGACGCAGTGCTGTCCTGTCAGTGATGTGCAGTAAAAAGTATTTACCATTGCTGAGGCAAACTGTTTGCCTCACTGCTGGCCCTTTTACTTTTTTTAAAATTTTAATTCCTATAGCCCATTAAACATCTAAATATCTAAACATCTGGACGATATAGTACACTGTAATAAAACATATACTCTAATGTTCTGCCTGGTTTACACTAGTCGCAGTTCTGAGTGCTGATGAACGAAGTAATTAAGAGGAGCCTGAATAGGACCAGATGTTTTACTCAAAAATAAATATTTATTTTTTTATTTAAAAGAATCTCAATCTCATTCTAAGACAGTTAAAAACAGCCAGCCTTTTTTAAATTCTATAATAAAAAATAAGAAAAGGTTTTTTGCTGACGGTGTCAATATATCACTGCAGCTGGAACCAAATCTTGAATCTCTGTGATTTTGTACTTACAAAATTTCAAAATGACAGGTGGACGTTACAGTATTACAATTTTTTACAATAAATGCACAAAAAGAAAAGCTCCACAATGACAGTGTCTTCTTTACTAACTACTAATGTTGTTACTTCTTCTGTAAAGTTATTATTTTTAAGATATGACATTCTGTTCTGTTCTAACAGCAGAATTGTATAGATTTGAACACTGAATGGTGACTAAACCGACTGAACTGCAAATAAACACATACTAGAACACATACTTATTCCAACTAGAAGATTTTTTTTTTCAGCTGTGAAAGCCCCACCAGCAGGCGCTTTACCAACGAAATACAGCAGCTTCTTCCTCCTGGACCTGTCTGACATGCTGAGCGTTCGGCTAGAAAATATACGGACGGGGAGCTTCAAAGTGTACAAAAGTAAACAGTAAACTACCAGTAATTGTGGTTTTGGACAACAAACGCTGGCTTCTTGGAGAACAGCGCGTTTATCACAGAAGCCTTCTGTTCACACGTTAAGCAGGAGACTTTATTCACTGGTGCAGTTCTAAATCTTCCACAGCCTGTTCTAAAAGGCATTTTATCCGTGTTGCGCTGTACTCGGGTCTAATATTGTTTTGAGCCTCTTCCTGGCAGCATTATGCTTATGTTCGCAACCTTCAGCGGTCTCTCAGGATCACAGATGCGCTTGCAAGCAATTAAAACGATACCATCTTCATATCACCATAACCAATAAATAAAATAATATCAGGGTTTTATATTAAGCTCTGTGCTATTCACAACAGTCCAGGAGAGAGAGAGAGAGAGAGAGAGAGAGAGAGGCTGCACGAGTGAACGAGAGCACACATGCGCACAAGAGACAGAGAGCAGGAGAGATGCACTGTAACTAACTTATCTGAGTAAAGAGCAACCGTTCAGCTTTAGGGACTGAAGCGTAATCACAAAGAAATTAACAGCACTGTCAGCAAACGATGCTAATTACTAATGATGCTGTTGTCTTCCTGTGTTTTAAACAAGCCCCACTGTTGTCTCAGTGAACTCCACAGACATTTTATTCCGTTACATGTTGATCTTATTTGCTTTATTTTAACCATAAGAAAATCGTTACAAGAACAAGGGGATCGTACACGCCATCTCTAACGATTAAAAAGCTTACGCACCTCCAACCTGAACCCCCCCGGATCAAATATAGAGAGTCGAGTGGTGACAGTCTGTTTTAAGTTATGGCAGCACGCCATCAGAAATTCCTACCACCCATTACGTCTCTTTAAAATATAATCAGCTCAGATGAGCTTTGTTGGAATGCGGCTGAACACTATATCAAACTTTCCCCTCAGTGCACAGGGAAAAACTGATGAAGAAGGAGGAGAGGAACGCGCCACCAAAAGTCGTCACATTTAAAACAAAGCATACATCAAATGCAATGTGTGGCCTAAAGCAAACGATGACAGCGAGAAAGGGCCACAGGCGTATGAGCAGCAGATACGGCTTATGATTTATGACGATGTTGAGTTTTATAGTTTGTCTCTGTAAGTGTGTGTGACTTCAAGCTTCTGGCTAAAACGGCTGAGTGTGGTCTGCAGGAAGAGCTGCTCGTCTGATTTATGCCACACTAGGCTCTTTGAGCCTGACAGCTGCACAGGCGCGCACACACACACACACACACAGACACGCACACACACACAGACACGCACTGAGTGGGTCCAAATATACACCTGAACACTCACTGCTACGTACAAAACTTGACAACAGTAACACAGCCTGGAACACATGTAGCACTTAACACTGGGCTCTTTCGCTGCCAGCGTATCAGACAGAAGTCGAAAAGAATTCTTAATGCCATCCACTTCTGAATAGCAAAACTGAGCAGACGTGCCTACTTTTACACACAACGACGTACAGCGCTGTTTACAGCACCAAACAAACATCAGGACTACCCAGAATTTATTCTATTTCCAGTCAAAATGGTCATCAAGTGCTATTCATTCCATTTTTACAAGACGTTTCTGAGGAGATCAGATATCAGAGTTTAGGATTAAAGGATATTTAAAAGCAATCCTAATAATTACGCAAGATCTGGTAGACCAACCAAAACCTTCATCTCTGAGACAGGAGAAAAGCAGGCTCTACTCTTGCTTCAGATCTGTCCATCCTTACACATAAAGACAACTCAACAGTATGGGTCTGAAAGGATGTGTAGCTATCAAGATTCCATTAATAAAGAAAAAAACAACAGACAAAAATCTGGAAATGACTTGGCTCAAGAGAAGCACATACAACCAAAAAACAGAAAGCAAGACTACAGAAAAGAATGAAAGTTTCAACAAAAACAAAGGGTGGACATGTTAAACACTTTTTGCTATTATATTTGGCTGTTGAGGCTGAATTTCTGGTTTATGCTTTTCTCATGGCACATAAAAAGTTAATAACTTGGACTTTTGGAGCTATTTTAACTGTAAATTAAATAAATGAAGCGTGGTGCTTTCTTTTTCTCAAACTATCACATATATCACACCTACATATCACACCTACATTTTCTAGGTATACTTTCCTTTTTCAGGAACCAACTGTCATAAGAAAACAAAGCAAATGAGATATATATATATATATATATATATATATATATATATATATATATATATAATTTTTTTTTTTTTTAATGTATACTGCCACATATGATTCCCAAGTAAAACAGCACCTCACTGATACTCTTCAACAACCTGCTAACTTAACCCAGCAGACGGAGAGAAGAGAGCTGTGACTAACATTCCCACAGCAGAGATGTTGCTTACCATGGACTTGGTGAAAGGACGCGCCAGGGTGAACAGGAAAGTCATGAGCCACCAGCTGCGATGGATGGATGTATACATCATGTTCCCTGGATGTACCGCATTGGATGTAACCCCGTGAGGAGAAAGACGGCGGTGTAGCTCATTGGAGAACAGGATGTTGCAAAGTTTGGCCCTGTTGTAGGCCAGCATCGACCAGTACTCCTTCTGGGGTGGAGAGAGCAGAGCCAGGTCCACTTTACCACACGAGTCAACAAGGTCTGTAAACCTACAACAACACAGACATAATGATCAACCACACAACAACAAGAAACCCTATACAAAAATAACTTTCTCTATTCTCAACTTCTGAAATCCAGCCACACACACTTCCAAAAGATGGCACAGTAAAAAAATTGGCTGCAGAGTCAGAGCTGCTCTCAGGCTACAGGGCACCTGTGCAATTAAACTCAATAGCACATTAGAAAAATAGTTAGTAGGTTTAAATACAATTTAAGGCTAAACCTCAGTCTCAATCAAGCTCCACACCAGCTCTACTTAACATTCAGGGGCCACTTTGTCACAGATCTTAAAGCCAGAGGGATCTAGTGAAATCCACGGCAGCAAGGGGATTTCCATGTCCTGATTAAGGAGGTCAGTGGTACTGTGGTCAGGACTCGATGCCAGTGGGTAAATAAAAAGCTGTGGATAAGGTCTGTGCTTTGAGTACGGTTCCACCCCCCCATCTTAGCTTAATGCAAATCAAAGCTGAGACATGATGTGCTTTAATTGGCTCCGACTGAGCTGTTAAACACCAGATGTTTGACAAGTGTTCGCATGTGTTTGTGTGCATGTGAGTCCCTAAAGTCTCTGGACATGTAGTGTAAAGGAATTCACTTTCACAGGGAGTGTGTAAGACTAGGGATGTGTATGTGTATGTGTACTAAAGTGCTCAGTTAACTGTTTAAGGTGCTAGTTTTGGAATGCCAAACTACCATCCAGGTCATTTCACCAAAAAAAGAAATACAGACCATCAATTTAAAGAAATGCCACCGCTGTTTAAACAAGACAGTGAAATGTGACAATTTTTGTATTTGTGAGCAACTATGTACATTACACCGTGCCACTCTGAAACAAGACAGCATGTGTGTTGTTTAGGATACTCTGTTAAAGACAAGATTGAAAGGCAGAAGCAACATTTATTTATTTTACAAGTTGGCAATAGGGCTGTGTGTTGGCAAGAATCTGGCGATATGATATGTTAAATATAACTTTATAGTTCATAAATAACTGTGTTCTGTATTTACTTCAAAAACGACCAAAAATAACTGTTTGTCTCTGCGCCGCGGCAAAGTTACATCATGGTTAAAATTTCTAACCAACTCGCAACCCATTTTTAAAAAGCCACCGTTTCTTCTTCGTCATGTTCGTATGGAAGTGGGCGCATTTTGCCTGCCCCCACTGTCCGGAAACGCAAACTAGGCACAAAATGAACTCAGAGTACAGACAGAAAGCTCCACGCGTATCCGTATTTAACGGTGAGTATAAATGAGCCTTTACTCTTCTTGTTTACATTTGAAGTAGAAGAATCTAATCAGTGATTATCGATGGATTTAAACACAACACTAAATTAAAACTAAATTTGTCTTCCACAAAAATTTGATTGTAAACAATTTTTTTTAAATTTTTATGTTTTTTAAAAATCAACAACGCATCAAAAAACTAAATATTGCAATATTTAATATTTTTAATATTCTCTTACACTCCTTTAGGACAACTAGTCTAGCTGATGTTCTGGAACCAATAAACAAAATTAACAAACAATTAACAAACTATTTTTTTTCTTGGCCTATGGATGTACTTTGCAGGTTTATATTTATTGACTGTAGCCTGATTGTGGCTGCTCATGTATTAGATAATTTACCCTATTCATTATTGAAAAGAGACCGCCACAGGACCACCACTGGACAAAAGCAGAGAAACATACTTTTCTATGTTTTTGTTCTTGTTCACTTCGTGTTCAGACTGACATGCTTTGACACTCACTGACAGGGCAGATTCTGAAACTGGAAAAAAACATCCAGTGAACGTTCTAAAGCAGGCTGCTCTCCGAGTCCGAGTGAGCTTGTGGGTTTTATGTCTGTCTGTGGCTTTGTCTGTTTAGACATACAATCCCATTTTCAATACAATACAATTTTTCAATTTAAACATGCTCAACACTGATGTGTTGTCTTTGTACTATTGTCAATAAAACACAGGGTTTGTGTGATTTCACATCACTGCATTCTGTTTTTATTTAGATTTTGAGCAGCATCCCAAGCTTTTTGTAGGGGCTCTATTCTAAAGTGATAAGCTATGGCGGCAGGTCTGCATATAATTGATAAAGCCAAACAAGAAAATATAAAATAATACTAAAGATAATATTAGATGTCTCCCCACCCACTATGGTAGTCCCTTTCCATTAATACACGGGACAGAGGACAGCAACTCTGTGTCGAGTCACAAAAGTGTTATTTCACCAGCTAAAGAAAAAATGGTCAGCATTTATAAATTATAAATATTGAAACACAAGGCTGGTATGTGATGACTAGTCCAGTCCAGTAGCATTCTGGCTAGCTGTAAAGAGAGAAGAGGAATAGAATGCAGGATTACTTTTCTCTATCACACTATCAATCTTCTCCTGTTAGAACTGGGCCCGTGGTGGAAATGTCCAGGAACTGCCTGTAATGTCACTGAGCCCTGTAAGTCTTAGTGTAACAGAGGAGATAAAGTTTATAAGTGAAACCATTTTATTTTGTCAAAGCTCAATTTCCCCTCTCCCTCATCCTTTTTCTCTACCTGCCACACCTGTCTGACCTGGTCAAGGTCTTACTTGGTGCCAAAGCTTCTCAGAATATAATCTGTCTCCAGGTCAACGGTCAGACCACTGAACTCAAAAGGACACATATTACAGCTAGTGGCTTGGAGTGAGAAGAAAGAGATTAGAAAAGACAGAAAACCAAGAGCGCAGTAATAAACGTTTGACTGTATGTGTCTGTAATTGGGATAAAAGGTCACTGTTAAACCGTGAGGCCAAATGACAACATACTAAAAGTGTGTGTGGTGTGTGGTGTGTGGTGTGTGGGAGCCCATACATAGTTCGTTTTCACCTCAATCAGTGCTAATCTCTATCTGAGGGGGTTATGGGATGATTTATGGGTGTGGAAGAGAGAGATTCTGGGGAGGATGAGATGTGAGGGGCAAAATGGATATGCAGTAAGTGCCTCCAGTTTCTCTGGGGTGGGGGGAGGGCAGCACTGTCAGGCAATAAAGCAAAACTATATGAACTTGCACCCATAATTAGACCACGGTAAGGCTTCCCACAGTGTCACACATCTAATATCTTATGTCAATTCCTAAACACAAGAATGTGTTGATACTGACTGCTTTGGCAGTTTTTAAATTAATAATTAAGATTTATAAAACTAATAATTTCGGACTGCATTTATTCTACTATGAGAACTTTAGTGTGATTCTAGATTAGATTATTAACATTTGTGTACTAATAACAAGAGTGATCTGTAGATAGTCAGACAGCTAAACAGGCAACAGTGGAATTTCACTATACACTAAACATGGCTCACACTGTGCCAGTGCACTGCGACAGCCTGTTCCTGCAGTTTACTAGTTTAATCTGCTATTCCTATTTCATAATGTACAGGATCCTGATGTGCCTAATCTCCCCTGTCTCCCCAAAAAGAGTGTGTGAAAGACCTCTGCAGCAATGTACGCCACGGCACAGTCTACCACAGACGCCTTTACACTACAGCCTGAGCACTGAAGCATTTCAGCAGGTCAAATCAATCACGGCCATTCTGCTCCAATTTAATCAACCTTTATCAAATCTCAGGCCAAGATCAATGGCTCATATCCTACATCACCAGGACTGCATGGATGAGAAAGCTGCATGTGACAAGACTTTGCTGGAATGCTATAATGTAATATACGTCCAAACTATGAAGCAGTGGACAAAAAGTCAGCAGCTACTTTAGGCCTAGCTTGCTTGGTGCTGAGAAATGCAGGATGTGTTGTTAAAACTGATACCTGATATCCACCACTACTAAAGGGGGGCTATGATGTTTACTTCAATGTTCTGAATTTTATTGTTGGTATCTACTAGAGGAGATTTTCCAGAAACACATTATTTTACTCGCAATGTGTGTTCGCCCCCTGTCTGAAATTGTTCAACAAAATTTAAATTGTTGTTTGAGCTCCTGTGTCTTTACGTCCTGCCTCCTGATGAGCCCAGTGCGCACTTATTGGTCAGCTCACCCTTCGGTTCTGATTGGACAACCACCAAAGTTCTGCCCCTTGTCACTGTGGATATTCTTACAGTGGTGTCAGTTACATCATATCAACGTTTGTGCCAAAGTTCTATCCTGAAAGTCAGGTGGAAGAAATTTGTAGACCTGTTCCACCTTCACAAACTAGACTGGAGCATGAGAGTGGTATGTTTTTCAACTCTCTATGCAATAAGGATGACATCACCTCGTAACGCAGAAAAGGGCTATGATTCCTGAGAGAAAGACTGAAATGCTAGTACTAAGTAAAGTTCTGAAGAATTTGTGGACATCTGCATGGGTTGAGAATGGCACCATAATAAATTAGAAAGCAAATAAAGTAATAATAGAAAAAAAAGAAAAAGGGAAAAAACAGTGATCGAATTTCAACAACGATAACTTGCCAAGAAATCAGATAGCTCAGAATATTATTTAACATTCAATAACTTGTTGGCACTAGAAATACTGAATGAAGCATCTAAAAATATATCTAGTTTATAGTATTTCCATCTATAAAAATAATTTAAATACTATGACAAGTGATTTCAAACTTTTGCCAGCAGCAGCAGAGCCGGTGTGGAAGCCTTGGTTCGTGCCCTGAACTCAGAGGAAGCTGCAGTTGTATGTGGTCTGACCTGTGGGATTCGGAGGACACCACTACCACACGTGCAGGAGCTGACCGTCGTAGCACGTCCTGCAGCAGTTGCACCAGGTAGAAATGACCAAGGTGGCAGATTTGGAAGGTGGATTCCAGTCCGTCTTCAGTCAGATGCCATGGCTGCGTACAGACTGCAGCATTACACACCAGGATGTGCAGAGGCCTAAACACACAAGAGCACAACATGATTGAACTGTTTACACTTTTCTTTTCACAAAACAAAACCTTTATCTGACAGTTTTTTGAAGGTGCTATTGAAAAGTTTGCCCGGCCCCTAATTTAAGAAATAACTACAGCTAAACTGGAGGGGCTTTCCAGTTTTTGTCCCACTTCATTGTCAATCATGTTGATCTTTTTTGGAAGAGAAAAAAAGAGAACCTTTAAAAGTACTTTCAAACGATATGACATCATGCCCTGGAAGAAAAAAATATGTGGGACAGTTGCTAGATGGAGGACAAGCGGTAGTGGGTGTGATAAAGCTGCTCAGGGTGTCAACTGACATCCGGGCTATGATCCAGCCACTCTGTGAGATCAGCTCGATCAGCCTGCTGAGAGGCACTCAAAGAGTCAAAGGCATTTCAAGCCAAGTCTTCATTCCACATATCCTCACATAAAAGAGATTAACACAATACAGAACAACAAATACATATACATTATAGTATAGTGTAGTATAGTGTAGTATCATATAGTGTGGTATAGTATAATGTAGTGTAGTATAGTGTAGTATAGTATAGTGTGGTGTAGTATAGTGTAGTATAGTATAGTGTAGTATAGTATTGTATAGTGTAGTGTAGCGCAGTGTAATGTAGTATAGTATAGTGTAGTATAGTATAGTGTAGTATAGTGTAGTACAGTATGGTGTAGTGTAGTGTAGTATAGTGTAGTGTAGTGTACTATAGTGTAGTGTAGTATAGTGTAGTATCACATAGTGTAGTGTAGTATAGTATAGTATAGTATAGTTTAGTGTAGTGTAGTGTAGTATAGTGTAGTATCATATAGTGTAGTATAGTATAGTGTAGTGTAGTATAGTGTAGTATAGTATAGTGTAGTGTAGTATAGTGTAGTATAGTATAGGGTAGTATCATATAGTGTGATATAGTGTAGTGTAGTATAGTATAGTATAGTGTGGTGTAGTATAGTATAGTGTAATATAGTCTAGTATAGTATTGTGTAGTATCATATAGTGTAGTACAGTATAGTGTGGTGTAGTATAGTATTGTGTAGTATCATATAGTGTAGTATAGTATAGTGTAGTGTAGTATAGTATAGTGTAGTATAGTGTAGGGTAGTATAGTGTAGTGTAGTGTAGTATAGTATAGTGTTGTATCATATAGTGTAGTATAGTATAGTGTAGTGTAGTATAATATAGTGTAGTATAGTATAGTATAGTGTAGTGTAGTATAGTGTAGTGTAGTATCATATAGTGTAGTGTAGTATAGTGTAGTGTAGTATAGTATAGTGTAGTATGATATAGTGTAGTGTAGTATAGTGTAGTGTAGTATAGTGTAGTGTAGTATAGTGTATTATAGTGTAGTATAGTGTAGTGTAGTATATTATAGTGTAGTATAGTGTAGTATATTATAGTGTAGTGTAGTATAGTGTAGTATAGTATAGTGTATTATCATATAGTGTAGTAAAGTATAGTGTATTATCATATAGTGTAGTATAGTATAGTGTAGTATCATATAGTGTAGTACAGTATAGTGTAGTGTAGTATAGTGTAGTATAGTATAGTGTGGTGTAGTATAGTGTAGTGTAGTACGGTGTAGTATAGTATAGTGTAGTACAGTATAGTGTAGTATAGTAAAGTGTAGTTTAGTATAGTGTATTATAGTATAGTGTATTATCATATAGTGTAGTATAGTATAGTGTAGTATCATATAGTGTAGAACAGTATAGTATAGTGTAGTATAGTATAGTGTAGTGTAGTATAGGATAGTGTAGTATAGTATAGTGTAGTGTAGTGTAGTATAGTATAGTGTAGTATCATATAGTGTAGTATAGTATAGTATAGTGTAGTATCATATAGTGTAGTATAGTATAGTATAGTGTAGTATCATATAGTGTAGTACAGTATAGTATAGTGTAGTGTAGTATAGTGTAGTGTAGTATAGTGTAGTATAGTATAGTGTAGTGTAGTATAGTATAGTGTAGTATCATATAGTGTAGTATAGTATAGTATAGTGTAGTATCATATAGTGTAGTATAGTATAGTATAGTGTAGTATCATATAGTGTAGTATAGTATAGTATAGTGTAGTATCATATAGTGTAGTACAGTATAGTATAGTGTAGTGTAGTATAGTGTAGTGTGGTATAGTGTAGTATAGTATAGTGTAGTATCATATAGTATAGTATAGTATAGTATAGTATAGTATAGTATAGTATAGTATAGTAGTAATACTTTGTGCACTTAGTGTTAATTGTAAACCTGTTTTACACATTTCCTCCATTCACGTGTGGAAAACTGTAATACTGTTTCTGCCTTTAGGCCTAGAGTTCTAAGTCCAACAAGGTCATTCCACACAAATATGGGAAACATCCCTCACTCCTGAGAGAGCCTGCTGTAAAACCCAAACCCCTGGAAGATTCTTGCCTCTGACAGAGTCGCTCCACTGATCTAGAACCCATGGTGGCGCCACAGAACAATCCGAATCCACCCCACCAATTTTTAATTTCTTCCATTAGAATTAATTATGAGGGCCACAGGCAATTTGTGTACTCTGTGTTTAAGACTGCCTCCACTATTAATTAAAAACTGGTTGCTGGAAAATTAACGGAGGAATTGTTATGCCCCTGCTATAATGAGCCTTTCCTATGACATTAAAAAAAGGAGTGCACGGCGCATTTCGCTCCAGGTTCTGGGAGGAAAAGTTGCAGTCTGCGTCGGCGCGAGCGCAAGGGAGCGTGGAAAGTGCGCACGCGTTTCAGTACGCCCAGCTAGGCCACAGGTGACCTTCAAACCTTTAAAGCATATGGAGCAAGCCCGCTCCCAGTACAAGCTTGACCAAGTATAATGCTTTCTTGAATCATAGCTGCAATTTTTAGAACATATGCTCAGTTCTAGCTCTAAACGAAAGCTCATTGTTATTAAAGACTGGTCGAAACAGTCTCCTCACTGACTCAAAAAAAAAAGATTCTTGGATAAGCTGAAAAATTAAGGCAATTAATGATCTTTAATAAGACCATAACAGCATTATACAACAGCAAGTCTACAAGACCCGCAGAGAAATGCAAAGCTATTATAGCAAACAAATCAGTTAGCACTGTACAAACTTGTTTTCGTATCAAACATTGTTCTTGTGGTTTCTAACATCTGTTTCCTATAAACACAGACAAACGAACATCAAACTACACTGTAGTGGCTGCCTTTAGCACCTGCACTTAGTCTGTACTTCTTTCCTGAAAAAATATGGCTGTCCAATTTTACTAAATGATGCATATATTCACATTAGTCTCACAGCTCATGGGGAATTGGCAGGTTAGTTCTCACTGCTGGCCTCTGGAAGGAGGTTCCAAAGTCTTCGAAGCAGAACAGCCAGGTTCAAAAACAGCTTCTTCCCACATGCCATAAGACTGCTGAACTCCGAACAATGCTGCTACTCCATACCTTGGAGCCAAGGACGGATTAAGGATAGTCTGGGCCCCTGGGCCCCTGGGCCCCTGGGACAACCCCCCACCCCACCCCACAACCCACGCCCCTCGTGATCAAGGGCCCTTTAATGCTGTTCTCTATGGCCCCCTGGTAGGGCTCTCACAACCAGGGCCCTCTAAAATTATGCCCTACTCTTTCCTAAAACCCCTAGTAGCCAGAAGTCAAAGTCAGAGCAGTGCCACAACGCCTGGTCCATTTTCATAAGGGGCCCAAAAGCATGGCTAGGGCCCCCAAAAGCATGGCTAGGGGCCCCAAGAGGCCCTGGGGACAAAGTCCCTAAAAGTCAGAGGATCCTTAAAATGGGGGGACCTCGGAAATAAAAATATATGGTATCATAAATGTTGACAGGCATCGCAAAATGTTTTGGGCCAGGGTTGATTCTGTTCTAATGCACACTGTACAGTGTAAATCTGAATGACAATAAAGCCTATCTATGTCTATGTCTAGATGTTAGGGAACCAGCCTTGTGACCGGAAGGTCGTGGGTTCAATCCCCTTAACCAAAAGGATGCGACTGAAGTGCCCCCCGGCTGCTCCCCAGTCGCTGTGGACAGGGTGGTCCATTGCTCCGGGCAAATGCAATCACTGCCCAATAGTGTGAGTGCATGTAGGTATTTGTGGGAGGTCAAATTACAAGTGGCTAATAGCTCTAACTAATAAGTGATGAAGCTGCAGACACTAAGAATCGTACCTGATTGGCTACATTTGTGTAAATTGTGAGCTTTTGATTTATTCTTTCTGTCTCAGCTGGCATAACAAAGAGGGCACAAACACAGTGCAACACCCAAAAGAGCAACATAGCTCCTGCTACAGAACATGGCTCTCTAGAGGGGCCTGCACAGAAAACAGATCCACTCTCTGACTCTGTCTGACACAGAGACACACACACTCACACACACACACAGGTTCTTCATGGCACTTAATGAAGCATGACACCAAGAGGAGGGAGTGATTGTACCTGAGAGTGAATAGCATTAAACTTTATGACTTTCACGCTCTAGTCTGAAGGCATGTAATGGAAGAGGAACATGTCGCCGATCATCAATGAACTGCAGAATACTGATCCCATGGGTAGCACACACACACACACACACTCACACACACTCACAAACTATAGGGAATCCCACCATCACACCCAAACACTCAGATAAGAAGGGACAACAAACCAATCTCTTCCAATTTTGCACTGGCGCTACAAATACATGCTCCTTTGTGGTTTCGTGTATGATGTTTCATTTAGGGCTGCAGCGATACGGGAATCTTGGTCTACGCTCATATCCAATGCAGATACAGATGTAGATATTAAGAAACTGGTACTACATCTACCTGCTAGCATGATGGAGAAACAGAACATCAGTTTCTGTATGGAGGAACGCAGTGCAGGGTTCAACTGCAGTGAAGTGAATAAATGCAGATATCTTATACACTTGTTGTATAGAAGCTTCTTCACAGTAAAGTCATTATTATGAGAGCTCCCTTTATTTGATGGCGACACAAGCTGGTGGGGGCAGCGTTATGGTGTGGGGAACTTGGGTATGAATCTATCCTTGCAGATCTTGTACACCCATACATGCTGATGGTCTTCCCTGGGGCGGAGGGGATCTTCTAGCAAGACAATGTGACATGTCACATGGCAAGAAATGTCACTTGGAAAAGCAAGTACTACCCTGAGCCCCCTAATTCCCCAGACGTCTTTGGGACCACCTCAATCATGGCGTTCGCTCTATAGATCCTCCCCCACGCTTCCCCCAGCAGCTGTGGGTCAGCACTGCAGTCAGCATGGCTCCAGATACCTTATTGAGTCTCCTAGCCCGTCTAGCTACTGTCCGTGCTGCACATGGTGGTCACTCTGGATATTAGTTATTACATATTAAAAAGTTGGCGGCACGGTGGTGTAGTGGTTAGCATCGTCGCCTCACAGCAAGACAATCTGGGTTTGATTCCCGGTCCGGGCGGTTTTGTGTGAAGTCTGCATGTTCTCCCCGTGCTTGAGTGGGCTTCCGCCAGGTACTCTGGTTTCCTCCCACAAGTCCTAGACATGCATGTTAGGTTGATCGGTCACTCTAAATTGTCCGTAGGTGAGTGTATGAGTAAATGTTGACCACGAGATAGACTGGCGAACTGTCCATGATGTACCCCGCCTTCGTTCACTGGCTCCAGCCCACCCGTGACCCCGACTAGCAGGAAAAAGCGGAAGATAATGGACGGATGGATGGATGGATGGATATTAAAGGTCATAATACAGAGACTCGACTGTGTATTACTTGCTTGTTAACTTTTTTCTTCCTACCTCCAACTTTAATAAGGTATGACTGACCTGCCACTTCTAATGGAATCTATCTGTCTTCTTCACACGATAAGAAAAGAGGAACAGACGGCATTGTAAAGACGATGGAGGATTTCAAATGAAAAGCAGGTCAGAGGTGGTTTTAGTGGGCAGGTATGAGGACCCCGTCTCTTTCGTCAGCTCGGTACCCCCCACCCCTGGTTTCATATCTGACGCGGCTGATTGAACGAGCCTCGGCGGGAGAGAGGGCAGTGTATTGCTGTTTGCCCCATAAACTCAGGCTAATCCTCCCGGTGTGTGGCCTGTGATTTAACAACAGGCCGTTACAGCAGCCTCACTCTCGTAATGCAGCTCCCTGCCAGGCCTGTCCTCATAAGCAAAAAGCTAACAAATGGCTTTAATAGGCAAGCCCACATAATGTAAAAACTCCCTTTAAACTTATTAATGCGATCGAGGGGGTCTACCGCAGATGCACAATTTACATGCCGGGCTGGCGGGGGCGGTAACGGGCAAGCAGGGAGGAATAACGCTCCCTATTTACTTTAAAAGAACCCACAGGGTGTGACCTTTGACCCGGGAATAATCTCCCCGCGTAAAAGAGTGATTACTTTTTCTCCCACCACTCCGGCCAGCCTGTCATTAAGGGCCTGTGTTTATGGGCTGCACAGAGAGCTGGTGTAACAGAACGCAGCTTTAAGCCCCTCAACACACACACACACACACACACACATGCGTACGCACACATCGTTTTACAAATAGGCTAAATTAGAATGCACTCCTGACTTGGCAGTTGATATCCAAAGCCCATCAACGTAATAATGTTACTTCAGAGGGGTTACTAATGCAAATGTGGCCGGTGAGACGGGGCGGAGCTTGTGACCAGAAACGGTGGACATTTCAGAGAATAAAACATGCATGCAATTAGCTTTACGAGTACAGCACTGACACTGTGCTTAAGTTAATTATATACAACTCTACCTGAAGAGAACAAAGGGGTGCACAGAAAGATGTGTGTGTGATACAATGTGCAACGTACCACCAGCAGAACAAAGAGAAAGAGTGCACTAAAACGTGAGGAAAAAGAACTGATTGCATTACGTTTCCCATGGCAGTACTAGGACTGAGTGTGTGTGTGAGAGTGCTGGAAGCAGAAACAGGGGGGCGTGACGCACCTTCACCAGCTGCCTGCTGCCATTCACACCTCAGCAGCTCTCTATTCTGATGCGAATTAATCTACTCCTCCTCCTCTGGGACAAACACCCATACACACACACACACACACACACACACACACACACACACATACATACGCACACACACACACATACATACGCACACACACACACACTACTCTCGGAATAACTAATGAAGAAATACAACCTTGGCAGGGGAGAAAGGGGTTGCTCCCTCATCCTATCCCTGGGAACGGATCGCGCTCGGGGGGTTCACGTGCAGCGCGTACGTGTGCGAGTCTAGATGTTTGATGTAAAATGGTTGGTGAGCTATACAAAGCTGCGCTACAGCATAAGCTCGGAGAACAGACGTCCAGCAGTGGACTGAAGGAGTGTCTGTGCATGTATGACAGTGAAAAAGAGAAGCTAGAGTGACAGAAAGACAGAAGAGAGAGAGACACTCATTCAAGTCTGTTCTGTATACCTTTAAATAACTAGTTACTAATGATTTAAAGAGGCAAGGTGCAAAATACAGGGGGTCTTGCAGGGAGCCAACATGGGAGCCCCAGAATACCAGGGGGTATGTAAGCATGTATGTGGAGTGCACACTTAAATTCCTCACTCTCTTCACTATATAACTTACACAGGGTAAGCAGATATAAAAATCTGCACTGGCCTCTCGGGTCATAAGTCAATTAATCTTGTAGCCCAGACTAAGAATCTATGCCCAGAATTATAGAAAGAAGTTCACGTACTCATAGCATAGAAAACACAGAAGGAGTCCACTCTATTCATCATACCAGAGAATTTTCTTTTTCATCATATAAACATTATGTTATGCAGATAGTGTTTGACTAAAAGGCTCTGGTTTATTAATAATGACAGATGTTTGCAAATGTGAGGAAATTAATTTGGACTGGTGATTTGTTAAACGGGAGGAAAAAAACAATCCCCACTACAAGTGGCTGGGCCACAGACTCTATCTTCAGTGGCCGAATCCTGTTACAGACTGAATTCATACTTGTCCCTTAATAAGACTGAGTTCATGAGGTTAAACCTTACAAGCTGCTGTCATTGTAAGTGATGACCAAATCATAGAATTTCTCTCAAATGCCCAGATTATAAAGTTTCAATCAATCAACACGTGTGGTTATAAGTAGAAGAAGAGGTTTCTGGACTGTAGGAGCAGTAAAATGATAATATAGAAGGTTCCACCTGCAGATGTGCAGTTCAGACAGTCCAACAGCAAACCAGTGTGGGGCAGACACGGAGGGGGACAGGTCAGGTCAGGCCCAAAATGAAGGCCAGGGTACAGGGCGGCCAGCGGGACCTGTAAGGCCACATTTGAACCCCATCCCTGCATTCACTGTGGGTCACTGGGCCAAATAAATGATTTGGGTCCCAAATGGCCTCAGGCTAATGGGTTAATCTTTCTCTCTTATTAAATGCTATCAGCTTCCATTAGAAGCAGCGCGGGTCTGATGTGAATGGAAGGCTGAGGCACAGAGAGGAGAGAGAGATTTGCAAGTGGCTGGCCCGTCGCTTTGCTCGCTCAGCCATGACAGAGGAGGAGAGTGGAGTACAGGCAGACTGGTACAGTGATACACACACACACACACACACACACACACACACAGCACAGGCCTTCATATGCACTTTACTACAGCATGCACACGAAACAGTTTAGCCGTTATTGGCAGATTTTCAGGCGTCACTATGCAACTCGAACATAAGTAGCTATATAAGGCGACTAAAATCACCATACTTTGAAGGAGCGGAAATAAAAAGTACCTCAACAAGGCAGATCAAATACCCTTGTGATGCTTTCCTGGGGTGAAAGTAACAGTATTCAGTGGACTCTCTCAAGCAGAACACGCCAATGATTCCTCATGTCAATCTTTTTTTATGATTTAATGATTTCAATTATTATTGAGGTGACCAAAGTAAAACAATGCACATAAAGGAATCACAAGGGGAACATATGCCAATAGAGTGTAAGTTAACACTGGCATGCAATTTTTTAAGATCTTGCATGTTACTTAAATAATGCAATACATGTTTGCTTCATGTAAAACAATAATTTGCAATCTCTGAAGCAGTACTATTTAAAAAAAGTATTCTCCTGTAAAAAAAGACAAAATATTCTTTACTTTTCATGAAAGTTAATGCAAAAAGAATTTATTCCAAGCAATTCTATTGCATGTTTTGTTGCTCCATTCATGAAACATTCAGGCTATGTAAACTGTAGTGCTGAAATGATGCGCAAAAAAAAAATTAATTAATTAATTAATTGAGATTTTTTGGATAGCAACGATATTAAGTGTGCTTAAAAGTGACAATAACGTTTAACATGCCACACGTGTAACATGTGCCAATAAAGAGAGGAACATGCAACCGTTTCTGCAGCCTAATAGAGAGTCACTGCCGCTGGGATGTGCTTTTTACCCACATGAAAAAAGTTGTTTACACATAAAATCACACGATTTTTAAAAGTGGTTAAGGTTTGTTCTGACTATACTTTGCCGAGCGACAGAACAGATAGAAATAGAAATCAGAGATGCATCTCCCTAGCTAGCGCAGTCAGTCTCCTACTCTCCTGGTACCAAAAACACATTTGTAGCGATTGCATAATGTGACGTCACATGAAACGCAAGGACAAATTCTGCTTTCAAAGCCTCCTCCTCTACCTTTTCTCTGTCCCTCTGGGTCATTTTCCAGGCCAGCGTTCTGAGAGCGTGTTAATCAGAAGAGATGACCAATAAGGCCTCATTAGGGCTCATGCAGCAGCAGGCCAAGGGGGGGAGGGCTATGAGTTTGCGCTGTAGAGGGGGTGTAGGGGTGGAGTGGCTGGGGAGAGGGTGGCGGTCACCTCCAGGGCTTTGGCTGCTGACCAAGCTGCTGCTGCAGGCTGCAGTGTCCTGCCTGAGGGCCTGCCTGCGGCCAGATGAGCCCTGGAGCCCCCTGAGAGCCCAGAGAGAAACCACCACCATCACCAACAGCAGCAGCAACAGCAGATGCTCAACACATTCCATCCAGTCACCTCGACCACACCACAGCCTCTGCCGGCCTGGGGGATGACGGCAAGCAAAACACAGTAGCTGTACACGACAGGACAACCTGAGCAGAGCCGAGACAGCAAGTGCCCACAAGCTTCTGGGAACACACAGAGGTGGCAACTCTCTCAGCCGCCAAACGGCTCCTGCAGGAGAAGACTGGACACGCGGTGTCAGAGAAATTTTCAGCCTCAGTTAAAAACTTCATGGCCCAAAGTACCACAAACTGGAGTTCTACAGTCCTCCACTCCATATGAAACACTACATTACATCCTAACAGTGCTGTAAGGCTGAAACAGTAGCGTGATATTTATAACACTGTCTTTAACCCTTAGAACTCCAGAGTTATTTATTTTATATGGTTATGCTACTGAACTTCTATTATACATTTGATAACTAGTGCTAGCC
Organism: Megaleporinus macrocephalus; assembly: GCA_021613375.1. Lineage (NCBI taxonomy): Eukaryota > Metazoa > Chordata > Actinopteri > Characiformes > Anostomidae > Megaleporinus > Megaleporinus macrocephalus. The sequence continues at coordinate 43,469,849 of CM038702.1, forward strand.
CAAACAATTTGAAATCATTCCTAAATTATTCATATAAATAATCTGAATTATTTGCTCGTTATGTTGCCATTCATTTCAGAAGTACCAGATCAATTTTCTGTTGAACTTCTAGACCCCGACTCAATTCTAGAACACTCTGGTGGTTGGAAACGTATTAACATTGTTTTAAACAAAGCAGTTTACCATAAACCAGGAGAAAACTGCAATTACCTAAAGGGTAATTCCACAGATTTTTTAAAATTCCAAAATAACAAAATGGTAAAAATGTACACAAAGTCATCCAGAGTGGTTTAATGTGAAGCGCTTTGTTCTAAAGAAACTTACTAATTATTGTAAGTGGTGGTGACAGTAACCAGATATCCACCTTCACTTAATCAATTCACATCAAACCTCTATATGGCTTTATTCACATTGCTTAGACAGACGTACTAAAAAACAAGAATTTAGCTTTAACAAAGGATTTGATTCTAGGCTGTAAAATCTCATCTCATACACAGCTATACGCTGAACTCTCCTCCTAACATTACACAAGTCACTCCTTTTCCGATTCATCATTTTATTTTGGAAAAGCAAAATCTTTGAGAACAAATGTCCATATCAGCACATCTCTAATTCTGAAGTTTTGCTGGGGTCTGCCACAAATATTTACCACACGTTTTACAACATAATTGAACCGTTGTTATGAATCAACAATCATCTAATACTCTGATAAGTAAACTACCCAGTAGATTCAACCGTCTCTAGCCATGCTAAAGCTTTGGCTATGAAGTTTTAAGGACACAACAGATGGAAGGGAGGTGTTACCTTGTTACCAATTTGGGTTTTGGTCTCATTATTTGTTTTAATTTAAAACATACTGTATAATAACTACATATTTTTAAAAAAATGCTTTTTGCCAAAAAATATGTAAATCGTTGACCAGATTTTATGGGCATGATGAACATACACCACATGCACCAGTATGCCCATGTGTACATACTTCTGGACCACTTCTAGCTTCTTCTCTGTACTTTGACTTGGAGCACCTGACCTGACAAGCACGCCTAAAACAGAAACAATAGAGCATCTGACACGCCAGGGAATAATCACAATTAAATCATAATTACGCTCCATCAGTCTAATTACTGAGCACTACAGGCTGCCATCGTGCAACTAATGACCACCTACAGCCGGAAACATGCCACTGTTTCAGCGTTTACACATGGCCAATAAAACCTGTGGAGATATCACAAAAAGCCTTCCTCTCCCGTGACTCCTAGCTCGGAGAAGCTCGGAGAAGAACGCGCAAGCGTTGTGGGCGTGCGGCTTTTTCTTTACAAAGCCTGCCTTTGAGAGCCAATGTCACTGTTCCTTCGCCTTCCGCCACGTAATGTAACTTCATGAAAGCTCAGCCAGTAATTGATTTAACTGGGAGACTGTGAAGGACTTCAAAGTCTGTGGAGATGAGATTGATGGAATTATGTAGTAAGGTTGAGATACTTATTTATTGACCAGGGAGAAGGGAGGGGAGGCTTATGATGAGAGAGGCTGGACCTTTTGGCCCCGTGCTGATTTGATAGCTCGGTAATGGAGTGGGGGAAGGGGAGAAAGGGGGTTTGGAGGGGTCAGACTCCAGCCCTGGACTCAGACCACTGCTCAAATGGAGCTAATGGCTCTCCAGAAAAGTCTAGCCAGGCCCTGACACGGTTCTCCGTTTTTAAAGTGCATGGCTTGTTTTGGGGAGGGAGGGGTGCAGCAAAGCTTTTAATTTGGAAATTGCCAAGACAACGGCCTGGAGATGACAAAAGGACGGGAGAGGGGTTTCACACAGGCAGCGTTACCCAAATGATGTTAAGTCAGAGCACAATGCATTGCTTATTTTCTATTAAATCCATGTGGACCACTTGTACTATATTTACAATTATAGAAATGGGACAGATGTACTCACAGTTTCCTCGCTTTAAAGGTTTCTGCAAACTCTCGGACACTTTTCAACGAGGCCAAGTCCAGCGTCATGGCCTCAACGCGAGCTTTGTGCTGGACGGTCAGAGAGGCAGTGGGAGAGAGGAGGAAAAGGGGGGAAAAAACACAAGGGCACTTTTTAAACAAACAGTATCTCGATCATCCATCACCATCTACCAAGAGCAGTGGACTACCACCTACAGTTCTCCAGCCACTCTTCTCACCTGCGCATTACTCTAGGTGCTATATGGCCCGGAGGCTTTAGCCGCTGATATAGTGACACGGCCGCATTTAAATCAACTCTCGATCCCCGACAATAAATCAGAGGTGCATTTCCTCCAGGAAGAGTTGGACAGTCTGAGGCCGGATAGCATCTCCATATGCTTTTTATGGCACTTTTATGATTCCCCACACTCACCGTATTGAATCCATTCAGTATTTACACTAAGTGTGCAGCGAGGCCTCACACAAGCCTGTGCTCTTATGAAGTCCATAATGGCATATAGAATAGGCTTGAGGGATAAATAATGGATGAAAAAAGCCAAATCTGCCATTATGGTGGCGCTCGGCACCGGCTTTTAAGTTTACCTTTGATCGCTCTGTAACGTGATCAATAAGAAGAAAGGTGTATAAATCAGTCCAAAAGATATAATCATAGATTCGCCGGTCACGGGTCAATCACAGGTTCCCTGAAGTAAAGAAAGCAGCCACACACACAGCTCCTTCCCCAAATACCCCCATTTGCGCTCTGGAAAGGCGGACCTTGCGGCGGTCAGGCCTTCGTACACTATACGACGTAAAATGTAGCTTGAATTTTTTTTCTTCTTCTTTTTGTTCAGATTTTTTTTTCTTTCCGCGAGCAGCTGTGTGCTAGGTTAGCAGGTTTGGTCCTGTCTCCAGTAGCATCTGTGATGAGGGAGTTGGTTGATGAATGAGCATCTGAACTCTGCTCATATTACAGTGGGCTTAAGAGACACTGGGCATTTTAATCACGTCACGTACAGTACGGCAGCAGGTTAACGCAGAACGCACCAGCTCAGCGTTTCCTTCATATCAACCAGCTGTCTGTCAGCCAGTAACGAGCGCTAATCAACTGCACTGCAATTAGGGCTCTAGACCGCCCTGCAACAGTACAGCGCCAAGAGGACCTCCAAACAATCATGGATGCGCCTACAAGCAGGCTCCAATCTTCATTTAGATATAGTGGGATACAAAATAACCGCCCAACAATATCTGAGTATAATTGCTCAACGGCGCATTATCTGATGGATTGCGACTGGAGCCGGACATTTTCGTCCATTAAGAGATACCTGTCCAGACCTCAGACCCAGGAGATCACAGCGCTTTCTAGACTGATCTGTATCTCTCAGACTGGCTGTACTGTTGGGAAGCCTTACCACAAAAGCCTCCCATACGAGAGGAACAAGCTAAAAATAAAAGACTCACGGTACTCTTATCACCTCAAACGCAGTCAATCAGCCAAGACATGGTTGGTGTCTGAAGCTAGAAGCTTAATTTAGCCTAAACTTGACTCAAACTACATGGAACAGCAACCATATATAAGCCTGAGATTTCTCAAAAAAAAAAAGTTACTCAAATAACTTTTTTCTGATTTGTATTTTTCTGCATCATTTGAATGCAACGGCTGCTGTTCATATTGTGTAAATTTACAGACCAATGAAAATGCTCTAAAACAGCTTAAATATGGTTACACTGACTCATGTAAACATGACACTTTCTTTAGACAGTAATGAATTGTGATTTTTGACACTGTATGACATTGTTATCTATAAAAAGTGCCAGAAAGACTTTTTAATTTAAAATTCAAGCTTTCATATGGTGGCTACTATTGATCTCAGCTGTTTGACACATTTGTTCTATATACTAGTATGTCATACAGTGCCAGAACCCACAAAGGCAAGTTTACTTGTAGCTCCAGTGTAAAACAAATTATACAAAAGACAACAAACATATATTTTAGAATTGTATTTTGGTTTTTGACAATATAATTCAATTTGACAATATTACCTTAACAATAACCAGGCAGCAAAACATTATCTACTGAGAAATAATTTTGGTCTTCAGAAATTAAAACGAGGAGTTAATGGTGGACTTACAGTACTACCATGCAGTACTACACTCTAGTCAGGTGAAGCTTCATCTATAGATTGTAACATGTTTTCATACTTATGCCCTTTATTTACATGTTTAATTGCTCATTTAAGTCATTATTTTGGTTTCTCAACACATAGAAGTGTGAGCATGTGTTAAAAAAATGTTTGAAAGCTTTAGTTCACTTGCTTGTTGAGAGTTCACTATACTAGTTCTACTAGTATACTACTTCTACCATCAGGTGAATCTGAAGTGCCTTCGAACTCCCTATATAGTGCATGAAGGTAAAGAACCGGTGAACACTACACCCTAAATAGTAGACGATGTGACCTATTTAAAACTATTTCAGGCAGATACACAACAAGTTATACTTTCCTGACCTAAGAAGTGTTCTATACAGAGGAGCAGGAAGAGAGTTTACCAGTTTACTAAGATTAATTTTTCGCTAGCTAAGAGGCTACTGCTGAGTGGTAAGAAATTGTGAGTTTAGAGGCAGATCTCACACTGTGATAACTAACTGTTCTTAATCATTTAATAATTTAGCTAAGACAGACAGTCTGGGATAACTCTTTGTATGTCTGCCTATGTCCCTGGAGTATCTGGGGTGAATAGGCCAGCGCAAGCATTTATAAGAGGAATAGGCATCACTGCTAACAATACCTAGTAAAAAAAATGGAACTAAATTCTAAAACTGTTTTTCATGAATAACTTATATAGTTATAGTAACTAAATATAGAGGAAAACTACATAGATTACTGTAACAGTAATAAAGGGGTGTGTGCACAAGTTTAATCTTTCACTAGAATGCATGTAGAAATGCAGTTTAGGTTTAGATTTGGGCCCCAGTAAGCCCCATATTCAATAAGTCTTATTTAGATTCAACCCATAGTGCAGTGGGCCAAAGGATGATTATGAGATATTATGGGATGGCCAAGAGCAGAGGGAGCTCATAGACAGCAGGCACACTTAACTGGGCTAACATCCATATGCCAAGCATGGAAAGCATGTTAACTCATGTCAGAGACAGAAGAGCCATACTGAGTATCTTAAAAGGATTTAAGCTCAGAAAGCTCAGAAGAATGGCCTGTTAAAGTTAAAAACAAAATAAAACAAAAAAAAAACAACAACCTCACAACACACCACTGGACTTTCTCTCATTTCAGTGTGGGGTGATGCTCGTTATCAACAGAACAGTTGTTATACTTTACTGTGATGTCAATTTAAACAGGGTTATGGGTTTTTGCCTAAACTCTCTAAAGTCATAAATCTGTAATCTCTTACAGAGGTGTCAAGTAATGAAGTACAAATACTTTGTTACCTTACTTGAGTAGAAATGTTGGTTATTTTTTATTTTTTACCTCCACTCCTTATATTCTCACACCATTATCTGTACTTTCTACTCCTTAAATTCTCACACCATTATCTGTACTTTCTACTCCTTACATTCTCACACCATTATCTGTACTTTCTACTCCTTACATTCTCACACCATTATCTGTACTTTCTACTCCTTACATTCTCACACCATTATCTGTACTTTCTACTCCTTACATTTACACTCCATTATCTTACAAAATCTTACATTTTAAAAATAGCCTCGTTAGTCCTATTTCATTTACAGCTTGTTTTCATTCATGTACATTTACATTCCAGTAAAGATTATTAATAATATGCCTTTGAAGTTTGACTGCACCATTACAATACTTATAGACAACTAGTCATCATCTCTTACACTCCACGAAACACGTTAGTGCTCAGTAGTTTACAGATATGCTTCTTTAATATATTTACATTCTACTAAACTACATTTATGTTCAATGGGTGTATATGCAGCTGAAACAGGAAGCCTAGCGCATCCCAAATTTATCAACATTAACATTTTCATATAACATTACAGTCATTACGGCTTTTAGAAGAATGATTTTTTTTGGGGAGGTGGGCTAGTGCACTATAGACCCTTTTTACTTTACCTTACTTTTACTTTTATATACTTTTTTTATACTTATACTACTAAGCAGTACTTTTACTGGAGTTAAAAGCTTGAGTTGATACTTTAACTTCTACAGAAGTATTTTTATACCCTAGTATCTATACTTCTACCTGAGTAATGAATGTGAATACTTACAAATAAAAAAGTAATTGTAAGAGTAAGTTTCATAGACAATTGTAATATAATATTAACTAGAAATGTCTTACTATTTTCAAATGTGTTAAAAACCAAACATTAAGTGATTAATGGAGAACATAATCAGCGATAAATCCATAATTAAAAGAATAATTTGAATCGTTAAATGCTGCTTTTATTAATTGAGACATACCGTATATCATGATATCTCATACCATGAGGAAACAACCTACTAACACCACAAACAAACAGTGCAGACAGGAAGAGACATGCCTAATAAATGTGCTGCTAATAAGAGAAATAGATTGTAGTGTATATGGTAAAACCCAGCACTGTGTTATGATAGTTATGAGTTTGATTTCAGCTCTACTCTCACATTTCATTTTAATTCTAATTCCAGTGTATGAAGATGGCTCTTCGTCAGCTTACTGGAAAGGTCAAAGCGTTTGCTTTCCCCTTTTTAATGCTTTCTGTCTCTGCCTTTCTCCCTCCCATCTCTCCGATTCTCTCATTACCCTGCACTGCTCTCAGTTAGCTGCAACTATAAGGAATACACAAACTCCATAGTTTCCTCTCTTCACAGTCTTCATACAGCACAAGCAATCAGCAGGAGCACACGCTGTCGTAGATAAATTACCCAGCCTCTACAAAAACCATTTATCTATTTGGGGCCGTGTGTGATAGGGACCTTGTCAGGCTTTGCACTCCGCCAGTCCCCCTCCACCCCTTTCTCCATTTAAAAGCTAAATCATATGAAAAAGGCAATAGAACATTTCCATATGACACATATGCACAGACGGGGCTGCCAGGCTGCTCTCCTGTGTGTGAGAGAGCGTGAAGCGAGCAGGGGCCACGTTCACATAGAGCAGACAAATGGCCAGGAGAAAAGATCATTCTTCACACAGAGAGAGAGAGAGAGAGAGAGAGAGAGAGAGAGAGAGAGAGAGAGAGAGAGAGAGAGGGAGAGGGAGGCAGAGAGAGAGAGAAAGAATGTAAAAAGAAGGAAGAAGTAAAAAAAATGAATATAGAGGACAGAAAAAGGGGAAAGTGAAATAATATATCTACATCAGATTCTCTCTCTCTCTTTCTGGGATTGGGGATATGAGCGTCTTCCAGAAGGGCTGTCCCGCTCCGTCCCTCAGGAACACTGTCAGCTCACATAACCACGAAAACGCACTGAGCCTTCCGCTCTGCGCCCCTCTGCCGTCCATTAGTTATGCCTGCTATCTATTCCAAAGCATCGCTCTCTCATGTCTGTGGTCTGGGAGACTAACAGTACATGACACTTTGAAATAAAGCAGATGTCCGTGAACAAGCGCTGGCAAAAGACTAGTTAGCGGGGACTACCATCTCCTGTGTTCATATGTCACTGCTATCACAACAGAACCGAGAGAATCTGTCCAACTGCACAGACACCCCAGCCTTAACCCTCGACCTCAACAGCACTTTCACTTGGAGGATGTCTTTTTTCAATCTGTGAACATTTTTCTTACAGCTACACACACACAAACACACAGACATGCATAACAGTTACAGTATGTTACAGCAACTATGAAAAGAATACACCAGCATTCAAGAGCTTAGAATCACCAGCCTACAGGTGGACAGTATGAAGATCTTCATGATTCTCAGCATATCACCATCAGCACTTATCTACTCAGTGTTTAGTAGAGAGTATAGTCAGTGCTAGTCAGTGATTGCTGTTTAACTGATTCCTGTTTAATTGTATTTACTGCAGCACAGTTTATGAAATGTTTGCCAATGGATTCATAGTTTTTGATAGTTTTATTCTAGTATTATTATGTGTGTGCACTTTCTCGTCTCTTCTAACTTGTCTCTGTCTGTTCCAACATCAAATTCAAGGAGAACAAAAGATTGTATATAATAAAAACTCTGCCTCTACCTGTGCAGCTTCTAAAGCTTTGCTATCCAGATTTTAAACAGAGAAATTACAGAGTAATTACAGTTTTATAAACTAAACACCTCTTTTCTTTGGTGTTTAGTTTATAAAACTGTAATTACTGTTTGACCAGAGGAGGACGGGCCTCCCCTGGTGAGTCTGGTTCCTCTCAAGGTTTCTTCCTCCAGTCTGAGGGAGGTGTTCTTGCCACTGTTGCCTCTGGCTTGCTCACTGGAGGATATATATGTTGTAACTGTCTGTTTTCAAAACTCTGTAAAGCTGCTTTGTAAAAAGCGCTATATAAATAAACTTGACTTATCACTAATCACTAATCACAAAATACTGTATATAATAATCATTAATGAAGTGTGGATTTAAAAATGTCAATTATATTAAAGCTGCACTATGTAAGATATTTGATTAAAATTAACATTACTCAGTCAGGAGAGAAAAAAAACAGTAATGTCAATTTTTTTTTATCTTATAGGTCTCCAAATCCGTAATAAGTAAATAGAGTAGCTGTAATTAGACACCAAATATTTTTTTATTCAATGGCACAAATACTTTATTAAATTATTAACAGTACATTGCAATTTGCCTTAAAGTTTAATCATCTATTTTAATTCTGAATGTTAATTTCATAAGCTGTATAATTTTTTTAGAGTCCTTTGCACATCATCTTTTAACTACTTAACCTGTCTAATCACTAGAACAGGCATTCTAGCACATTATTATTAGTTTAGACATTTTATCAATTGTGTATATGCGATTTTAGAAGGACTGGTTTATATTATTAAAAAATATGTATTATCTTTTTTAATAAATACACTGCCCTGTGTCTCTGTAACTGTGTTAAAGCGTGTTAGAACACATTGTGGCACCAGGCTTCAAAAAAGGAAGGCTCCACTAGGAGCGCTGGTATCTCCTCACTTTGTGCTGCGCCTCTGTCTACTCCACCTTCAACCACAGCTCAGCTCACAGGCAGATAAATTGGTTTGGTGGGAGTTAGCAGCAGGCTGGAATAGCACTCGCAAATGATTTGATAAATGTGAGATGGAGAGGCGACAAACAGGTTTATTTTTACAGTGATGGCACCAGTGGCCTCGGGCCGCTTCCCCTGCCTGCTCCATCCCCACCTGAGGGCAGCGCGATTTATCACGCGCATGATGAAGAGGAAGTGAGGGAGATGGGATGGGACTAACACAGGAAACAGAGGAGGGCTGGATTTGACGCAGCACTAACGTCCCTAAAGTCACAAATGCGTTTTTTTTTTGTTTTTTTTTTTATGGAAGATCGAGTTGAGCCAGTCATAACTGAGCCATCAAGGCAGACAGAAACAAAGGAACAGTAAAAAAACACACACACATATATATATATATATATATATATATATATATATATATATACACATACAAAAACTGGGCACTTATTCAGATCCGGACATGCATACTAACGTGTTTTCTATGGAATGTATCTTGGGTACCCGACCCGTTATTGCCTTAGTTCTTAGAAATGCAAGAAATTAAGTTTACAGCAAAGCACATGGAACAAACCTGGGGATTTCATATAACCCAATAAACCGATACAATAACAAAAAAATTAACATCAACTACTGTTTTTCAAGCACTACATCATGAATCAAAACACTAGTGCCAGGTGTGAAAAACAGTCATTTTCTACAAATATCACAGCTGGGAATTTTATTCTATCGGCTGTCAGCGGAGCATTTCACCATCATCCATCACAACATCGCAGATCAACAATCAATCATAAAGCAATTGATACAACACTCAGACAAAGGAGATCAAGCAGAGGAGCAAATATTAAAAAAAAAAAAAATGGAGGTGGGGCAGAGGAGAGCTGGAGAGCCCCCAAAAAGAACAAGTGCGCAGCCTGGACACCTGCTTTTCTCTGCAGATTGAAGTCTTGCGAAGAAAATAAAGTTTATTGCCTGGAAAGAGGAGGGAAAAAGGCATGTAGAAGCATTAAAGCGACAGAGGTGAACAATTAGACAGATGGCCAGGTTTCTGAACAAAGGGGGGGGGGGTGAAGAAAAGAGAGAGAGAGAGAGAGAGAGAGAGAGGAATACATGAACGGAATCGTTCAGGAATTTTATGAGGAGTCTGACAAGCCCACATCTTTTCAAGGGCACAGAAGAGAGGTGAGCAGCGAGTGTAGCTAACTTTGTGCTAAGTGCTGAGTGTGCAGCCAGCGGAGGACACGCACACACTGAACAGAACGGAACAGAGGTGGTGACAGGGCCAAAGGCTTCTAGCATTACAGTTCATTCTGAGTTCAGCTCCACTCATGGTCACACTCCTGACCTCTTAACAAAGTGAGATTTATCTTTAAACATCACGTCAGGTTGCAGTTATATGGCATTTCCAAGAAAACCATTCGATGTAGCATTAAATGGCTAACAATTTCCTCCACTGAATTTTCCGCAGTGAGAATGAAGCTGTTTAAAAGCTATAGTTTCAACAAATAGACCGGCTTGTAAGATACTAAATAAACTAAACAAGCAGCTAAATTAATAACTGAATACACAAGTAAGCAGGCAGGTGAGTGAGCATCGACTATGCTTACCTAATTTAAAATATTTATCACACCTCAGGGACAGTGGTTTCCTACCAAATACCACAGCTTTACATATTACAGGACCAACTAGTAAACGTACGCACCACACACATACATTCTTTTATTCATTCGTGCATCATCTAAGTCACGTATCCTCCTGGATGCTGGAGCGTATCCTGATGCTCAATAAGGCAGAAGGTAGGAAACACCCTCGACAGGTTCACCAGGTACAGATTAAAGGTTGGAAACACTTGCCATACTGCAATATTTATTATTTTATATACAATAATAATTAACAAAATTAGAATTTAAATAATCCTAAATGTATTTTCTATGCTTTATTGAGTCCTCAAGAGAAAGACGTTTCTAGAAATAAAATGCCATATTTATCTATTTACAATAAAACTGTCACATTAAAAATATGATGATTCTTTATATTCATTTCAATATCACAATGTTTATTTACAAAACTGTGGCCTGAAAAAGTTTGGGTACCCCTGGTCAAAACGTCTGTTACTGTGAGTAGTTATGATGTTAAAGTTAAAGATGAAACGTGTATTACATGTTGTTATGTATTATTTTTAGGTATAAAAAGGAAAAGAGAACCCTGCAAAAGTTTAGGCACCCCAAAAGGTTTGAGATCTCAGATAACTTTTAGAAACATCATCATTAGGAAACTCCAGGTGACGTGAATTTCAAAGCTTTACAAAAAAAAGACTCAACAATCAGCAGTCATGGGCTCCTCTAAGCACCTGTCCAGCAATCTAAAAATTTAAATGTAGCTGTTTCCTCAGTTTATAAACACCAGTTAACAGGAATGGCGGAGGTCAAGCTGAGGTCTGGAAGAACTTTTAGTAGAATCAGTGTAGGGTTGCTAGCAAGGCAAATCAAAAGCCGTATTTGACTGCAAAAGAGCTTCAGGATGATTTAGCAGACACTGGAGCGGTGGTGCACTGTTCTACCACGCCTCAAAATCCACAATGGACTACCTGCAGGTTTTTCCATTGCCCTCACAGTCCTTTGACCTAAACATTATCAAAAATCTGTGGACATAGCTCAAAAAAACAGTGCATGCAAAACACATCACATCATCACACAGAACTAGAAGTCTTTTGCAACAAAGAACTGGCAAAAAAAAAATTCACAAGTAAGAAGTGAAACATTAGCTGGCTACAAAAGTTTCTATACGCTGTGATTCTCACCAAGGGGGTGTTACAGACCAAGCAGGGTGACCTTCAGGCCATTTTTCTTTTTCTGTTATTTTGAAACTGTAAATGATGGAAATGAAAAAAGTCATCCTGCTTACAATATTAAAGAAATGTGTAAGTTTAGCTTCATGCTGTTCACTTAGCTCTGCACAGTAACACAGTAACATCTTGACAAAGTTTAACCAAACTTTTGCATGCCACTGAAAACATATCATATATGGATCATTCATGGAGGACACATCAAACATGTCTTTGTCTACAGCCTCCTAGCTTCCTCGTGATTATCCGAAAGCTGATGTTGCACAGGAAGATTATATGACAGTCATTACATGCGCTTGCCTGCAACCAAATGGGTTTAATACATACTGTTTAATATAGTGACTACAAACCCAAATGGTGGTGTGTGTGCATAAGTGTGTGAGAGAGAGAGAGACTGGGGGCAGAGTCACACTGAACAGACAGCTGTGTGTAAGGACTGTAGGCCTCTGCTTACAACAACACTACATGTATCTGGCTGCTGTATGGAAATAGCCACAGAATGATACAACGCAGAGAAAGAGAGAGAACAGAAATACAGTTAAAATAAATGTACATATAAGAGTGCGCAGGGTGATTTTCAGCATTCTGTTCCGTTACCCTCGGTGAAAAGAGGCAGGGGGTGCAATATAATTAGAGATTTGACATAAGAGCTCTCAAGGGCACATCTGCTAAAACCACTGCTTAACAGCTCAGAGATGAGCCGAAGTGCAGAGATCCAGACTGAAAGACCAGCTGTGTCATGCACCATCAATGGCTGATGGACCACACAATATGAGCGGCTATATGGCCAGTAGAACAGAAGAAAGGCAAGTTCTCTCGATCTGCTGCTCAAACTGTACAACAGGCTCTGCAGGTCTGGAGAAAGAATCCTCTGTAACATTCAATGAACAAAATCATAATAATTAAAATAATAATAATTATAATAATAAAAACAAGATCAAAGAAAATGTGGCCAAACTCTTTGGTAAGGGGACAAATATGCACATCATCCCTATGCAGAGGGAAATGTCTTCACTCCACACACTTCATATTCACACACTTCATATTCACACACTTCATATTCATAAAATATTATTCCACACGCTCTTTCAGTGTGTGCATTAAAAAACTTATAATTGATATTATAATATATATTAAACATTTAAATAGTATTAATAGTAGTAAGTAGTGCTTTTACATATATCAGTGTGTTACATATATCAGTGTGTTACATATGTCAGTGTGTTTGTTTAACCCTTTCAATCTTTGCCTTGTGGTAACTCAATATTAGTAACAGTTATTACATAATAGCTGCTTTGACTGCTCAGTACTTCATTAAGCTAAATTAAGATTGCTGGTAATAAATTCACGTAACGTCTGGGGCGTCCAGGAGAAATCTGAAACTAAACTTTGTTATTCAAACTGGCACACAAGATATTGTTAATTTCTCTCAAAATAAGATATTCATGTTCTATTGCATGGTATTTATGTTTATTTACATCTGTTTTAAAGATATATGATGCTCTTACTGGTGACAATACACTAATTGCTCAGATAAAGAATTTTAAACAATGAGTTTAGAAGTCTAAGAATTTTACACAGTAGTGTATTTTTGGACCATTTTTATAAAATCATAAATCACAGATCATTCACACGCTGATAATTAGCAGCTAATCTTATTTTACTATGACAGTCATTTTCTAAAGGTTATTAATGTTGAATTAGGAAATTAGTTAGGAAGAAAAAGAAAGAAACAAACTAACAAAAGAAATAAAGAAAAAGAGAGCAAGAGAGATACAGAGAGAGAGAGAGAGAAAGAGAAGAGAGAGAGGTAAGTATAATGTGGGTCTGAGACCATCTTTAAAATTTTGTACAAATGAAAAAGAAACACACTTGGACATTCCTTAAGATTAAGCAAACGAGTGGCACTGATCATTTCATCATTTCTTATTTTACAGTCGTATTCCTGCTCTGATGACTCCTGGGTGGGTTTTGTTTGTCAGTGTCAGTGATCAGAGATCAGAGTCCAGTGCACACAGCGCTAAAGTGGAATAGGGCTCACAAAACACTAAGAAGTTCATGTAAAAGGATTTCATTTAAATTGTAAGGCTGACAAAAACCTCAGAGGTGTCAGGCTGTTAGACACCACCGTCAAAACCGAAAACAAAAACACCCAAACGAAAAAGGGAGAGAGGAAAAAGAGAGAGAGAGCGTAAGAATAGACAGAGAGAAGTCTCAATCTGAAATGACGCCATTCAGAAGCTATTAAAAGAACTTGGTCTGATGTTTCATCTGCCGGCGAGATTATTACTTGTGTTTGTGGAGGTTTTTTTTATTTTTGTGCTGTCTCTGTTTTTAAAAAGCAAAAAGAAACAGCAGGAAAATTTCAGTGACCTTGTGATGACCTGACCACACAAAATTGGTCATCAACTTTTAAGACTGTATTTTATCATGTTTTTTTTAAGCAGAGGAAAAGGAGAGAAAAATGGGCAGCACTGGTGCTCCATATATCATCCTGTCACAATCATGACATTCCTTCATAAATACCCACCAATCTCCTCTCCACCTGGCTGCCCCCGCTATTCAAGCCCTGTGGAAACAGCTAATTACTGCACCTTCTCTCTCCCTCTCTCTCTCCCTCTCCCTCTCCCTTTCTCTCTCTCTTTCTTTCTTTCTCACTCGCTTGCCCGCTCTTTGCTCCTTCTCTCGGCCGAGCCTCATTTTTGTCTATTGCCTTCCTCAACTCTCACTCTAAAAACAGTAGTGAGGCAGGAGAATGCAGAAGCACGAGGAAACCCTTCAACTTCCAAACACACACACACACGAGCGCTTACACAAACGCACGCGCGCGCACACACACACGCGCGCACAGTGCAATTAATAAAGAGGCTGGTCCCTCCTGAGCACTGGAAGAAAGTGCCTGTTCAGCACATAGAAGGAGAATATGCAATTTCCCCAAGTTAAGTCTATATTAAATTGATTTCTTCTTTCTGTGAGACGGGCTCGCCTCTCTCTCTCCCTCTCTCCTCCTAATGAAAGGCAGATAATCTACAGGTTTTCCCTCCGCTGAAATCAAGTTACAAATCAAGCACTGGGAGATATGGAGAAGGAGCTACAAGGACACGCGATGATTTTACGGCCGAGAAGCGAGGGAAAACACGCACAGACGCAAACACACTACAGAGAGGATGAAGGGACACTTCACTCTATTGTCCTTAAAAAAAATAAAGTTCTGATTTTTGTTTTTACTTCAACATACAGTTTTAAGGAGAAATGAAAACATAGAACTGTTCCATTATTTGGAGGCGATTTCACCTTCACACGTCTCATTTACAAAAACTGTTTCTTTACAGAATCACCCCTGAGGGGTCCAAAAAGTGGCCATTCTATTACATCACGCCAAAGAGCCCATTTTGCCACCATTCTTTTATATTAAGAGTGTAGGTGAAGTGCATTCATCATTAAGAGTGATTAAAATGTGTTAATTACCGGAGTTCTCAAGCCTGACATCCACAGGAGGAGGCTACAGACTAATGGGTGTGAAGCACGCATCACGCAGCGAGAGTGTGTTTGGGAGGGGCTGCTTCTTCACTCATTTTAATACTTACATTTTCATGTATATCATTATTAACTCTATAAGCAATGTTTCTCACCTCTGCTGTGAGGATTGTTGGTGGATATTAAAGAGGAGTTCTACAGACTTTCTGTGCAAGTCAGTCACTGAGTTGTAAACTCGGTTGTTCAGAGAGGAAGTCTGAAAGGAAGCAGTTCACTGGAGAGAAACTTACTGAGCAACGAAACCAGGAGTTGTGACGTTTATAACAGAAATCTATTCTATTTTATTCACCATCTAAAACAACCAGGGTGCCTATACGTGTCTTCTGAGTTTTATATCTGCTTACATTAGCTTATATTAAAACTAGAGCTGGACGATTTGGGGACATAAGTGAAAATTTAAATTAGCAAATTAAATTGTGATTGTTATTTTTTTCTATAAATTAAGGTTTGGCTCTGTTTATTTATTTATTTATTTATTTATTTATTTATTTATTTTGGCCAAGAATGTTCACCTTTTCTATTCTGAGGTCTGACCCCTAAATGTCTGACGGACAGTAAGCTGTGGTTTGTGATGTCATGACACATTTTGGTTAGGCTGGATCTGATAGGTCTAATGTATCTACAGGCAGTTCACAAGCTCTGATAATGTAGACTATAATTCAAGAAAAAAAACTGCAAGTCTTGCTATTAGAAAATCACGATTTTTATATAAAATAATCTGTCTGTGCTAATTATATTATTATAGTTCTTTTTCTTTCTATAGTTATTTTAAAGATAGCAGGGATTTAGTCAGACAGCAACAACATGTAATATAAAGTTTTTTAGATATTATTTCACCTTAAAATAACCAGAATAAACTGCTCTGCTGGCAGTGGATTAAAACAGCAAGACTGTCAGGCAGCATATCTTTGTGTTCTGTGATGTTCTTTTAGACGTGTCAAATGCTTCGGACAGCTGATTTCCAGCATCGCCGCTGTGAGAATTCTGACATCTCTCTAGAATGGAGAATTTGACTTTAGACTTTAGATGCAGAAAACCAGTGAAAACTTCTCTTCAGCATCATATGCCTCTGTCCTTGCTGCTATTAGTTACTAGGTGCTGTACAATCTTCCTGTTTTCTTTTTTTTATCAAAGCATCTGTGAAACATTTCTGTGCGATTAATAAGCACAGGTTAACAAGTCGACTGATCAGAGCTTGTCACAGTTACAGTTCTTTGTAGAGAGTCACTCTGACAAAGACACTCTGAAATATAGCTGGGAATCCACAGAAGTGCTACACCAAAGGCATTTTACATCTTAGCTCACTGTCATGGCTACTTATTTCTGTGCATTTTTGGTAGCATTCGTCACCGTAAATAAAAACCTTTAAGTTCATCTGACGTGGGAGAGCGTGCGTGTCTCCAGGCCCGGTCTCTGAGTTCTACACGAGCTAGAAAGTGGACAAGGCCGTCACCTCGGCTTTTGGTACAGCGCACGCAGGTCGGAGGCGGGGCCGTGGGGGCTGCTTCTTCTTTAAAATAAATAAATAAATAAAACAAATGAAAAATATGAGCGCGCACAGGTACGACACGTTAGAGAGAAATCAAAAATGAAGTCCTATCAAAACATCCAGCCTCGTGAAGGTTAAAGGGAAAAGGGTGAAATAAGACAAACATGCCGTGTTCCTCTTCTATTAATTCTGAACAAGTGAAGTGGAAAAGGCTGCTCATACACACTCTCGTCGAGACCACCCACAGGGCTCTTTTCCCTCCACCGTCCGTCCGCCTCTCTCTCTCTCTCTCTCTCTCTCTCTCTCTCTCTCTCTCTCCCTCTGTCTAGCACTACAGGGAGAAATTAGATTTGCATCAGAAAGTGATGTAGATTGAAATAATGCATCTTTATCGCTGGAGATATTGAGAGATTTACTCCCAATTTTGCTCAGCCTTCGCACAGATCTGCTCACCGTGCAGAAACGTACCAACACATCTGCCATGTTTCCCCCTATCCTAACAACCACACATTAATGCAATACCTATCGCTCCCCAATATTTCACAGGCAGAAATAAGCTCTACCAATTACATATTTACACCGGCTGTATTTTGCGATTCGGCAAGTTTTTTTCTTTTCCTCCCTCACTCTCTCTCAGTATGTAATTTAGTGGACAGAGGAAGAAGATTTAAGGACATTTCCATCGCCTATGTTAGATCTAAATGAAGTCTGTACAAGGTAAATCGCATTGTGCTTGAGCAAAACTTCATACTGTTAATGTCAGCAAAACGACTGCTCCTAGAGACACGAAATAATGAGTTTCCTTTTTTACATGCTTCTCTCTTTATGATTGCATTGTTCCAAATCAACTTTTATATAATTCCCCTCCATGTTTTTCAACAATTCAAACTTCTTTGGGAAAAAAAAAAAAAGAAATAAAAAATATTCCATGCATCTCAATATCTACAGGGCTGAAAGACATGAAAAACGCAGCACTCTCTCCCGCTCGTCCTCCTGTTTCAATTAAGCTTTAATTTAATACAATGCAATCGCCCAACTAATACCCCCTTTCACATGTTTCACACTTTTTCTCCGTGTCAGCAGCAATTTAGGAGCCGTGCAAAGAAAAAGAATAAAATAATACAAAGTAAAAGTGTAAATGGATATGAGAACCAGGGTGTGCAGACAGTAAAGTAAAGATGCAGGTTGGCTTTTAATTATAGCAGCCTTTCCCGATTTGAGATGTGGGCCGCACCTTCGAGACGAGTGAGCGGAATTAAAATGCAATCAAACAAAAATAAAAAGCTATTAAGAAAACCGGGGCCTGAGGCTGAAACTCCTTTTGCGAACCCATGCCAACGCATGTGTGAGCGCGCTGCGTTCTTATCATGCATGTTTAATACCATCACTCCAAACGTAATCACGGAGTTCACGGAACAGCGTAATAAACTTAGCGTGTGAACCGCGACAAGGTCGGAGGTCAGGGAGCCATAGCCTACTGGTGGAACGCTGCTTGACAGGAAATAAATGATGCGTTGTAAACAAATTGTGTTATTGCTTTAATTCATGCAGTCTAATATGATTTGGCGGCAGAGGAGTCCTCCAGCAGGCTCTGGTGAGAGAGGAAGAGGAGCGGCGTGGACGGACGCGGCGACACGGACATCTCGTCTCGTTCGTCTCCAGCGCAGCCGTAAGTGCATTAAGATCAGTCTGCAGAGGCTCACTGCGTAATCACGCTCACGCCCTGAAAATCATCAGCGCTCCTCTTCTATCTCTGAACTAATTAAATCATCCCTGCTGCAAATTGAGTTTGACTGGGCGGCTGGAGTCTGACTCTTTGGCCAAGCCGTGCTCAGACTGAGAGAAGAGAAGAGAAGAGAAGAGAAGAGAAGAGAAGAGAAGAGAAGAGAAGAGAAGAGGACAAACAGGAGAACAAAAAAGGGAAGAAAAAAGAGGAGAGGGGAGAAACGAGAGAAGTGAAGAGAAAAAGAGCAGAGAACAAAAAGGACAGCAGAGAAGAAGAGAAAAGGAAAATAAAAGAGAAATGGGGCAGAGCAGAAAAAGAAGAGACAAGTAAGGAAAAGAAAGAAAAGAAAAAGATAGACTAGAAGAGTTTAGAGAATACAAGAAAACAAGAGCAGAGATGAAAACATACATGACAAAAAGACAAAATAGGAGAGGAGGACAGGAGTAAAGAAGAGATTGAATGAAAGGAGGGGTAAGTAGAAGAGAAAAAAAATAAGAGCAGAGAGAAGAAAAGAAGAAGAGAGAAGAAGTGAAGAGGAAAGAAGTAGATGAGAAACAGAACAGAAAAAATGAGAGAAAAGAAGAAAATATGAGAGCAAAGGAGGAGAAAGACAAGTGGAGAGGAAATGACAACACAAATGAGAGCAGAAAAAGAGAGATAAGGATAATATGAAACAAAAAGAGTAGAGGATAAAAAAGGAAGAGCAAAGTAAAGAGGACAAGAAGAGCACAAATAAGGGAAGAGAATGGCAGAGAAAAGAAAGAGGAAAGTAGAAGAGATGTAAAAGAGAACAAGAGCAGAGATGAGAACATAAAAGATGAAAAGACAAAACAGGAGAGGAGGACAGGAGAAAAAAGCAATTACAAAAGAAAAGGAGAGGAAAGTAAAAGAGAGGAGAAGAAAGAAGAAAAAATGGACAAGACAAGAAAAAAGACAAAACATAAAAAGAGGAATGGACTAGAAAGAAGAGGAGAACAGAGGAAAGAGAGAAGAGAGTAGAAGAGAAGAGAGTAGAAGAGAAGAGAAGAGAAGAGGAAAAAATTGACAAGAAAAGAAAAAAGACAAAACATAAAAAGAGGAATGGACAAGAAAGGAGAGGAGAACAGAGAAAAGAGAGAAGAGAAGAGAAGAGACGAGACAAGAAAAGAGGAGAAGAGAGTAGAAGAGAAGAGAGTAGAAGAGAAGAGGAGAGTAGAAGAGAAGAGAAGACAGTAGAAGAGAAGACAGTAGAAGAGAAGAGAAGAGAGTAGAAAGTAGAAGAGAAGAGAAGAGAAGAGAAGAGAAGAGAGTAGAAAGTAGAAGAGAAGAGAAGAGGAGGATAAGAGAAAAGAAGAGGAGAAGAGCAGAAAAGAGAAGAGAAGAAGAGGAGAAGAGAAGAAGAGCAGAAAAGAGAAGAGAAGAGATAAGAAGAAAAGAGAAGAGAAGAGAAGAGAAGAGAAGAGAAGAGAAGAGAAGAGAGAGAAGAGAAGAGACGAGACAAGAAAAGAGGAGAAGAGAGTAGAAGAGAAGAGAGTAGAAGAGAAGAGGAGACAGTAGAAGAGAAGACAGTAGAAGAGAAGACAGTAGAAGAGAGTAGAAAGTAGAAGAGAAGAAAGTAGAAAGTAGAAGAGAAGAGAAGAGAAGAAGAGGATAAGAGAAAAGAAGAGGAGAAGAGAAGAGGAGAAGAGCAGAAAAGAGAAGAGAAGAAGAGAAGAGAAGAGAAGAGAAGAGAAGAGAAGAGAAGAGAAGAGAAGAGAAGAGAAGAGCAATCCTAGGTTAAAACTCAGATTATACCAGCCCCCATTCAAAGCCCTGGTGAAGTACATAAAGACACCGGATTCATTTTCCACTCCCAATAAGACAGCGAGGGAGTAGCAGCCTGGAGAATAAACAGCTTTAGTTTAGGAACAGAACTTCCAATTTCTCACTGTGTATTACAAGAAACAACACACATTTTCCTCATTAAGTTATAGGTATAAATGCTTTAAAGCATGAAATTACCCTCGAGCCTCCTTCTCGAAATAACCTGGTTTGCAAACAAATGATCCATGTAAAAGCAGTAAAATGCAGATTATTAAAATAATAGGAGGGCCTGAAATTTGCATCCACAAAACTATTCAGCGTACACAGTGCAATTATTGTACTCATCCCCCTCCCTCTCTCCTCCTCTCCTTTCATCCAGTCTCACTGAGCAGCAAGGACAGCGCACTGCTCCGAACTAAACTACTCAAAGTTTCAGTCCGACCTGAAACATAAAACACGGGCTATTTCTGTCACAGCGGAGCAATGACCCCCGCTTCACATTCTACAAAACCCCCCAGCATTAGCCCACAGACTTCAGAGGCCTTCAGCTCCATCCGGTCCTGATAACTGAACTCTGCTACTCGACTTCTGTGAAAACGTGTGCAGTCCCCACACCAAACACATACAAACACTGTCCCGCTCGGTCTCTTCATTTACTGCAGAAAGACCTCATCTCTCTCTTTCTCCCTCCCTTCTGTTCCATAATCCTTCACTCTCTCCAAAATAAAAATAAATAGGTAAGTTTGTGCAGACACTGTAACTACCGCCTTGCTCTCGAACCCCCGCTAGCCAGCATCTTGGGTGACTGTTCCATATGGTCCAAATGGAGAGAAATGACTGGCCATCCATGCTAAGCTCTGCATTACGTTTGAGTTATGGTCACCATTTGCAATTCAGAGTGGCTCTTTGGAGAGTTGACCACCTTGGTAACACCCCCATCAGTGTAGGGGTACACAGCGCAATCAGGGAGATTTACCGTGCCGAGAGGAAGCTTCCGGAGAGCGCGGGGCGCTGGAGGAGAAGCCATTCACACACTTGCGCTCTCAAAAAAAGCCCTACTGGGCCACATTCTAGAGGAGACGAGCTGCCACACTTAATGAGAGAGACTCAGAACTCAGAAGAGAGAGAGAGAGAGAGCGAGAGAGAGAGAGAGAGAGAGAGAGAGAGAGAGAGAGAGAGAGAGAGAGAAAAGGAGAGAGAGAGAGAGAGAGAGAGAGAGAGAGAGAAAAGGAGAGAGAGAGACCTACTATGGAAAGTTCGCAGATTGGTATACACACATTTGGTTTATGCATGCACAATTTTCCGCAAGCCAACATTCCAAAACTGTCTCTGTCCCTGAATTATTCATCATACGATTTTTTTTCTTAAATACAGAAAAAATAAACAAAATAAAAGTATCTGTCTTGTAGAACTATAACTAGTTCCTCTGATCACTTTGAGAAAAATACCCCGTGAGGTCAGCTAAAGGATACCAAAGACTTTGTGGTCAAAATCTAAGCGGTGATTAATTTACATCATGCTGTAGAGCAAAGCGCATAACTTCACCAGACTTACCATGAAAGTGAACTCTATGAGGAGTCTGAACACATAATGAAATATATACATAGAAACATAAACACAGAACACTGCATGCAAAAGACTGAACTCTCCCGTTACATGTTTGGAGGAGTGTGTAAGTGAAACTGAGTTAGTACAGACCTCTCTGGTGGAAAGATTTAACTGCAACCTGTAATGTCAGTTAAAAGAGGATCTGAAGAAAACTCATAAAGAATTTAGTGAAGAACTTGTCTTCAGTTTTGATGTGAATGAATGACCAACACATCTTCATTAGTATAATGTGAATTTTGCACTGGAGATGTAAAAATCTAGCTGAGCAGTATTCTCTGAGGCTGTGCAGGTGATGAGAACACGTAAAGGCGTATGACGCGGTCTAAAAACCTCCCACCAAATGAGAACCTCTGACTTTTAAATGGTAATTGCAGACTTTACAGGGCAGCTCGCAGTGGCGCAGGTAGTCCAAAGCTTCTGCTGCTTTGAAGTCCACGTGATTTGAAAATCAGAACAAACAGTGAAATAAACATTTATATGCCTAATATTTATACCAAGACGCTGCTGTTAACTCGAATACAGGCTGTCAGTGTAAACGAGTTGCAGTAAATTATAAGTGATTATTTTACCACTAATCTTAAAATCACTAAAATATAATGCAGTGAGGAGAAGAAACTACAGCGAGAAGAAGTAAAGACGTCGTCCACACATTAGTGTCTGCATTTTCCTGCTGCTTGATGATTGTCTGGTTCTTGAAAGTGGGCATGCTGGAACACAGTGACGTAAAGCAAACATCCTACAGCGCTGAGAGTCACTATAATTCACTCAAAGATTAGAAGATTCGAATTTTATCTTTTGAATGATACGCCAACTTAATGTAAAAAATACTTTTTTTGACTTTTCATTATTTTCAAAGCATTTTAATGTATAATTTCTATTTATTAAAGTATAACATACTAGGAGAAAAAAACTCCTGTTTTACTACAAAAAGTTTATATTTAGCAAATAAACAGTAACTGTGCATTACTATGTGTACGAGTACATTCTCTGAGGAGGTTGTTATTATTTTCACATAAAAAAGTCAACATTAACTTTTTAAATTTGCATATGACTGTATATGTTTTGCTTAAAAAAGAAAATGTTAATGGTAGCATGATGTCTTCTTCACACTTGGATGTCTGATTAGAGCACCTGCAGTATTTGGGCAAATACAATTAACTGTAGAGGAACTAGTTCAGTAAATACGATGCTAAGACTAGATTTTTGATTAACTTGTAACATTAATTTGAATAAATAAAAACTACTACTAATAATAATAATACTAATATTAATGAAGAGGTTTTTAAATAAAGATTATTAAGAGTTGAATTTAATTGAATTGAAGTTTAGGAAAACAACAGGAAAAAGAAATGACAATGAAATACTGACAATGAAAAAGGTCGCTGACTGGAAGAGTTAGTAAAATTGTGTACTCTTCTATGAATGAACCTACACAACCGAACACAAAGACTGTATAAATCCTTTTTTCTTGTCTATGCGTGACTACAAACAAAGTAAACCCTGCAACACAAAAGAAGTCTCGCTATTTATTACATTGCTCGGCATGTGCGACGCCGAAGCCAGAAGTGAGCTGAAGAGAGACGAACAAAAGGAAAGCTGAGGAGCAGGGCTTTCCGATGGCTTGGGATCAGCTATTAGCCGAAAGAGAGAAAAATTGGGGCCTCCGAAACATTAATCAAACTCTTCACCTAGTGGGCAGCCATATGGCGGAACAGCATGTGCATCGCGCAAACTTGCTGATCGCCAGTAACAGGGTGCAATTAATTCCGCTGGCTGCATCCAGCACGGGCCTACCGGTTAAGAGCCCAGGGAGAGAGGGCTGCAAAAAGTGCTGCTCTTCTCTTTCCTGCCCAAAAATGGAGGGATCAAACACAGAGTGATGAATGAGGGCGAGGCTCGGGCCCTCGTTCACAGGCCCGCAAAAAAAAGTGACTGCGCGAGGATGGAGGGATCAGCAGAGGAGGGGAAAGGGTGGAGGGAAAGGATGGCTTCGGAAGGATTAAGCAGGATAGGGAATGTCCCTACAGGCTGAAGAAAACATGACACCGGACTCTCCACAGTTTCAAATAGCTTCTAATAGATACTGAAGGTACTAATTGAGAACAAAAGAGTTCTGAAGGGAGGAAAAAAGAGAGAGAGAGAGAGAGAGAGAGAGAGAGAAACGGTTATTTCCAATAAAAGGGTCTTCAGGTAGAAGAAAAGGAGAAAGTTTGACACCTCTGTCCATCTTTCTCTTTCTCCAGAACAGCTTATACTGCATTAACACTTGTGACTAACACATTAAAAGCTGCTAATTCCAGCCATTATTAACAGATGCATCAAATGAAATCACTTTCAGGCTTATTTCAGGTGGTCCCTCACTGAAAGTTTGTCGGCAGGAATCATTTTCCCAGCAGTGTTTTTAACTTTGATTTTAATAATCGGGCCCAGTGACTGATGTGCATCCGTAGCCGGGTTCGCTGCGGTCACATGGCCGCGCTTCAGCCTTCACTTAGGAATTCCTGTCGAAACCTGCTGTTTTTCATGTCCTGCAAAATTAGCGCGTCTTTTACGTTCTTAACGAAGTGGAGGCTCCTTAACGCATAACCTGGAATATTTCAGTAGAGGAAATGAGCTCCTGTTAGCTATTCCCTCGGCCCTTCCCCTCTCTCTGGCCCATACCAATATCTGAAATGACTTTGGGGATGTTTGCTTCATTAGAATACAACCCCTCCTCCGTAGACTCATTGTGCATTTTGGGCCATGCGTTACGACCCTGGTGGGACGCCGTTAATGAGAGGAACTCCATGTCTCTCAACTTCCTGGGTGGACAGCTCTGCATTTCCTTGCTTCTGCTTATGTCCAGCAGGCCGGCGCTGAATAATGAGCTGCATTCATCACAGAAACGACATTAACACACGCACAGATTTTCACACGCATAGAAAACACACAAATACATTAAGAAGCACACACACAAAAAAAAACAACAACAACCAATCATGGAACAGGGCCGATCACGGAGTGTTTACGCTGGAAAAGTTTACGCTCAACCACCGCATTCGCTGTTAAAAATGGCTCATTTCTGAAAATTCCAACCCACTGGCTTTGAAGAACATTTTATCAGGTCTAAATGACATTTCATTAAGCTCATGCATGACTTTTCTACTGGTAGGCGTTATTAACATTAACCTAGAGCCAAAACATTGTTGCAGTGGTGATGGTGTTGCCCTGCACTCACTAAGGGGCCGTCTTTATGGCTGCTACTGGCCTCAGTCATCAGCAGATTTATGATTATTTGAGTCTGCAGCGAGCTCCTCTCCCAGGGCCCCGGCGCTCAGCTGGGATTTAATGAAGTGCTGTTCAGGCAGTGTGTGGCTGGGTGCTGCTTAACTGCTCTTAGTTATAGGATCACACTGGCTGAGTGAAGCAAAGCACGGCTGAGGCTGCGGCCTTCTTAGAAATCCAAACCATTCGCCAAGTGGCGTTTCTTTTATCCTGACAACGCAGACAGGATTAGGCATGCGTGTTTATTTAAATATACAAATAACAGGGGTTTTTTTTAATTATATAAAAAATAGTTTTTTTTTATTATTAATTATTTATTTAGCCTGTGTGGCCATTTAAATTGGAAAAAAAAGCTAAAATATTCATCCCACTTATTTCCTAACAGCATACAAGAACAGCCCCTATTGCCATGATGAGGACCAGTGTGATACCCTCAGTCAGGAGTAGTCTACAATGAAGAAGGGATTCTTTTAGCTGAATGGTGCTAATTACATGCATCACAAAACTCTGTAAGTGCTACAATCACCGGTAAGTAATAGACACAACCACAGAAATCTCTCCATTTAAAGTGGATCTCTATCATAACCCATGCCCCATACGACCTCCTTTATCCTACAGGAGCGCCTCCATGGCCCTGACCCTGACCTTTACCCTCGATTTCACCGAACCACAAGCACCAGCCACTACCCTCCCTCTCCCTCTCTCTCTCTCTAAAGAGCTGGCCCAATGTTTTCTCAGACGGAGAGAGAGCGAGAGCGGCCGGCAGCCATCATTAATCAATATGTTGGGCTTTATTTGTGATAATTCATCATGACACAATATTAATGGGTGGCTATGCCCTTCAGAGGTGAGCCTCATGCAAATGCAGAGGGGGAAGCAATTAACTTTCGAGCGACGCACAGATGATTATAAATGACAAGGATATGTCAATTACCACAGCCAATAAAGAGAGACAGAGGCTGCGAGGGCAATCTATCCACTTTACAGCTCCTCCTCAGCCCATAGTGTCTGTTTTGTATGGAGAGCGAGCTGCCCTAAAATAGCACCTGGGCAGAGCCCTGAAAATAGGGCTGCTCAAAGACAACTTCTGTTGACTTCAAATTGTTTTCCACCGGGCCCAGCTGTCCTGTTAGGCCTGCCAATCTGTGGTCAGGATAAAATACAAAGCAATTCATTATCAGAAGCTCAGAAGCTTCTGCACACTGCACACTGATTTGGGAAAGTACACCAAAATTCTTCGCTTGATACATTGTGGGAAAAAAAAAACTATTCTACAACTGAAGATAGACATGAACCTGAGCCACAGCAATGGTGCCCGCTTACCTCCACATGTGCTTATTGTATAAAAAAAAAAGAAAACCTGCCTCCTTCTCTGCACTGACGTCACTGTGCATCAACTGGCCAGACTAACACAATCACAAAACCCGCGCAGACACGGTTTCAGTCCACCATGACACATTAGGTCAGCTCAGCCCTGCGCATGAATATGTAACGTTTAAAAGACCCTTATTCAGTACGCAAGAACTGCAGCAGTGAGTAAACACAAACTATCCATCACAGCCCCGGTGAAGAATTAATGGGAGAGGTGCAGACACACACCCACGAGCTGCGCAGAGCTTCAGCCAGGGAGCCAAGAGGCGAGGACAAATTAGCCTGCTTTATTTCAGGGCCAGGACGGACAGCTCTCCCGGTCAGGGTGAAGCTCTCCCACCAGGCCAACATCACTGAGAAAGGGAAACACCCATTAGCATGTGTCAGCTCTTCACAAGAGAGAAGAGTAAGAGCAGAAGGAGAAATAACCGGCTTACGGGAAAGAAATAACTCCATCAGTAAAGTCTGCAGGAGAAAACAGCAAGCAGGGTTAAGAGCAAGAGCAGTTTGGACTTAAACCTGTTTGTACTAGATAGAGATACATACTCTGACTAAACACAAAACACTCATGTAAGTCGGCCTGGATAGGAAAATGTAAATGTAAAATAAATGTAAATGTAGGTTTACAGCTTTGTGTTTTAACAGAAATAAACAGTGTATGAACACCAGTACAAAGTACTAATGTTTAAAATGACTCAGCGCAGGGGGGTCTGATACACAACATTGTGTGCACTTCATTCCTCCAAATCCCCAAAACTACTTACACAGCGTAGCTAAGGCTTCATGTTGCAATGTTTGTGTCTGGCCTGAACAAAGAATTAAACACTTACACAATATGTCCAAAAGTTTGTAGACACCTGCTCATCTAACACTGAGATCAGGCATTTTAATAGAGATTTGTACTTCCTTGTACAGCACCTACTCCTCTGGAAAGACACTGACCATTGCTGTAAGGATTGGATTGCATTCAGTCACAACAGTATTGTTGAGGTCAGCTATCGATGTTGGATGATTAGTTTGAGATCAGGAGCGGCACTCAAATTCACAGTTCAAAGCTCCATCACTACAAAGAATGCTGTTCCACTGCCCCACAGCCCTTACGCTACTCTAGTCAAACCTGGGCACGGTGACACTAGTGCCATGCGTGGCTGCTCCAGAGCATCCTTTTCTATTAGTGATGTTTTTCGATGGCAAATATACAAGCAGCGACGCACAACTGAACTCCTGTAACAGCAGTGGGTGCATCTTAAAGCTTAATCAGGCCTAAGACTTCTGGAATGAGACAAACTGTTACATGTTTTAGTGCAATTGCTGCTGTGCTGGAGGAAGTACTTTAAAACAGGTGCACATCAAAAGAAGAGACACAATAATAAAGCAGGATCTCCCGCCATCCTTTCAGCCGGTGTGGTGAACACTGTTCTCTCTTAGTGAGGTTAGCGGTGCTCGGCTCTGCAGTGCACTGAAACAAAAAAGAGGCTCATCTAAGCTCGCGTCCAGACAGACCAAGCCTGGCCAGCAGCTCTCTAATTTCCCACCACTAAAAGCTCAACAGCCATCAGGGGACCTGTATAGCACATTACAGGTTAAGCCCTCATTTTGTCTCCAGGATGGAGAGGGGGGGAGGGGGGGAGGGGGGTAAAAAATCAGAAAAAAAGAAAGGTGGAAAAGGGAAAATAAAAAAAAACAGAAAGAAAGAAACTTTGCCTCTACCCTGACCTGTGGCCATGTAGCGGTGTACAGGGGGTGCACCGAGGGAGCCCGGCGGTGTCAGAAGTGTTTGGGTGTGTTTTCCGAGCAGAGAGCGCAGTTATTGTGTCCGTGGTCTGCTGGGGACAGGAGGGCAATATTGCTTTAATGTGCGTGTTAGTGGAGAGGGGAATGGATAGATTAAGACAGAGTCCCAGCCCAGCAGCAGCCCAGCTCCCTGAGCACACACTCCGTTAAGCTGCACTGCGTTCAGGAGTGTGTGCTGCCGAAAGGGTCGCTAACAGTAGTTACCACGAGCCTCGCGGTTACTCAACGGAACCTGCCCGGTCAACTGAGGTGCAATTCACTTCAGAAAGACAAATACGGGTACTTACTTTTTGTGTCTAAACAAGCAAATATAAAGCTGGGTGTCAAACCGCACTTGTTCTTTATGCTGACATTCGAAACAAGGACGAGCGAAGGGCACAGTAAAACTGCAATGTATAAATTTACAAGCTGATTCCTTTAAACAAGCTCCAGCGCGGGACTCACAGGGTTAAATATGTAAATGTAATCTCACGTTTATGGTTTACATGATGACGCGCGTGCAGGCTGGGCTAAAACACCCCTGATTAATGATACGACATCGTACAGCTGCAGCACACAAGATGGTGAAATTATTCGCCATGAATTAATAACAAACACACCTCCGTCGCTTCAGAGATCCGAGATGATTCATTTTATAAGACTTAATAAACTGAAGCCCAGCTATCTCACGAACATTATTGACTCAACTTAAAAACAAACATGTTTTAGTCGACGTAATGAATTCATTTCTTACAAGGGGCTTCACAGGAACACTGAAAAGACTGTGAGGCGAGTTCATTCATAGAGCACCTTTTATACACTGTGGTCGGTCTTTTACAAATAAAAACATTTAAAGATAATTCAATAATGGAACATAAGAACTACAGAAATACAAAGCATGATTCAAACATCACTGCTAGATAGATAGATAGATAGATAGATAGATAGATAGATAGATAGATAGATAGATAGATAGATAGATAGATAGATAGATAGATAGATAGATAGATAGATAGATAGATAGATAGATAGATAGATAGATAGATAGATTATATTTAAAAAGAGAAAATTAAAAACAAAAATTTTATTACAATGAAAATGAAAAGTGCCATTACAGGATATAGAAGAGTTGTTGAACTGACTGAACTGAAAGCTGCTCAAGCAGGAACGATTTCAGCCTGGATTTAAAAGTGTCTAGTGTCAGGCTTCTCCATTGCTTCCTCTCTACTGGTTCTATATAAGAGCAGCATATAGAGGCTTAACGCTGCTGCATCATGTTTAGTCTTTGTCTTAGGCAGGACTGACTAGTTCCTAAATGATCTGAGAGTTTGCAGCTTCGTCGTTAAATCAGGTAAATACACTGATTTAAATACACTACATCATAAAGACATTTATAGATCAACAATAGAACCGTAAAGTCTATGCTAGAACACACTGAGTAAGAACTTAAGAACTGGGGTGATCTGTTATCTTCTTTTACTCCTCCTGAGAACTCCAGCAGCTGCATTTTGAACCAACTTAAGCTGCTCGTCTTTGTTGGGAGTCCTGTCAGGAGAACATTACAGTGATCAGTCCTGCTAGAAATACAGGTGTGGATGAGTTTCCCCATGTCTGGTTTATTCAGAACATTTCTTATCGTGTTAATGTTCTTGAAGTGATGCTGGTTTAGTAACTGCTTTGACATGACTGCTAAAACTGAGACCAGAGTCCATTAGTACACCAAGGTTACTAGTTCTCTGGATCATAGAGGCTCTCAAATCCAAACTGGCAGCTAGTCTGCCTGTTATTGTTTTTCCTGAATAATAGAATCTCTGTCGAATGCAGACACACCCAGAAAATTATGATTTTGCATACAAAAATAAAGCTATACAGAATTAGTAATCAGTGTGAGGAGTGAACATTCCTTGCTGCATACAGTGTACAGAAAACCCAACACGTCTTTAATTAACCCTTATTATAATCTACCTGGTTCAAGGAGCTTTTAATCTACTTCTCTCTTGCTTGCCACTCTTGTATTGGTACTTGGACTACCTTGTAGGCTCTGTGATATATTGAGCTTTTTACTGATTCGGGAACCCCCATGTTTACAGTCTGCTAAATATGTATGCGAGCCTGCCAGGCAAATGAAGCTGTAAACCTGTTCTCTGAGCACATCAGAAACACAGGCGTTTCCCCCGGCTGCTGATTGCTTCGCCTGAGGCCAGAGACTCAAGCATGGCTCAGGGCCTTTTCTTAATACTGCCTTCTGTCTATTTCTTGGTGTGAAAAATGGTTCTTATTGCATGAATGTATCCTGTTATTCTATCCATCAAGTAAATGAGCAGACAGAGCAAGCGCGCATTCAACAAATCCTTGTCTTAAGGCGCTACATTAAGATACAGTTTCTGATTTGAGTTCCACCATCGCCCAGTCTTTAACCTCACTCTGCTCAGACACTACTGTGAAGATACTTAACTAGAGGCAGCGCCTTAAGAAAGAGAGCAAAGGGAAGTGTGTCAGCGTGTTGGAGCATTTGTTAGAGTCGGACACCAGCGCACAGTAATAATAATAATAATAATAATAATAATAATAATAATAATAATAATAATAATAATAATAATAATAATTCACAATTCTTATAATTAACCATTTCAGAATGAGTAAAATAGCACAGAATACTGAATATTATTCTGTGTACAGGCCTGATCATTATCTAATTTATTATCTAATGATCTGTGATCATTATCACAATTACAGAAAAACACAACCTAAACTACAAACTAAATAAAAACACACAAGCAGTTGTACCTTTTTTTATTTCTTTCTTCATCTTTTAACAGTACCCATTACATTTCTAAGCAACAAATTTAATCATAAATAACTCTGGGCAGAGCCTTCATCTACACCTGCATAGCGTGGTAATGAAACATCACAAAATTCAGTTTTAGCATTAATTTATTAGGATTTTTAGCATGTATCTGATAGATATTTAACATTATACCAACTATATAATACCCATAAAAATATATATTTTACTTCTAAACTTCAGGCATGGTATCCATGACCTCTATATAAGAACATAAATAAATAGTAATATATCATTAAAGAGATATTGAGACTCTGAAAATCTGGTGACTCTCTTGTTTACATTTACAGTACTGCACAATAAGGTGTCATTTTTGGAGAAAATAAAACAAAACAAACAAAAACAGTCAAAACAAGCTGCGCCAGGCTATATCAGGCTGTGTCAGGCTGTATCAGGCTGTGTTAGGCTATATCAGGCTGTGTCAGGCTATATCAGGATGTGTCAGGCTGTATCAGGCTGTGTCAGGCTATATAAGGCTGTGTCAGGCTGTATCAGGCTGTGTCAGGCTATATCAGGCTGTGTCAGGCTGTATCAGGCTGTGTCAGGCTATATCAGGCTGTGTCAGGCTATATAAGGCTGTGTCAGGCTATACCAGGCTGTGTCAGGCTATATCAGGCTGTGTCAGGCTGTGTCAGGCTGTGTCAGGCTGTGTCAGGCTATATCAGGCTGTGTCAGGCTATATCAGGCTGTGTCAGGCTATGTCAGGCTATATCAGGCTGTGTCAGGCTGTGTCAGGCTGTGTCAGGCTGTGTCAGGCTGTGTCAGGCTATATAAGGCTGTGTCAGGCTATATAAGGCTGTGTCAGGCTATATAAGGCTGTGTCAGGCTGTGTCAGGCTATATCAGGCTGTGTCAGGCTATATCAGGCTGTGTCAGGCTATATCAGGCTGTGTCAGGCTATATCAGGCTATATCAGGCTGTGTCAGGCTGTGTCAGGCTGTGTCAGGCTATATAAGGCTGTGTCAGGCTATATAAGGCTGTGTCAGGCTGTGTCAGGCTATATCAGGCTGTGTCAGGCTATATCAGGCTGTGTCAGGCTATATCAGGCTGTGTCAGGCTATATAAGGCTGTGTCAGGCTGTGTCAGGCTATATCAGGCTGTGTCAGGCTATATCAGGCTGTGTCAGGCTATATCAGGCTGTGTCAGGCTATATAAGGCTGTGTCAGGCTATATAAGGCTGTGTCAGGCTATATAAGGCTGTGTCAGGCTATATAAGGCTGTGTCAGGCTATATAAGGCTGTGTCAGGCTGTGTCAGGCTATATCAGGCTGTGTCAGGCTATATCAGGCTGTGTCAGGCTATATAAGGCTGTGTCAGGCTATATCAGGCTATATCAGGCTATATCAGGCTGTGTCAGGCTATATCAGGCTGTGTCAGGCTGTGTCAGGCTATATCAGGCTGTGTCAGGCTGTGTCAGGCTATATAAGGCTGTGTCAGGCTATATAAGGCTGTGTCAGGCTATATCAGGCTATATCAGGCTGTGTCAGGCTGTGTCAGGCTGTGTCAGGCTGTGTCAGGCTATATAAGGCTGTGTCAGGCTATATCAGGCTATATCAGGCTGTGTCAGGCTGTGTCAGGCTGTGTCAGGCTATATAAGGCTGTGTCAGGCTATATAAGGCTGTGTCAGGCTATATCAGGCTATATCAGGCTGTGTCAGGCTGTGTCAGGCTATATCAGGCTGTGTCAGGCTATATCA
Source organism: Megaleporinus macrocephalus (assembly GCA_021613375.1). Classification (NCBI taxonomy): domain Eukaryota; kingdom Metazoa; phylum Chordata; class Actinopteri; order Characiformes; family Anostomidae; genus Megaleporinus; species Megaleporinus macrocephalus. The sequence goes on from CM038702.1 coordinate 43,502,840, forward strand.
GGCTGTGTCAGGCTATATAAGGCTGTGTCAGGCTATATAAGGCTGTGTCAGGCTATATAAGGCTGTATATAAGGCTGTGTCAGGCTATATATAAGGCTGTGTCAGGCTATATCAGGCTGTGTCAGGCTATATAAGGCTGTGTCAGGCTATATAAGGCTGTGTCAGGCTATATAAGGCTATGTCAGGCTATATCAGGCTATATCAGGCTGTGTCAGGCTGTGTCAGGCTATATCAGGCTGTGTCAGGCTATATCAGGCTATATCAGGCTGTGTCAGGCTGTGTCAGGCTATATCAGGCTATATCAGGCTGTGTCAGGCTATATCAGGCTATATCAGGCTATATCAGGCTGTGTCAGGCTATATCAGGCTGTGTCAGGCTGTGTCAGGCTATATAAGGCTGTGTCAGGCTATATCAGGCTATATCAGGCTATATCAGGCTGTGTCAGGCTGTGTCAGGCTATATAAGGCTGTGTCAGGCTATATAAGGCTGTGTCAGGCTATATAAGGCTGTGTCAGGCTATATCAGGCTGTGTCAGGCTATATAAGGCTGTGTCAGGCTATATCAGGCTATATCAGGCTATATCAGGCTGTGTAAGGCAGTACTTAGGAAGCAGAGGCTCACTAACTCATAAATAGGAACTACATCAATTACCATGAAAACATTATATATTTGGAAAATGTTGATAAATACTGCTACGCATTATGTGAAGCTGATAGAGTTCTGGTAATTTAAGGGGTTAAATGAAATGGGAAATGGGTCAGAGCTTAAAAAAAAGCTAACTGCTTAACCTTTAACCTTTTCCAGTCTTTAGGAGTCCTATTAAAGGTGGACTATATTCACCACCTCTAAAGTGAAGGCTAAAACAGTTCAAACTACAAATAGCCAGATTCTCAGTGTTCCCATATTAAACACTTTATGAGCAGGTCTAACTGCTGCGAGATTACTGAAGACAAACTGACCTCATGAAGAAATTAAAGATTTATAAGTGACAGATTGCCAAAAACTGCAGATCCAGCATACACAGTAAAGGAGCATGCTTTCATCAGATTTGATCTTCTCAGATTCATACAATCAGGAAACACAATAAGCTACTGAGATGCTAAGGCTTAAAGAACAAACCCAGTGAGTTCACAATATAATTCACAGAAGAAAAAAGAAACCAAAATGTTTTAAAGAAAGATGGTTCATTCTAGAGAAATGTAGGGCTGGATTTCTTTTTAATGTTAGTAACAGGAACAGAGGTCATACATCTACACTGCAAAGACTCATTCTGTTTGTTATTCAACCCACCAGTGAAGCTACAATTACCTTCTATGTTTTTTAAACAATGTTAGCACTAACAATGGTGCTAGATAGTGCAAAACGTAGTCGCTGGCTGTTAGGTCAGAGGTCATGACCCCTGATTCCTATTGTTAAAAACACATATGTTTCTGTACGACAGACTATTTCCCATAAAAGCACAGCATGATTTTGTGTAACTCTCAGTAGGGCTGGGCCCAACAGCCATAAAACACTAGCATCCTAAACCCCAGTCTTGATTTTACTTTATTTACTCACACGCACACCAATGAGTTGCCCTGTGAGCGCAATGAGTTACACTGGAGTGCTTGCACACCATCAGAAAGAGTACTATGTTTATGTTTAGTCGTCATAAGATCTTCTGAGATCAAATACATTTTAACACAGATTAACACACTGAAACCTTCACATCAGGTCAGTTGTGTTTTTTTGTTTCTTTGTTTTGATTAACACTGAGACCACAGGAACAGGAACTAGTGCAACTAAAAGGTGCAAAGTTCAATCAACACAACCTGAAGCTCTGCAGTAGCACAGCGTGTGGACATGTGTGGTGTAGCATGACATTCTGTTTCAGCTCAAAGCCCAAACATTAAAATGAGTGAATTTCAGCAGTTAATGTTTTGCAAACTTAGGCAGCACTTTTTGTTTGTTTGTTTACTAGACTGCATATGAGACACAACTCTTTTTAAATAAAACAAAAAAATATCGATAATACGATCCCAATGTATCATTCTGCATAACTGCTTATCGTCCCACGTACTTCACAATGAGCAAACTGTGACGACATCACAAGAAACTGGTGTAAATCCTCTTTTCTCATTGTACCCACACTGCTTGAATTCTACAGTAATACACATGCTTGTCTTCTATCTCAGAAAAAACAGACTTGCTTCTACGAGAGCAGTTTACCCCTTGAATGTGAAGGTGGAGTTCTCTATCTAAGCAGCTCCTAATAAAGAGTGTGTGTGTGTGTGTCAGTATATGACAGAGGCCCAAAGAGAGACTAGCTGTGATCTCTATCTCTCATTCAATCCAAATCAGCCACCAGAGGCTTTTATAGAGGGGAAAAGGTAAAATACAGGAGAATGAGAACGCATTATGAAAGCCACTGTAGCCCCTCTAGAGTAAAGAGCTGGTACTGATATGCAGAGAAACAGCTAGTCGAGCCATCTTTCATCTGGGGAATAGGAGAAAAAGCTGGAAATCATTCTTTCCAACAGCCTTATAAGTGCTCTCTGCAGGGGAACCGGGATGATACACACTGCAAATTGGGGAGATATTCAGATCTTGTTTATGTAAATAGAAAATAACAACAGGAACAAAGGGAAATAACAAAACCAGAGGAAGAAGCTGCAGAGAAATACATTGGAAATAATATTCTTGCAATTTAACATAAAAACAGAAAAAAAAAACCTCAAATTTAATTTTATCTTTGAAACAAGGCGCTGACTTCTTTGTCTCAGAAAAGGGTTATAATATTTAGTCCAAGTGTCCCACACACACACACACACACACACACACACACACACACAGAGAGAGAGAGAGAGCGAGGGGTTCTGGCAGCCTCAAAAAGAGCAGTGTGCCTTGAGCCCCGGGGTGTCCAGCAATAGCCGCGGTCAGCATTCCACACGTGTCACCTCCTCTCTCCATCCACCAACCTTCAGCCACAATCAAGGCCACCATCCGGAGCTGCACGTCAACATGACACAGGACGTTAGCACAGGCGTGCTCTGAGGCTGCTCTTCCAAACTCATCTGACTCCAAAAAGAGGATGCTGTGTGAATCAAGCTTAGGAGCACACGTGCACTAGGCGGCACCTTCCTAGACCAGGCAGAGCAGGTGTGACAGCACTCTAGTCCCTCGGTCGCTAAGCTCAGCACACTGCCGGGGCGTGTGCACAAACGGCCAGTTAACACAGCAGAGCGAAGCTGAGAACCTGAAAAAGACACTCTCTCTCACTAAACCTACCTCCACACTGTAGAAAAGCTAAAAACTAAAAAAATAAAATAAATAAAAAAAGTAATATGGCGGACATAAAGTTAGGAGACCAATAATAAATAACCTTGCATTCTCTTTACTCATTTTAAAACATTAATTAATTGCTTAGGGTAAAATAATTTAAAATAAAATAGGTTTAAATGTCACAGATCCAATACCAGGCAAAAGGTTTAGGTCACATCTCCCGCCATTACACAACAGGCTTCATTCACTAACTCTCACTAGAAACAACTTCTTAAAATCCTTAAAATCTGGAAGATTCTGATATTTACCCAGTGTTATCTGGGATTTAGAAAGAAGAGAATCCACTCACACTCAGGACCAGAGATGTGTGAAAAACTCTGCGGTTGTCTAGACTTTCCTGAGGACTACACAGAAGAACTAATTTAAGAAAAAGTATGGTGATATTAGTGAATGAGGCAGTGTCACTAAACTGTAAGGCCAGTATGAGCTTCCTCTGAGACACATGAAGGCAGCTAGTGCATCTTTTCAAACTGCTGCTAATGCAGAGTGACTGGAGAACTCTTGCGCTTGGAGGAGAAAGCTAACTGCTTTTTCTGTTACATCAACTAACAGACACCTGCTTTGGCTAGCATCATGCTAAGGGGGTGTGGGAGGGATCGCTTGGGTTCCTGGCCTCGGACAGCTGTGGGCCTTCAGTAATTTTTTACTCATTTAAAAATCAAACTGTACTTTGCACTGTGTGCTGTCTTTGATGAATGGACCAACAGAAACAGACCTAACAGACTTAAAATCTTGTTACATTCTCATGCTTTAACATTAAGAATCTCTACCCTCTTGCCATCTTTCATAAAAGTTTGCTTGAGTGACTGTGTAAGACATGAAACGTTCCCAGCTGGTTATTTTTAATGTTTCAGTCTGTTCATCAATGCAATCTGGCTCTCTGTTTCTCCTTCTCTTCTGAAAGCCACACTCACTCAATTATATATCACAGTATATTCTCCAAATTGATCATAAGGGAAGAGAGGCAACGCGCTACAGTGAAAATAAAATGTACCGCAGCAATTAAAAGCAACACAGCAATCTGTTTGTTAATAGCTCATTAGGCCGCCGCGTCCAGAGGAGAAAGCATCTCCACTCTCGGGTTGCGAATAAAGAGCCATGCTTGACAAGAGTAGACAGCACTGCATGTGGAAAGTTAAATATGGTCACTTATCTAATTACCCTGGCCTGTCTGTCTGCCTCAATGTTAATGCGCTTTTTACACATTACAAGGTTGAGCTTTTCTCTACTCGCTCTCTCAATAAACCTCTATGGAGAGGAGGGTTCACCCTAATTGGTTCCAAAGCACACCCTAACAACGCATCGCGTCTTCAGCAGACACCAGCCATGTTAATTTTCCTCTCGATTGTAAATAGAGTTCTGCAAAAACAATGAATATTTGGTAGCACGAGGCTAGGTGGGCAATTAACATGATTACAAAGTGCCTCATTAGCATTTTGACACCACTAAGGAAAAAAAAAAAAAGCCAAACACATTTAAATAGAAAAAAAAGCAGCTAAGTTATTCTGGTCAACAGCGATGGGCCTTGATCAGAAATGCATCCCCCCTGGGACTCTATTAAACCACTCTCGGGGGACTATGAATCAGAGATAAGCAGAATTTTACAGGCAATCAAGAAAACTAAATCACACAGATACACACTGGAACGTAGACTCGTACCCAAGCAGACACACACAAAAACACAGTACACACACAGTGTACACACACACACACACACACACCACTCTGACTGTTAACCATCAACTTGACCCTCATTTATGACAGCTGCCCTTAGATTACAAAACAGAACAGTACAGAATATAAGCACAGTAAAGCTAGGATCCCTTAAAATCAGCTGCATCTTTATTACTCTTGAGCCTAAAACACCTCCCTCATTCACTTACTTCCACAGCAGTGGTTAAACTGGAAAACGCACATGCAAGAAGAGCTTTAGTACTCTCTTTCTCACAGCTCTGAAGCTTCCATTCTATTCACATCTGCTGATTCACTCTTTACCCGCTTTTACAGCAGCCTCATCGCACCCTATAAAAGCCCAACCTACTGAACCCCATAAACGCCCCTAACAGTACTCTAATTGTAAAACACACTCACAACGCAAACCTGCAGCCCTCCGCTACCCACCACTATTGTAATTAGCAGGGTAAGGACTAAGGGTTTCCCAGGGAAAAGCTAAAGCTTGGGCTGTGTCATATAAACCGCCGTGCTGTTAGCTGGAATAAACTCAGCTTGAATTGCCTCCTCCTGCTACATTAACAGAGAGGTTCCTAGTACTGAACTGACTGAATCTCATCTGTGACGAAACATGAACAGCACTGATTTCAGCTCTGCTGCATGAACCATACACTAAAAATAGGTTGCACTTATATAGCGCCTTTCACAAACCCAAGGACGCTGAGAAAAAAAAAAGTTAGAGAGTGAAAAAAAGAAGGGAAAAGGTAAAACTTGAGCTGAGATTTAAACATAGAGACAGAGGAAGATAAGTGAATAGAGAGAGGTAGGGCATTCCAAAGAGTGGAGGCAGCAACACTGAAAGATCTGCCACCCATAGTAGACAACCTAAACCGAGTGACAGACAAGAGAGCAGAACCAGAGGACCTGAGAGAGCGTGATGGAGCCCACATAGGGCTGTAAGTGGGCAGAGAGATATGATGGAGCTAAGCCATGTAGGGCCTTATAAGTCAACAAGGGTATTTTGTAGCGGATGCGTTCAGAAACAGGAGGCCAGTGAAGCTGATGGAGGACAGGGGTGATATGAGCAGCACTACTGCTCAAAAGTTACATGAAACCAATTTCTGTGAAGATAGGTGTATAAAATGATTATACGACCTAAATGAAACTATTTACCAGTTTCAAACAACTTGCAGGACGCTGTACAAATAAAGACCTTTTCTATAAAATGGAGCCGTAATTACACAGAAATTTCTAAATCTGTACAATATTAACCAAATCTTATTAAACAGGTATATATAGTATATTTGTAATAACAAATCTTAGTATACAGTAAATGCTTATTATGTAAAAACACTTCTATATTTTTTACTATGTCTATGTTGTTCACAGAAACTGTGAAAACAACTATTAGTTTAAATCTCGGTGTCTAGTTTATAACATTCCAAGATTCGCTGAGCTATTATTAAATAACAAGTATTATGACAAATGACCCCAAATGAGTGCTTGGAGGAAACATTTCTCTTCTAAAGGATGTCTTCACTGTTTGGTTCCAGATTTAACTTACGGAACATCTCACCTGAATTTACCTAAATTCAACACACAGATTCAGGTCTATGGCCCGTAAGCCTTTGTACCCTGTTCTGTGGCACAATGCAAACCCCATGATAAACCTCACCCTCTTCTGACCACCGGCAACCCAGCAGATCTGGCAACTCCTCCTGCTACAGACAATCACAGAGCATCAGGAATGCCAAGATGGATGGGCCACACAAGGTTAAAGTGAGAGAGACTGTTCGGAGACAAATCTGACCGCGTTGCGAGCGTGTGTACGTTGGCTGACTCAGCGTGACGCTGCACTTTCACAGATGTAAGCTGCTAAGCTGTGATTAGTAAGCAAGTGCACAGGGAGGGGGTTTGTAGTGTGATTAATAAGCATGTTTGTACGAAGGAAAGGTTTTGCAGAGCACCACAAAGGCCAAGCGCCTTCTCTAAAAAATAAATCATTGTTCTCTCTGGCAATCAGTGACAGCTCATTTCAGAATCACAAGCAATCACGTACTCGTCTTTGCACTGTCCACACCGGCACTATGACCCGGCAAGCCCAAAACATCTCAGATCTGCAAAACATCTGCTGCAACAACAAAGTCATTCTCTCAAATGCAGTATCAGAGGACTTTTCTTAGAGGCTTTTTTTTATTGAAATGAACATTCAACGACACTACGTCTCACATCCTTACCCTCAATCAAACATCAGGCTGCTGCTAGGAACTCAAACTTCATGTCTGTGTGAAGGTATGATGTGCTTTCTTATTATATCACTGTATGTGTTCGGTACTACAAGAAAGAAATCAATTAATAAATACATTTATGACCAGATTTCACAGCCATGACGAGCATGTCGCAGCTCAACACTTCGTTAAATACTAATTACAGCATGAAAACGATAATAATAGCAGCAACAATGATAATGAGGCGTCAATAACATCTCTGGCACCAGTGTGTGCTCTCCCAAAAATATATTTTAGCAAGTAATATCAATTTTCAGGCAGGAATAAACAACCAAGCACAGATAAATAAACAGCTTGCGAGTTTAACCTTGCTGTTAGGTGGCCTGATCGCTTGACTGGGGGGGTTAAAAGGTTATCAAGGCTAACACACTCTCAACACTAAAACCGGCCCAAACACAATTCCAGTTGACCCAGGCAGCACGTGCGCTGACCTTCTGTCCAGGAGACTTCAAAGTATACATCTTTATCAAAATAACCTTAACACCAGCGTGGGTAGACTCGGAGAGTTCATCCATCATTTTAACGATTAATTTCCTTCGTGCCGTCCTTTCCTGACTCTATTAATATCGTTGCTGAAGTGTACGAGTGCGTCTCCAGCCGAGGAGATTCACTCCGATATTACTGCGCTCATTACTCATCCTGGAGTGGCTGTGATATAGGAGTCAAATCAAATCCCACATTTCTTAATCAGAAAATGAGAATCTGAACGTGATCAGCTCTTCTTTTGACATTATTTATCCACTCATTCTTCAAGACGAGAGGCCACGTGACTCCTTTTCAGAATAAGCATAAACAGATGAAAGAAAAATCTTTCTGAAGAGTTTCGGTTTGGTCTAAAAACACTAACTCAGAGACAAAAACTGAGGGAGGACTTTTTTCTTTTTTTTCTATTTTACTTCGCTAGTGCGCTGTGCTGGGTACGAGCGTGTGTGTGTGTGTGTGTGTGTGTGAATGAAAAACGCCTCGGAGCAGTTCAGCTACATTTATTAAAACATGCCTTGATTTGAAGCTGTCGGAGCTGACGAATTATCCAGCGCCGAGAAGGGCCTTTGTTCAATTAGATATTTCAGCCGCTTTAAAGTGCTTTAGATTCCCCTGTAATCTATCGGCATCCTGTAATTAATCAACTAATTCGCAGTCTCGGGACGGCTGTAATTACAGCGCTGGTAATAGCTTATTCTTTCTGCTCCAGCACCTACATTTCATTTGTTTATTTTCCCACAGTCATAAATCTAGGGGAGCGTCAGGAGTGCCACAATATTAGTGCAATAATCAGAGTTAATTATCAGACGGCCCTCGCGCTCTCCTCCCACTAATAACACGGGCTATCAGAGAGATCTGCCTCAGCGCAGACTGGAGAGGCTCAGACAGTGCCTCAGCGATGCAGCTTCTGCAGACCTATTAATAATCACTTATTACTAAAAAGCAAATATATACACAGGTTTACTGCTTGATGAGAAGCTAACCTGAACAAAGTAAGTATGGCGTCCAGCATGAGCAAACAAACCTAGGCTAGTCTGCAAGAGCATGTTCGCTGACAGGGTTTTCAAGATGGTTCCACCTTATGATCAGATCAAGCTTCCCCAAAGCTCTTGGAGGACTTTTGGAATTGGTGGATCAGTGGCTCTGTGATCGTCATCAGGAAGCATATTCCAGCCACATATAATTCTATTTACATGAAATTAAATAATTACAATATTACTGACATAGTTAGTCATATAACGACCTTATTTTATTGAGGTTATATTCTGTACTGACAAGATTCCAGTCGGCCTTTGTTCCATTGGTTCCAGGCTTTTCCACAAACAGACATTTTCAAATGTGCTTTTTCTGTTTATAAACGCAAATGTGGTACTGATTTAAGATCTGACGTTCTGATCTCGGTTTGGTGAGCTGTAAGGCAGACATAATTATCAAATACACAGATTTTGCAGCTAGTAACTACAATTTAAAAGGGATGAAAGCAGCTGTACGCAGGGGCTCTACAGTAGTACAAACAGCTGAAGCTGTGTTTGACAAGCCCACAGTTAAGCACTCTACATTTACATAAACACAATATAAAACAGGGCTGAGAAATATGATTTTATATATATATAAATATATATATATATATATATATATATAGATATATATATATATTTATATATATATAAATATATATATATATATATATATATATAGAGTTATTATGATAAATTGTGCCACAATACAATACCATGCATCTCCACTTTTGTCTATTCAACTTTTCTATATCATTTGAACATGACGGCTGTTCTCTATACTCTATGGAAGTTTTTCGCTGAATTAACTTACAGAAATGTTCCAAAATCACTCGGAATAAAAGCTTTTTCCACTACGTTGAAGGCATGCTTTTCTGGGCATATAGTGGATTTTGTTAGTGGACCACTGACCAACTACATGGTTAGTCCCCATTATATTAAACTTAAAGAGTAACACTAAATAAAAACACTGTATCTACAGTTTCTGCCAGTATTTTGGTTTTAAATAGAGCACTACTGGTTCACTACTAGTTCACTACTGTATTTTCTGTTCCAATTGATCAGATGCTTGGATAAATAATAGTGTGACATATTTTGTACAAGGCGATGATCGATTTTTGCCATATCACCCATCTCTAATACAAAGCTTATGATTTAACTTACTATTAGAAGGTCAGTTAGCCAATCAGGTTTAATGCTCAAAGGTGAAACTTTTTTTTTTACTGTGTAACTGATGAGCTTTACAAAGAATTACCATTTCAACACAATCAAACAACTTTCCTCATTAGTACATAAAACTTGAGATGAGTTTTTTTTCTTCGTAAATGATACGATTATCAATTATAATAACTGTAAAACTGTGTGTGTACAGACTCACCCACTCCTCTAGAATCCGACTAACTGCTTTACTGCTGCGAGTTTTGTTCCGACAGGCTACAATCACATGGGCACCATGAAGAGCAAAGGAGCGTGCCGTCTCAAAACCTGCACAGAGAGAGAGAGAGAGAGAGAGAGAGAGAGAGAGAGAGAGAGAGAGAGAGAGAGAGAGAGAGAGAGAGGAAATGACATGATTGCGATTAGTCTTCTTGTTCAGATAACTCTGCGATCAATGCTCTCTCACATTATCGATGCTCTCTCTCAGTATTTGGGACTGAATGGAGTGGAGGAAAAAGAGAGGGGAAGAAGGACTAAGAGCCATATCTCTGATTCAGTCCCAGCTCTGCTCCATCACACACAGCCATGGGCTTCTCTTTCAGCCGCTTAATCAACTCCCTCTCCAGTGATGAAAATGATTGAATTAATGTAGCGGAAGCTCTCGCGAGCCCCAGCACAGATAAAGTTAGAAATGGTACCATGGGCACTTTCAGGAGGAACCAGCACTAGAAGAAAAGGTACGAGATGTGATGACAATAACATGCAAGAGAATTAAAAGCGTTCAAAGAATACTGTTTCGTTTAAAGCCTTTGTAACAAAGGAAACAGCGGCAGCTGGACCGCGTGGTTGGAGTAGACAAACTTCCTTTTGCCCAACCGATGACACGACTCACTTCAAAGCAGGAAAGATAAGAATTCTCCACCATCACACAGCGTCAGATTGGCCTCATCATCCTGCAGCCTACTATCACTGCAGAGATAAATACGGCCCCTCAGTACAGATACGAGGAGAAATTCATTTCCAAAATCACGAGTCTAAATGGGTCATTCAAACCCAAAAGGTTGAAACACTTTACTGAAATTACTGAACTAATTACGTGGGGGTGAGGGAGAGAACATTAGCAAAAGTTTTACTACACCCCAAAAAAAAATAAAAAATTAATAATAAAAAAAGTGGGAAAAAAAGGTTATATTTAGGGGGGGACTTGGGGTATTGTTTGGGCTGTTTTTTTGCTGACCCGCCATTTTGCATTGTCCCTTTGATTACACAAAGTGTGTTTAAAGTTTCTCTCAAGCTGGCATCAGCAGTTTAAGAGGCGGAGTGGGCATCAGATTTAGAGGTATGAGGGGCTGAAAATAGACATGCCGAGCCAAAGCCTCAGCCTGGAGATGCTGGCCAACAACTGAAAGCCTGACATTAATAATTAAGTTTAAGAAAAGGTCATTTAGAATGGAGAGAGGTGTTTATTTCACCCGGAATGTAAGCGCACGAGAACTAAACTCTTGACTCGCACTGGCGCTAGGTGCCAGCTCCTCCACAGCAGCTGACCCAGAAAAGACAGACTCAGGCTTTTTAACGCAGTAATCTCATGGTGCTTGTTCTTGTCCGTGTTGCCTTGACTTGCTAATTAAATCCAGATTTAGCGAGCCTAAACGATTCAGCATCAACATTTAAAATGAAATTATAGTAGGCCAGTGGTTTTGGTCTAAGCTGGCTTCGGCGTCATTACAAATGAAATGTTTTTTAGAATGACATCAGTAACAAATGAGCGTCGTATTAGATATTATTAAAATATTTACACTAATACACACTCAAAATAAGTACTGTTCTGTGACCTTCCTGCAGAAAGAGTTTAGTGTTTAGTGTACAAACTTCAACCATGACTTTTTAAAAAAAGTTATAAATCCAACACACTTCTTCTTCTTTCTTTTTAAATGTATTAAATAATTACCATATGCTACTTTATTAACACTGTCTTAATGTTTTATTTAAATAGCTTAAATTTAAATTGCTCAAGTCATTTTTCATGCCGCTCACCAATTTGCAAAGGCATTATTATTGTTTTATTACATAATAAATTAAAAATGATTAAAACGAGTGACTGACCATCACTGGAATGTAAACTGCTCTATATACTGCAGGTACATATTTCCAGTACTTCATCTGTAGTTCGATCATTCAATGTTCAGTGCTAGTCAGTGGTCTGCCTGCAATATTCGGTTCTCCTGGCAGTGTGTGTTCCAGCTGCAGCGCTGCATGGCTTTGCCCTGTGCAGCAGAAGCATGCTGGCTGCTTGCTCTGCTCCCCAAGACGGTGAAATAACCCCTGGCCATGCCGCTTGTAAAACATATTACGCTGTCATGGCCCAGAAAAGAGCTGACAGGCCAACACGTCTCAAACACAGAACCATTACTCAATTATTCTCTCCCTCCCTCTCTCTCTTTCTCTCCGTAAAGCCAGCAGAGGGCATCTCTGGAAATGACACCTGACAACCGCCATCGATTATGAACAACATTTGTCGTAAGTTTTGCTTTTTCTCCCACTTCAAAAGAAGTTTCCTAGAGTTCAGAGGTTTGTGGTGCAATCAAGTAACCTCTGCTGTGAAAAGGATCAAATGTATACAGTCGGAAGCCTCTTCATTTATGAAAAACAGGAGTTTTTTACTGTTGTATGCCACAGCGCACTCCATAAGTGGAGCAATTTGTTCTCCCACACACACACATACACTAAAAACCCTTGATTGATAGTCTGACCTTACGCTTCCATGCAAGCTAAATGAGTCTGACAGTGAGGCACCAAGATTCCAGGCGACAGACAGTTTGCACGATAGCGTGGATTAAAATGAACTTTAATTAGATTAAGTTTTAATCTGATTTTCATTAAAAGGCAAACTAGGAGCCCTAATTGTGAGGCGAGTGCTAAAGAGTAATATCCATTAAAACTCAAAATTGGAGGTGGATAAGAGCTCCTCTCTGACAAGTGAAGCATGGAATTAAATTATATGACACCTTATTAGGAGTAATGGAGGAGCACTGTGCATCTGTACTATGAACTGCCATGCCAGGAAACAGATCACCAAAATAAAAAAAAAGAAAGAAAGAAAAAAAGAAAAAGAAAAAACATTCTAAATGCTTTCCCATCCAGTAAACAGCAATAAAGCAGCTAGCTCATTTCCTATTCTGAGAACAAGAATACAAGCAAATGAAGTACTGCACTTAAAGGTGTGAATGAATGGATTCTATAAAAGTGTGAAACACAAAAAGAGGGATGCGTTTTTAAAAAAAACTGGAGAAAATAATGTTGTTGATCAACAGCGCTGTTCTCACTGTCACCTTGGAGAAAGCGTGGCGGCTGTCGGGCTTGAAACATGAGTTAATCGACACTGATGTTTTTCATAATGGGAAACAAATTAGAGCATGTTTAACAACAGCAGCGACCTGCTGGGTGTTATTTATGGAAAATAGAGAGGCCCTGACATTAATTTGGATATAACGACTCCAGTTGTTGGGCTAACAGAAACACGGTGTGTGTGTACAGAAGAGCAGGCAGAGCACGGTGAGCTCTAGATGAGAAAAACAACAGCACTGTGTTGTTCTTCTGTCAGCCTCACAGCCCTGCTTACACACTACACAAGGTCAGATACGGGTCATCACCCACTTCTACATACACAAGTGGGTGGCATGTACAGCAACCAATAAAGACTTTACCAACAGTGGACAAAATGCTAAGTAGTCAAATAAGTGCTGTGCTAATCAGCACTATATGCTTTTGGGGCCATTAAAAAAAAAGGACGAGAGGAAAAAAAAAAACCACAGTGTGGATTTTTAAATGGAAAGGGACGAGATGTTCCACTGCTCCACAGGGTTCTGCTCCCACCAGTGACCTGGTCTCTGCTGAGAAAGATGCTTTAGGAGACACAGAAACAAGAGACAAAGCAATTTTTTTTTTTAAATGAATGAATGAATGAATTAATAATAATATAATACTAGACTTTCAGCATTTTTTTCTTTTTCTTGAAATACTGTGTGATTGTGTTTCATTATTTGACTCATGTATTATAATATTTTGAAAGATCTCTTGTTTACTTTATACTTAAGAAAGCATATTTCCTACTTTACATCTTTCTTTTCATTTAGACCTTAAAAAACACTCATTACAAATCAGATTCTCAGACATCTTACACTCATCAGTGGAGCTCCCTCACATTCAAATTTCTCTTTATTAAAACATTCAATCAAATTTATTTTAGCATTAAATGAAACTACACAGGATTAATTTGACTTTTTTTTTATTTGTCTTTTTGTGAGCATTGGTAGTGCTGACTAGTCAACATATTGCACACTACCAATCCAAGAAAACCACTGGTTTATATGCAATGTTTTAATTTTATATAGTTTACGGTGTTAATATAATTTCAGTTTACACTCTATACTGCGTAGGACTTTCTCTTTAGTATCGTTCCCTAAGTGACATTTTACTCCACGGCCCATTTCTCTGTTCTATAAACTACTCTAGTCTAGATCATGAGCATCACTCATTTAGTTACACAGTACTGGTTTTGGTTTCAAAGATTCCACAGAAGATTTACAATACACTCTGCTTATGTGCTTATGTGTGATTTACAGACTTACAATGTTCCCCAAACACTACTTTTCTAATGCTGTACATCTGCATTCACTCTCGGTCTAAAATGTTTTACAAGATGACATCACCTTGTAACAGACAAAAGGGCTGGAATTCCAATGAGACAACTGCTTACACACACAAAGAGCAACACAACGCATTAAAGGAAAGGGAAAAAAGGGCAAAGCACAATAGGCCCCCTTTAAAACAGAGGTGCAAAAAAAAAAAAAAAAAAAAAAAAGGACTTTGGCCCGATGCCATGGAATAACCACTTCTTTTAGTTCCCCTCAAGACTTTGAGTGGTTTCAGTTAATTTACTGAAATGTTCTTTAGGAAACCAAAAGCAATTCTATGGCATAATAAGAATTACTTAATTCTATAGAATTGTCGTATATATAGAACTCATGATAAAACCATAAAGGAAACATTATAAATACATGAAACTACTTTTCAAAAAATGAATAAAATCCACAGGAGTGTGGCACTGAGGTGCTGGAGGATATGCAGTGTGAAATGCAGGGGAGTTAGCTCCACTTAAAGACTCTGATTTTGTGATTTCATGGTCTGTTTGGCTCCACTGGCCCACTGCTTCACATTACCCCTGGCTAACACACACAACACACTTCACTCTATATATCACTTTCTGCATAACAACCTACACAAATCTACACAAATCAGCCTCGTTTATTCATCAGCGTCCTCTGCAGTGCATCATCACCTGTGCGCAAGTTGTCCTATTTCCCACGCACCTCGGTGATGCTACCTGGGCTACTGATGCAATGACCAAATAAAAAAATGATGAAGCGTTAGAAGATAAAGTTTTTTAGAGCAGCAGGTGTTTGATATATATTTTGGGGGTTAAATTGGGGAGTCTGGTGCTCCAGTACAGTCACCAGGAGCCCTAATTCGCCCCATTAATAACAGCCCACTTTCATTTGGGATCGGGGAGGCATTGTCACAGCCCAAAGTGAAATGTATGGTTTGTAATTACCGGAGTGCGGGGTGAGAAGTTCCACCTGAGCAGCTCACGCTGTTCTATTACCCCCACCACCAAGCTTCTCCTGCCCTCAGCTGCCCTCAACAACCCCTCCTGAGCCACCTTCCAGACTCCAGCTTTGACCCCTTGTGGCCATGGTTAACTCCCACCGCAATTTTTCATCATGCCCTCCACTTGCACCGGTCACCCTGTCCCCACAGCAGCCTCTCAGACCAGTCCACTCACTCACCCCACACCAGGCCTGCATGATGTGGACGTAATCCTCCAACCGGGATTGTACTGCTACCTACTGCGAGTGTGATGCACCTTGCAATATATTAACATTAGTGTACTGATATTGTAGCGTGTTACAGGCTGTACTGCCCGATTTTGACCACAATAATTTTACATACGATTCTTTTATTTACTAAAGAGAAACTGAGGAACCAGATCTGTGATTCTAGGATGTTGGACTAAAAACACTGTAAATGGTTAGTAGATCAATTCTACAGTCCTCTACAATATCAGTACCCATACTGTGTAACCCAACCTTACCCTACCACACAGTGGGCCATGAGAGAGAGAGAGAGAGAGAGAGAGAGAGAGAGAGAGAGAGAGAGAGAGAGAGAGAGAGAGAGAGAGAGAGAGAGAGAGAGAGAGAGAGAGAGAGAGAGAGAGAGAGAGAGAGAGAGAAAAATAACATGATTGTGATTAGAGAAAGAGAGAAAGAAGAGGAAGGGAAATGACATGATTGCGATTAAAGATAGAGAGAGAGCTAAAGAGAGAGAGCGAGAGCTAAAGAGAGAGAGAGTGAGCGAGAGCTAGAGAGAGAGAGAGAGAGAGAGAGAGAGAGAGAGAGAGTGAGCGAGAGCTAAAGAGAGAGAGAGAGAGAGAGAGAGAGAGAGAGAGAGAGAGAGAGTGAGCGAGAGCTAAAGAGAGAGAGAGAGAGAGAGAGAGAGAGAGAGAGAGAGAGAGAGAGAGAGAGAGAGAGAGAAAAATAACATGATTGTGATTAGAGAAAGAGAGAAAGAAGAGGAAGGGAAATGACATGATTGCGATTAAAGATAGAGAGAGAGCTAAAGAGAGAGAGCGAGAGCTAAAGAGAGAGAGAGTGAGCGAGAGCTAGAGAGAGAGAGAGAGAGAGAGAGAGCTAGAGAGAGAGAGCGAGAGAGAGAGAGATGAAGAGAGAGAGAGAGAGAGTGAGCGAGAGCTAAAGAGAGAGAGAGAGAGAGAGAGAGAGAGAGAGAGTGAGCGAGAGCTAAAGAGAGAGAGAGAGAGAGAGAGAGAGAGAGAGAGAGAGTGAGCGAGAGCTAAAGAGAGAGAGAGAGAGAGAGAGAGCTAGAGAGAGAGAGAGAGAGAGAGAGAGAAATGTAGTGACAACTTTAACACTTCTTTTCCAGATGAAATTGATCCATAAACCACTTGAGTTCACATACGATGCAGGTCGTCTTCTTCCTCTTTAAAAGCCTGCAGGTCTTAAACACTTAAGCACATATATGCATTCCAGACCTCACTCTCACCTATTCAGCTGAACTGAGCTTGTAATCATTATCGAACCTTTTATCCCCAGTTGTAATTTTCTTGCATGTTACATCAGTTTTGCTGTGCACCCAGAATTTTATCCAAGGTCAATAAAGTTCAATAATTTGACTAACCAACCATACGTAGTATTCATTACATAGCCAATAAACAGATTCATCAAAAAGGACATGAAATGCACATTAAAAACATCAGATTCCATTTCCCCAACTGTTCGCTAACAATTACAAGCTCCACATGAATATAAACATGCCTAAAACTAAAAAAAAAAACTAAGACATGTTGTTCAGGAAAACTAAACAAGTCTGAGCAGTCTTAAAGGAGAATTCCACAGAAATCCCAACATTTCTGCAGCGTTCAATGGAATGTAAGCCATGTTATTAATATTAGTTTTATATTCAATGTAGCCACTTTATTTACTATCTAGATTAGCAATACTCTGCATGTACTACTCTGCCATGGATAGAGCGAGTAAAGTGCTAAAACTTTATCCTGAAATTGTCATCAAACAAACCCACGAGCATCCGGCATCATATTTCTAACCATTTCATGCAATAACTTTCTGTGACATAACTTTTAGAGACATTAAAGGCTTCAGATGTTTGGTTCCCATCACCACCACTGTGAACAATTCAGACTCCCTGCATTTCTCCAGAACGAAGCATTTCATGGTAATGACTTTTACAGAAAAACTGTAGAACTCCCCTTTAAAGGCATTTAATGCTCCTCAGTACACTACAGAAGTATTATACCACACAAAAATACAAAAACTAATCATACTAGAAAATAATGAAACACCAGCAAGCACATTGTACTTGCTCGAGTTTTAAATGCTGCTGTGAGCATCTTCTTTCTTCTTTGAATGCACGTGTGCGTCCGTGTGTGAGGGCATCTTCATTCATAGACAAACACTGGGGTGTAAATACGAGAAGGGGGGGTTGCAATCGATTTAATGGCAGTTATGCTGAACGAATCAGCTTCAATCTAACGCTCCCCCACAAAGCCTCAGCCTTCAGGCTTTATCTCCAGCCAGAGTCACTTTTCCTCCTAATCCCTGTGCCAGCGCAGAGAGCCAGATGCCTAATCCACCAACACTGCCGCAGCATAAAGACATACCAGCACAATCACACAGCTAGTAAAATTCAGCTCCAAATGCACAACGGGTACCAGGTTTTTCATGAACCACAAAATTGAAGATTTCCATGCCCTAAGCCTTGTTATTTGTTCCCAGCGGAACCTCCTGCACTCCATTTCCTAGCCGGACACGGAGAATTCTCCAAAATACCACACAAGAGACAGGCCAGAAGATTAGAGCAGCGTCTTTTCAGACCGACCGACAAAAACAAACGACTGGATTAAACTGACCTCTGCATAAATACACTGTAGAAAGAGACTTAACTATCTCTACACCTTCTCCTTCTTGGCTTAGTGTGTTCTTTTATTTGTGTTTCTTGCACCAGTGAGTGGCTGAGAGAGAAAAAGGCAAATCAATATAAGATTTCAGAAATTATCAGACACCATCCAATGAAAATGTAAAGTATATGAAGTTTGTACTTTTTAGGGATGGCAGAATCGGATTACCTTCATTCAAAGAAATGAAAAGCTCGGCAATAGAGCTGTATTTAAAGTATTGAAGTTCACTTCCTTTCCTCTATTTATAAACAATGAGGATTATTTTGGTCATCTTGCTAACAGAAAGTGACAAACTAAAATAAACAGAGGACAAATACAGGAATTTGTACACATACATCCACATCCACACGCCTATGACACAGCAAGACAAATACAGCCACATTAGTGCAATGCGACCGCCATGCGACATCCATCACCATCACAGAATGGCAGCCGAGAGGCTGGAGCCGTCCACCTGGTGACTGTACCGATCTGGAGGGAGTCCAACAATACATCCAATAACCAAAAATAAACACACTGCTCCACACTGCACGTGAACAGCGGCCTTCATTCTAATAAAAGCTGACATACAGTATAGCTGCACCATCCTATCATCTCCACCAAAAACCAGGAGAAAGAGTGGAAAGACGGAATTTATACACCACGTTTATCCCTACTGGGACGCAGAGTGGGACTGGATTTTCCAGGAATCCAGATGATGCAGTGGTGGAGAATAAACATATGTAAAATCGTTTCGCAATATTAAGTCAAACTGAGAGGATTTTAGGGTAATACAAAGAGAACACGTGACAGAAAGGGTGATGATATGACAAAATTCACAATATAAAAAATGTATTGTATGCACCTTTGAGAAACCTGGATTTCTGTTCAAAAACGATTTTGTTGCAAAATCTGTTTAATTTTTAGAACATATTCTATAGAGGACACATTAAGAAAGAAAAGAACCAGCTCACGATACAGTGACAGCAGTCTGTTTCAGCCTCGGTGCAAAGAGAACAGCGCTCTGGACGGTAAATAACTTTTAGTTGGTTCAATAGAAGAGAATTAAGGAAAGCGCCCAAGTTGCTAATGGGAATGAATGGGAGGCATCAGCCGGGGTCAAAAGCACTGCAAGATCAATGCAGAGGTACAGGTGTACAGCAATACAAAAGCAGAACGCTTTAACAGAAGGAGAGAGGGAGAGGGAGAGAGAGAGAGAGAGAGAGAGAGAGAGAGAGAGAGAGAGAGAGAGAGAGAGAATATATACCAAGGAACATTTGTTTCTATTACAGCTATTAAAGATGGTAGAGAGCAAAGTTTAAAGAAAGAAAGAGTCACAGAAGAGTAATGGAGTAATGGACTAATGGGATGCACTGAACAGTGGTCTAATCAGACAGAGCATGGGAATGCACTATGCCTTCTGACCACAATTACCATATCATGTGGCTTATTATGAGAAAAATTATATTGCCTCTCAATGCATGAAGTCCCTGGTAGCTGATATACATTTTCAATGCATTAAACCCAAAATTGCCTCAATGAATTCCATCTGAATAAATAACAGAATAGGGTTAAAGGAATGAATACACAAAGCAAACATGTAGGACTGCTTAGACACGGCTTAGACTAATTATATGTTCAACATTTTAAAACTGTTAATTGTTTTCTCATTTTAACTAGAACTACTATTGATGGTGGCCGACCAAACGCACACATATCATTTTACTGTTTTTACTCTATTTTTAGAAAACACTAAACCATAGTAAGTAGGTTTCCTGTCTTCTACGATTGTCTTGTGTTGTAATATCTGTATAGCAGGATTTTTGCTATCTTAAAAAAATAATGAGAATATTAATATTAGTGACCAAATTTATAAGTACATTACATGTAAAAGAAATTATGACAATGTTTGACAACACTGTTTTATTATTGCTATGTTTATTAACTAGTTACACTTTTACCAGTTTAATCATTATTATGATTATCATAATCATTATTACCAACTTTAATTGTGTCAATGTTTTGTTTTTTTTAATTTCATATTCTGGGTCCTAAGTCATCAATTGTTCACATTTGACTTTCCTTGGCAGGAGAAAGGGTTACACTGCCCTCTAGTGATTAAAAAAAGAAAATACCAACATCAAGTAAACATCCAGTTATTATTTAGCTTATTGGGATTTGTACTGAGGTTCATGTAGATTTGATAACTCTTTGTTTACAGATAAAAAAATGTTGACAGCAAAAAGATCATGTTTGCCCCCAAAAAAAACACAGAAGCACACAATATATGAAAAAAACCATAATATAATATACAAACCAAACACCATAACAGTTGCACTGAGTAATACATTTCTATGTCTATTTGTAAGTTTTGCTGCTTTTCATGCACATGGACACTAAATACACAAATAATATTTTTTATTTTAAATTTCTTACAAATCTTACATATATTAGAAACTTGTAAAATGTATAATCATATAAAGAAATAGAAGATTATTTAAGTCATAAACAGATTATATTATATTTTTGGCCAAATCACACAATAAGTGTCTGTTAGTAATTCATAATTAAGACCATCCCCACCCTATCTCTCTCTGCTAGCCACCCATCAGTGCTCTCTGATACAATGCTGAAAATTGCTTTTCACACTGACCTCAGATCCTGCATAGTCGGTGTGACATTTCAGATGGAGTATGGATTTGGACAAAACAATTAGCATGTTTATGTTGATCGAATTTCCTCCACGCCCTCGTTATCTATCCTCATTGCGCTATAACAGGCTAGGAGGCTGACTGAATGGCTCCTGTTTGCAATAATTTACAATTGAAAGACTCCGGAAAAGCATTTGTCTCCAGTCCATTATGTTATGAGCCGTGCATTAACACAGCTCATACAGACTCTATTCATTAGAGTTAACAGTGACAGCCAATTCAACCTCACTAATGAACATCGATACTCATGTGGAGTATTAAGGGATGATTTGTGGATTTTGTATGTATCATTTAAGAGAATGTGGATGGATGTTGCGGTTAGTGTACAGACTAAGTGAGGGTTTGTCTAATCTTAGCCACAAAGGGCCGGCGTGGCTGCAGGTTTTCAGTCTAAACAAATCTGATCAGCAGTTTGAAGACTGAGATCAACTGATTATACTAGTGGAGTTAGGCGAGCTCCAGCTTAGTTAAAATTCAATTATGCAGCCACTGGATATGCAGACTGGACACCTCCTGACGAAGTGACAAACGTTCAAGTTGGAACAAGGCCATAAACTGCAGTGTTACAGTGCCACCTTCTGTACATTATATGCAATTACTATTTTCTACTGGTGGTGGGGCAGGTGCTGGAGGATTCTAACCAAGCGAGAATGTACACCTAATACACTGTCAAGCAACAACGCCTAAAAAAACTGAACTTGTTCATTTGTTAACCCCTAACGCTCAGTGGATGTTTTCATTCCAGAGTATTACCTGATTACTAGGGCAAAAAACTAAAATAGTAAATTATACACATCAATGACTTTACAAAACGCATCTAGGAGACAGCATGTCACTTTGTGTACTGAGCGACATCACTCACCAATACCAGAATTGCCTCCTGTGATGAGTACGACCTTGTTGGAGAGGTCATGACCCTGTAGGATCTCCAGGGCAGCAGTGTTTCCATCATAGCGCTTGGGCTTCACCTGCATATCCTCTATGGTGAAGGCCTGGCGGGGGTCAAAGTATGTCTTCCTCTTATTAATGTGACTGAAAAACAGGGAGAAGAAAAGGGCAACTACAGTAAGACACTGAGAACTGAAACAGACCCACCCACACCCATAAAATTGCAGCTTAAAGCCACTTTCAGAGAACAACTGTCATAGCAGTACGGGCCTTCTTTATATGAGATGTTGCTAACAGAATAAAAAAAAGAAAGGTCTTTGGATCTCTACTACCATAGAATCCCCTGCATGTACCTCTACATCAAGAACAGATAAAAATAAATAAATAAATAAATAAATACACACGTCAGGTCAAAAACCTCCCAAAACGTCTTAAAATAATGTCTCAAACGTCAGGCATTGGATTTGCAACCATTTCATAAGTACAGCCTCCTGTGGAGTAGCTTTCAGACACATTAAACTCTTTAGATAGTAACTAAAACTATCATCTAAAAACTCTTTAGATGATAGTTTCTTTTAACACAGAATTTCACAGTCAAACCCACTTTGAGTGCAAAACTTTAATGGAAAATTAATGGAATTTCTCTTTAACCTTTTTATAACATTAAGGGTCTGTTACCCTAACCTAGATTAAGCCTAAACCTAGACTAACAATGTCCAGTTTCCACCTCTGGCACTGCAATTTAGTTGATGTCAGCAAAACTGGACATTAACGTCCAAATGTTTGTAGACATCTGTTCATTCAACATTTCTGTTTAAAACAAGAGTAATAACAGGGAGTGTACTCCCTTCTTTCTGCTGTAACTACTCTTTCAGAGGGGCTTTATACTAATTGTTGGAGCACTGCTGTGAGGACTTGAGTGCCTTCAGTCACAAGAGCATTAGCGAAGTCAGGCACTGATTTTGAATGATTAGTTCTGGATAACAAACTGTGCAGCAATTCATGCCAGAAATATTAGCTGGAGCTCAATCACTCCAGAAAATGCTGTTCCACTGTTCTACAGCCCAAGGCTGGGGGCTTTATACCACTCTAGGGGACACTTGGGATTAGACATGAGCTTGTGTAGCTGCTCTAGAGCATCTTGTTCTATTGGCAATGCTTTTGAACAGAGATTTTACAAGCTGTGTATGTGAGCTGCTGCACTGTGTCAGCAACAGAACACATTAAAGTAGGTGATGTCACTCATCGGCTGGGGCGTCTGGATACTTTTAAAGATACAAAACTATGGAAGGTTGGTAGGCAAATAAATAAATAGATAGATAGATAAATAAATAGATAGATAGATAAATAAATAGATAGATAGATAAGGCACAGAACCCACTCAACGTAAAAGATTTGACCCTTGTCATCCGTCTCCTGCTCCCAGCCATATGGCAGATCTGCAAAGAAGCACAAAAACACCTTTAAATAAAAATATAACAAACAATCAAGTTTAACTAAAATGAACCAGAAACACTTTCATTTTATCCTACAGCATTCACTGCAGTGACACTGATGTGACTGTGGTGTGATAGCCTTTGCTGCACTGGTGTGAGTGGACCAGACCAGCTGGGAGTTTTAAACACTCACAGTCGACTCTGTTACAAACTCCTACCTTGTCCACCTTCTAGATGCAAAGTCAGACATAGTTCATCTGTTGTTTGTTAGTTTTGGCCACCTAGTCCTTGATCAGTGGTCACAGGATGCTGCCCACAGGGCACAGTTGGCTGGATATTTCTGGTAAGTGACCCACCATCTAAATAATACCTGCTCTGTGGGGGTCCTGACCATTGAAGAACAGGATAAAAGAGGGACTACAGTCTGTAATTGTGGAACTAATTTCTGCTAACGGTAGAACTGCGTGGTGGTAAGTGTGCTGAGAACTGGGGTCAAGCAAGTAACCTAGCGTTCTTTCTCATCACTGGTTCGGTATCTCACTATGGGAAAGATGCAGCCAAATTGAATGCTTGTCAGACCCGATGCAAGAAAAGAGGAGAGGTTCAGTCCAAGTTAACACATATATATATACACACACACACACACACACACACACACACACACACACACACACACACACACATACCGTATCTATATATACACGTAAAGTGTGCATGGGACAAACACAGTGCAGCCTCGCAGTGTCATTAATCTTGATATCACAAAGTATCATGAAAGCCATGTTTGGCCGCAGCATCAAAGTACATGCAAGTTGAAGGCAAGGAATTTCTCGTTAACCTTTTTATAACATTATGGGTCTGTTCCCCTAACAGAAAAGGCAGAGAAGGCACAGAAAAAGAGTGTTTGGCTGAGGCCAGCACGAATAGTAAAACCATCTAAAGACAAAGTATTGAGTTCTACACTCTCCAGCAGCTCGAAACGCAGCTGGGAAAGCAAGTCTAAGGCTAAAAATAGGTCCAAAGAAAGAACTAACGGCTTGGAAATCAGACAGCCTACGCACACCTCTCATGAAACGCACACCAATGGGGGTCTTTATAGGGGTCTCAATAGTGCTCAGCAGAGGGAGGGTGCATTCCTCTAACGGACCAAGCAGGAATCATTGCCTTATCACAGGGTTTTGTGTGGCTGAGAGTCATTTTTGCTTCCTTGGCTAGTAAAATTAGCCTTGGTGCTCAAACGGTGCTGTTATCATAGCGTGAGCTTTCAAATCCTTTGTTGAGGACAGGAAAGGTATTTGGTCCACTGTTGGTATTTGAACTCCTTTTCTCTCCTCTCAAGCAGAGCTCCAAGAAAGGCTGAGAAAGGGTAACTGACTCTGTGACTACATGATGGGACATCAGAGATGGCTATGACATATTGATGTTGACTAGGCAAACATGTCTATTTCCATGGAGGAGAGGAGGTAATAACACCAAGTCAGGGGCGTTTCTATGTTCCCTGTCTCTTCAGGAGGGTGGGAGGACCTGGACTTGGAGAAGGTAGCATGGTTTAAACCTCTGCTTCTCTCCCAGAGCATCAGGTCGAGGAGCTGCCGAGGGAGAACGCTTCACGCTTCTGGGTGATGCACTTCTGCCTCATGGATGTTATAGCGGGACTTATTAGCTCTTTAGGGACAGGAGCAGCAGAAGTCCCCTAGAAGCTTCTCACTGTCAGCAAGGCTAGACAGATCTAGACAAGAGCTTTGTCACCCACTACTGACAAGTCCAGTCTGAGACTGTAGAGATCTCCTCCCACAGCTTACTATACTTGGGAGTCCTCCGGCTCCCTTCAGTAGCTTAGCCTAGTAGCTGCAGAGGAGCGACTCACCGCCAATGTAGAAAACCTCTGAAAGATGGAAGCTGAAAAGAGGGGTCAGTTGAGGTCATGCCACCAAAAGGGCAGTGCTAGGCAAGTAGGTTGGCCTAGATACATGCTCGTGAGCATGACAATGACAAATCTGGATGCTGCACCTGCTTATAAAGGGTACAGGTGCTCCGCTATCACTGCTGTGATTGGTCTGTCAGTTCGGTGCCAGAAGTGGTGCCACAGGTATTTCCACGGTCGGTCATACAGAAATGTTTCCCATAGTGAATTAATGAATAAATGATGAAAGTACACTAATAACTGTTCAGTCCTTTTACTACTGAAGAGTTATAAGTGTAGTAGTACTTTTAGTTCAGTACATTAAAGACTTAACAGTTACAGGGTCCTGACATAGAGTTGTATGCAAAAGTTTGGGCACCCATAGCCAATAACAAGAATTTGAGAAGCAAAAAGAAGTAAATGGAACTTTGACACCAAACAAATAAACAAACAAAAAAAATTTTTTGCAGCAAAATATTAATTCACAGTTATGTCTTTTAAGTCAAAGTAACTCCACATTTAGCTTCAATCTCATTGCATTGATTGGACTCCAGGTTTGCTAACTCCTGACTCTAATTAGCTTTTGTTGAAATCAATAGCATAAGGTTTGACTTTTTCCACCAGTACTGTGAAAGTTTAATGGATGTGTCCAGTACAGACATGAAATATTATACCTGTTTGTCTGGTATTAGGCTAAGGATATTAAGTTTGTCTATACTTAGGACGTAGATATAGATCAGATCACATTTTATGACAAATTAATTCAGAAAACCAGGTCATTTTAAAGGCTTCAAATACTTTTTCTTGCCACGGTATACACACAAAGCAGTTTTCTCTCTCTCTCTTTCTCTCTTTTCACTTAAGAAATCAAGAAGGACTATGTCATTTGGCCAGGGGTGCTCAAAGGTCTGTAGCTTATATGATGATGTAATGAGATTAAACGCCAACCTCCTGCACAACGCTTCTTCTTCCCAGTTTTAGGATGCTCCCACTGCGTTTTCATCTCTTCGTGGCTGAAAAAGACAAACTGGTTTTTACAGGTGTTTCTTTATGACACCTGGCAGCAGGAGTCTACGCTCCGGGGGTCATGGGGTCAGTGTATTTGAACCATATTAAAATGATATTACAGGTGCATGTACTCCACAGACCCTTTAAGTTACCGAATGACAAGATCTGGAAGGTGTGTGAAATACGTTAATACTGACTCACACCTGAACAGAAATGAAACCGCTCTGTTAAAGCTGGGAGAAGTCAGAAGAAGACAGTCCGGGTAAACTAACTTACTTGGCATAATAAACCCATCCATCCTTCGTGGACCTCTCCTCCCAGCCAGGAGGGAGCTCGTCCTCGCTGTCCGTGTCGTCCATTCCAGCGTATTTGAGAGCAGCCATCGCGAACCGAGGTTCCTCTGTGAGACCGGCTGTTTTACAGAGCTCAGCGTTTCACAGTAAAATCACTCTCCACCGACAAAACACCACCAGCAGCACTCTCTAATCCCGCACTCGCACTTCCGCAACAACACAGTGACGTAGCCGCGGAGGGGGGTTCTGGGATTTGTAGGCCGCGGTGCTCAAAAAAAGCACGATAAGCCAAAGGACAGTCAAACTCCTCACAGTTGTTAGCAATGAAACAAAGCAAATAAGAGAAAAATACACATAAAGGGCCTGTAACAGGTAGACGCGCCATTTATTTAAAGCCTTATTTAAATAAAATAACGTTAGGCCTATATACTTTATCTGATTTAAATTTAGACAAAAACTACACATTTTCACTGTGTGCTTCTTATTTGGATCTCTTGACCAACGTGCTAAATACAGGAGGGAACAATTAGCCTGACGAACCCCCTGACTGTCTCAAAATCAAAATTCTGTGGGGTACCTGAAAAAATACCTTGACATTACGCTGTCCACTTGGAAAAAAACAGAAGTCAAATTCAGGGAAATGTAATCGTTTAGCTGCTTCAGTCACAATCAGTGAACAACTAACGTCAGTGATATTTAGCTGCCTGAGGGTGGTGATCCACCCAGTTGCTTCCTCCATAATCTACCAACTACGCCTAGGATGCCTCTAAAAACAATTTTAATAAGCTACAGCATGACTGTAAATATGTCCAGAGAAACTCTTGGACACTCACTTCTCAAACGAAAAAAGACATAAGCGGAGGTGTGTGTGTTATCGTGTGGAAGAACACAATACCACAACAGAGCAACCAAAATGGTGTTTGATGTAATTTTGCACACAGCTCAACTAATTTATGTTAAATGTTCATATTATTTTCTACACTTGGAATTAAACCAAGACAGTTTTGTTTAATTAATATCCATAAACAGAAATACTGGTTTTCATGGTTGTTGTTTTTTTTGTACCCTCTCAGGAATTCTTATAGACCTCTCCGATAGTTGTGGGAACAACATTCCAGAGTTTAGAACACACACCCATATTTTCATTTATAAATAATCTGGCTTACAACATACATACAGTGTTATTTTATTACAGTCATAGCCGTCAACACCCATACATTCCAGCATGACACACAAAGCAACTCGTTTTTTGATACATGAATAAATACTGTACAGTTTTATTAGATGTAACAACAAAGTGTACAGTTCTGCACTGCCTCCAAATAAAGTCTTGCATTTCCTTTTCTTTAGACCCTAAAGTCTGAGACACGGCCGTATATCACTGAAATGTGCCCTTCGTAACATAAAAAGGTTCAAGTATTCCTAAGGCCTCCTTAGAAATGAGAAATAAAAGACAGGTAAAACAAGACCATCTATAACCATGATAAATTATTAAATAAAATCAAAACTAGGCCTACTGATTCCAAACCAAATCCTAACTTCTTTACCAGTCCTACTTCACTCCAGCACCATGTGTGGGCATTTCTTATTTCTTCTCTGTATTGCATGTGTTGAGTTCATACTCCTTTGATAAAAGGTAGAAATGAATAATATAGAAAAATAACTTTTCATAACTAGTACAGCAGGAAGGGAGGTTCACAGTGGTCTTAAGTCTTCATGCCTCCAGCACTTCAGATTGGTTTCATACTTTATACTTCTCTTTTGCTCTGTCGCTTAGTATACAGATGTGCTGAGGGAATCAAAACAACAAAGGTTAATACAATGAAACATTCAGAAATTGATATTTTGCTTGTAGGTCAGATGTTGGCACAAATTCTAAAATACTTACACTCAGATCCCTGAAATATTCATTGTAGTCTAGAGCATATCCTACCAAGAACTTATCAGGAACCTCAAACCCAATGTCTGAGAGAAAGTCACAAAAACGTTACAAACAAGAAAAGTGTGGAATAACCCAAAACAGCAAATAGCATGGAACATCATCCACACATAATAAACAAATACATAAATAATTCCTGCATCAACTGTTCAGTGATCCAAGCATTTTATGTGTTCAAATATATATTTGAGATAAAACAGGTTCATGCCATTAATCACGGATAGCGTGATAGCTTCTCCCAACAACAGGCCATTAAGGCCCCCCGTTGATAACAGATCCCTACTACTTCAGTTCTAAAGCTAAAAGCAGAGGTCAAGGGACAGGAACATCTGTGCTTCTAGGACAGGCCTAAAGAGCTTATCAGCCTCCACCCTGCTAAAAGCATTGCATAATCACTTCAAGCACAGATATATCAGCTTCCAAGTTCCATGTCTAACAACATGAGCCTTTGATCAGGGCAGATTACGTACAGACTCAAACATAAAAATCAACATAAACACACAACCAAGAGAGACTAACTCACAATCAGGACGGTATCCTGAACTTCTTGGAGTTCTTTTCACAAGCAGGCTGAAATTGAGTAGAACAGTTATTAATTTATGGAAGTTAAAACAATGGACAAAGAGCACTTCTCTACTGCTATCCAGTGAAAGCATGCCCTCTACAGCACTCAGACAAGCAGCATTAGATATCTACTTTAGACTCCAGCGAGGGGAGAACCATTTAGCCAGTAAAGCACAGTATCTGGTCTGTCTCCGTCCGCTCCATCTCCTAAAGGTCATGTGACCCACATGGCTCAAGGGACCCATGTGACTTTAAATGTACCAAGCATTGTACTTAGTGGGCTTGGGTCTATACATTATGCCCCTTATTTAAAGCTGCCCCAACAGAAATAGCCAGGGATTGGAACTGTCTACACATGAATCCTTTACATTCTACCCTACTGGAAAGATGTGATGTGTTTTAATGGAAATCTAACACATCACAGACATCAGTAAATCAGCAAGTGATACCTTACCTGGCCACTTTGACCAATTTGGGATTACATTCATTTAATAATGCTAGCAGCGTTTCCATAGTCCGCCCTGTCTCTATAATATCCTGAAAAATATTTTTTTAAAATGGTTAAATAGCAGCATTGTAAAGGGGTTACTTTATTAGAGCTTACCTTTAAAACAGTATCAAGAACCTTTTAAATATGTTCACATTCTAAGAAGTTACTATGGATGCAGGTTATTCAGGCATTTTCTGACATCAAGTTAAAACCTGCCAACTGCTGAAATTGATTTTGCCGGCAGAGATTAAGACTAGACTTAGACCAAGAAGTATTCAAAGAACAGTCTCCACTAATGGCACACTTTAGCTTTAGGCTAGACTTTATCAACGCTTAGAAAAACAATGATAAACATATTTAAAAAGTTTTGTTCCAAAACGCATTATAAACCACTTTCAAAAATCATTCTTTTCTTCCTGATATACACTGCTGGGAGTCATAACATTTATTAGAGAAAGACGAATGTGTTACTCCAGGGTTGGACAATAACAGTATATTTAACAGCAGTATGTCATCAGGATTGGAAAAAAACTGCATGAAGTTACAGCTATAGTTAAAAAAAACCCAGCAGGTTATAAAACAGAATATTTAGCAGCAGGATTACATTCAAACCATATACATGCTAATTTGTATCAACATATCAACAGATGTGAAGTGTTTTTGACTTGAGGTAAGAGGAGGGCACTGTTGCCAGGAGAAATCTCAAGCAGCAGTTTGCAGTAATTTTAATAAGCATTTTATCTTTAAGCGTTTTCCAGAACTTGTTTCACTGTGGTTTTACATATCGTCAGCAGACTCAACTGATCTGACAGTAAACCTTTTATTTTGCCTAGTGAAATTTTACAGTGTGGATCGATATAAATGTAGCTTTCGTGTATGTTTTGTGAACGTGCCAGATTTTAATGCTAAAGTGAGCTAATAAACAAAGAGAAAAGAGAGCACTGTCACATAAGCGGTTGTTTTTAGAGTTCCACACTATCTGTGATTTAATAAAATCTAGATATTTCTTCATTATTCAGCCCCTCAATGCAACAATGACAAAAGATAATTCATTAAAAAAAAGTTTGAAGTGAACCATGGATTGGGATAATGCTCACCTCAACTATTAGCACATTCTGCAAAGAGTGAAAAAAAGAAAACAGTTAAGACACAAAAGAGGCCACACAGACTGTTTAAACCACTACCGATACGCTGCACACAGGCAAGAAAACAAAGACCTCACCTTTCCACTAAGAGCAGATAGCTCATCTCCTCCAATAACCTTCACGC
The DNA here is from genome assembly GCA_021613375.1 of Megaleporinus macrocephalus. Lineage (NCBI taxonomy): Eukaryota > Metazoa > Chordata > Actinopteri > Characiformes > Anostomidae > Megaleporinus > Megaleporinus macrocephalus. The sequence goes on from CM038702.1 coordinate 43,533,805, forward strand.
AGTTTGTTGACTGATCATTCTGAGAGCAGGAGAGATTTGGAGAAACACTCATTTTAATCAGGATTACACTGATTTTTCATTTTTACATTACCTTTTATTAAATTCAATCAACGCTAGGCAACTGTTTTTCCTATGTCAAAGTAATGGGAGTAACAAGTAATGTGATCTGTTGAAACAATATCCATTACTTTCCCAACAGATATCTAGAAAGGCCATAACAAAGTTGTGTCCAGTCTTAACTGTAAACAATACAACTATAATCATGAAAGCCAGACAAGTATAGCTACATACTTAAGCAAACCAGTTAAGAATAGAGCACCAAGACACCAAAGAAGAGTAGAATAACTGGTTTCTTCTGTGTTTAGATGTGGAATATCAAAAGTGGCTGAAGAACACTCATTTGACTCATTTCATTCCACATGTATGAATGGACGGAAAGGTTTGACGGTAGCACTCACCGAGTAGCTCTTTAGCCTAATGAAGTCCACAGTCAATGGCACAGACTTATCGCTGTTCTGATTCAGTGCCTTGATGTAATCCATCAGGTCGGCAAAGAATTTATACCCTCCTTTCAGCACACACAGTGCCACGATATGGTGCCCCCCCATATCACGAACAATGTCCCTGGCCAGCCGCTCAGTCCTAGAGGAAAACCAGGAGAGAGAGAGCGAGCGAGAGAAATGTGTACAGGCTAGTGCAAAACTAAATCAAAGCTGTTTTTTATAGATCAAGTGTGCCAGGCATTCACAGTTTTTAAGAGAATACATCCTGTGCCCATGCAGGGAATCCTCCAGGAAATTTGTTTAACAAATTGCTAGAAATGTAGAATTCAAATCACATGCCGATCCTGTGGTCTTGCAAACAAGCGCCTTCACCACTCAGACACCACTAACTAGATTTACTGTATGAACACAAGGTCTTTGACAAGCACGGTCACTCAGGGGCCAGGTCGTTTCTCCAGTACGGATGAATCATATCATTGCACAACAGTGCGTGTCCAAAATTCCACAACAAGTACACAGTATCTTAAAAAGGGGAAATCCACCAGTTTATCAAAATGTATGCACGTTTCAATCACCAAGTCATATTGTCCCCAGCGCAGCCATCGAAAACCACCAGTGAACCTTCAACTGACTTCTATATGTAGTGCTAATAATGGTGAAATAAGATATCAGGCATTGAATTCGTAATCATTTCATGCAACAGCTTTCTGTAAGAGGCATTTTACCCTTCAAACACCCGGCTCCCATCACCACCACTGACTCCAAGGTGGTCTAGAACAAACTCTAAACGACTTTTATATCTTAACCATTTAATAAAGAGCGAATAAGAGTCAGTCACCATTAATTTAGGGTTGAGAGAAATTGGGAGGAAATGGCAACCTAGGGATTTCTGAGTACTTACCGATCTTTAATAAGACCATTGGGAATTATAACACTGTCTAGATCTTCCTCATAGTGTTTGGGTACACAGAAAAGACTCAGTTCATGACCCTTGTCATCATCAAGTATCTGTCAAAAGAGAAGACAATACAAATATACAAATATTCCTCACTCACAACCAATACACTCGTATTTGATTATGGGATTATACTCTTATTAAGACCAATCCAGTCTCCATTCATCCATCCATTCATCAACTGGCAGGTTTAGGTAAAGGTATAAAAACAGGCCATGCACCTTCACTTTACACAAGCAGGGTGCATGCAATGGTTAACAGGTAGGCTGAACTGCTGCTGTACCCAAAGCAAATCCTGGCAGCACTTCAGCCTGCTTATCACAGGTGGGGAAGGAGATGAAACCATCAAAAGCAGCTGCACGCCAGAAATCTAGCAGCTCTTATCTCAGAAAACAAGCGAAGCTTTGCGTCTGTAGACTCGGCCAGCTCCTTCCACAACACCACCTCCACCACCCTCTCCACCTCAGTGCCCGAAAGGAAAGGGCAGCGCAGTCAGGGTCCAGAGCTAGCCTACGGATCTCACGCTGCCTGCTTAAGTTCCAAGCTTAAGCTCGGACAGAGCATGCAGGAGGAGCACCTTACCTCCAAATAGGAGGCCATTGTTAGCGGCTTGTCTGCGGGGTAGCTGCTCTATGGTCCTGCTGGTGCTGGAGTCATGCTCGCCCGCGCGGAGACAGCGAGCAGCTCGAGTCTTCCTTCACGCCGCGCCGCTTCAGCCCGAACAGCGCGAGAGGCTGCGTGCAGTTTTAAAGCCTGACGTCACAATCCAGTTTGCCCATTAATCTGATTTAGTGGGGGCGGCCTGCTGCTCCGACTCTCCTCTCCAGACCCTCAGCACCTATCGGGCCCCGCGCGCGTGCACTGCGTTGAGGGGGTTAAAGGACTGGTTCACCCAGAAATAACATTTTCGGAAACAATGGATATTTGGTGCTGTGAAGGATTTGTTTGAAAGCGCAGAACAGATTCAGGAGAACAGACTGTCTGTGTGTAGATGGAAGTTACCTGGTGATCCTGTGAAGAAGTCCAGGGAGTGCAGTTGTGTGATGACCAGTAAAGATTTTAAAGTATTAATATGTAAGATGATGCGATCAATAGGTAATATTTTTTTTTTGTTTAAAACATTCCAAAATTAACTAAAGTCATCAACACAACGTAAATAATTATTGGTGTTATGCTAACTGTCTGCATCCGAAATCGACTACTATACTATCTACAGTAGTCGAGCACGGGTAGTACGTCCGAATACTCGAATACTCAGCACTTATCAAGTAGTACACAAACATTACAGAGACGATCCACTGAATTTGGAGATATTTTAAAGTATGCAGCAGCAGCACACTGCTCTCCCATGATTCATCTGCAGCCACGGAGGTGTTCCAAACAGAGGAAGAAAAATAGAGGAAAGCGGGAAGTCAGCTGTGTGTATGTAGCTACTGCTAGTGCACTGCTGCTACACTAACGGTTCTTCTGAGGTAATATATGTATAAATATATATATATAAAAAAAATATATATATATATCTGAGCTACAGAGCTCTGAGCTATGTTCAACGCTGTCTGAGTAAGCAGGTCAGTGCCACAAAAAGTAAAAATAATGTCTGCAAAAGGGGCTTTTAATGAATAGCAGGATATTTACAGTGGTGGTCTTGCGTCACAGGGCGTTAGTAAGATGGTGGACGTAGTGCGTAGACTGATGTATGGATACTAAACACTAGCTCCCTGAAAGAGCCGCTTTACCCGTCGTGCAGTGACCACTGGGTCCAGTCTAGTACGTACTGTTCACACTAAATAGGCGATTTCCGACACAGCCCTGGCCTGTCCTGCCTCGCAATAGCCTTTTTTTTACCTGAAGAGGCAAAGGCAAGTCACTCATGAGCAGTCCCCACATGAGCTGATGAAGAGAAGCACTCTGCTCTCCCAAAAAAAAGAAAAACACAAAATAAAGAAGAAAGAAAGGAAACAAGTGGAAACACAGTGGCAAAGCAAACATTAACATTGGTGTTGCTCTTGGCAAGCAAAGGAATGAAAGGTAAGGTTAAATTCACTACGATCCTTCAGACTGGGAAGTAAATGAGGGACGAGTGAAGAGAGAGGGGGAGGGACTGTGTGGATTATGAATCTGTTAGGTTCTGTGGTCGTATATATTGATCTTTTAAGAGATCTAGTGGCGGAGGCCCTTAGGTACACGGTGAAAGACATGTTATACAAGTATGTTCCCTAAGTATACGCGTATAATGGGAAATATTTGAGCCGTCATTTGGATATGGATATCTAGTGTTGTGACATCACAAAAACAATTAATTCATTTATTTGCAACTGGACTTTATGGACTGAGACATAAACAATTTACATACATCTAACTATTTATTTTAATGCAATGGTCCTTGATTGGCCAAGAACATTCCCAAATACTATGAATCAGGCCACAATGTTCTTCTCCAAGATATTTTAGTAGTTTATTTTAAAGATAAGCAAAATGTTGCACTGCTATGGGGAAGCTGATTATTCATTAAATAAATGCATCAAAACTGGAAAGAAACACTATTTTTAACTCTTGTTGAGACTGAGATGAGTTTTACATGTTTATATTAAACATGTGAGGAAAAGTACTGTTGTACAGTAAAAAAGTAATCAATGTATTCCTCTACAGTCACCCACCTACAACCACACACACACACAAGACTTTCAGATCTATCTTTATTCATATAGATAGCAGCACGTTTTACAGAAATATAACTGCAAGAGTATACAAATGTACTGATTTAAAGCAAAATACAAGTATATTTATGTTAAATGTTACTTCACATGAATCTTCACACGATACTTAGACACACTCAAAAGTAAACTGTTATCCCTATGACTTCAAAAAGTGAAGATTATTATTCACATCAAACAAAAGCAAATCATAGTAAAAAATGCATATGAAAAATGAAGATGAGTAAGATGCACTCTCAAACATTCACACAAAGCACACAAACTGCTGGTGAGTGGGGTAAGCGCTCTAAGATTGTTGACAGAAACCATTTCACGTTACTACATCTTGCCTTTTTTTTAAATAGAGATGAGAACATTCAGAAGAATGTATTTTTTTCTGTTCTGTACCTTATGGCAAATCTCAAGAGGCAATAACCAATTGTTGGAAAAAAATATGAAAAAGATGGAGAAAAAAAAAACAAATGTTTGAGCTGCATAGCAGTTTCATGATATAAAGCTCAAATGCACTCAGGTTTCTGCATTTGTCGGATCTGTAAACAACACCTAGATGAGACAACTACACACTTTATTAGAAATCTTGCAGTTTTTAACTTTTGGATCACTTTAAAGTTGAACTACAAACCCCAAAATGTGTAATTAGTTACAAAGGTACTTTAGAAGTAAGGGGGCACGGCTTGCAAAGGCACAAAGTACTTCCAATAAAAATAGGACAATACAATGGAACACAGATCTGCGTAACCTAATGAAAGTAGTTCTTACAACGATGGACTGCGCAGAAATGTTCTGCTTGTTTTCTGTTACACGTACAGTATGACACTTTGACCTAAGCTGGAACGTTGGTACTCAAAAACTCACAGAACTCACAGATAAATGTTTCGTCCAGAAAAAAAGAAGAGTTCTGCTGCCATATTGTGAGAAAAGGAGATGTCCTCTCAATTGGTCCTTAGTTAAGATGTAGTGTGAATCTATATTTCTACATCATGAGGTAAAAACACATTCTTTCACTCTGAAATCAGAGTTACTAGTTTGTTTATATGGCTTTCCATGGAACGCCTGTTCCAAATCATTAGCCTATATACTCTGTAAAAACCTCTCCTTTTTTCAGGTCTTAAACTGACAGTATTTGAGCTCCACAAGTCATACAGAACTTCTGTTTCATAGCACAGTGATGGGGACAAAAGCACTATCATTCACTTCCCCTTGACATGATGTATGAAGTACAGTACTGCAGAAGGGACACAAAAATTCACGTTTTAAAATGTACATAGTACATTTAGTCATTTCAGTCTTACAAAAATACTGTATGTATGGATCACTTAATACAGGTGAGAAATCACACTTCACTACAAAGACAGCACATGTTCTACAAACCCATGTCACACAGAGGAGAAAACACCACCACAACTAAAAAAGGTAGGCTTCTTTTTGTAACAAGTATTAAATACATAATTAGAAAATAAATGACTATACAGTGACGGACAAACAAGGGAACCAGTCGAAAGATAAATAACTGACATACAAAACAAATGCATTAGGGAGAAATGTACACATCTTTCAACAAAGTTACTCTTCACTGCGTCTAGAAATAAAAACGCTGCAAATAACTCTTGGTTATTAAACATGATGGGCCGCTGTAAATGTTTATGAAAATGGGTGAAATAAAGATATGTGACCAACAGGGACCAAAATCATCCCATAGCCAAACTATAGGAATGAGTTATTTTTTTAATAATTAGTCCACGTGATATAAGTATGGTAGTTTGCGTAAACGATGTAGCACCACTATGCCAATGTGTTAAAATGATCCCTGTACAACTTCATTTACTAGGTCAAGCAGAAATGAAAGAACTGATGACCCCTCCTCCCTTCACATTAATAAATCTCCTTTCCAGCAGCCAGTGCCCAATTGGAAAAGTACATCTAATACATTTAATATAAAAACATGGATCGATCTTCATGTAACAACAGTACAAACATTAATATGCTCTACTCGCCTCTACTGAACACACAAAAAGACATACACTGTACATGTTATGTCACGGGCACGCACACGCATAGCCTGGCTGGGCATCCTGAAACTCAGCCTGATCACTGGACGCTGCTTTAACCGTATATGCATAGAGGCACATGCAATAAACAGTGAACACATAATAGACAATTGGAATAGTGCCCCTTTTAATTTTCCATCCCTGGCATTGATGCATTTACTCACTTACCAACTATACACAGGACACAAGCTCGACATGGAAAAGAACTCCTAGGCCACAAGAAATCCACACTCAGTCTAAAGTACTTAAAGCTTTCAAGAGTTTCAAGATGATCAACCAGGCTAGTCTGTGCGTGTATCCAGACATAACAGTGCAAGATGTTAACATACTGTACACAAGTGCTGGTACACATCCCGGACAGGAATGGCTAAAGATGGACCTCTTCTTTATAAAATGTATTAGATGAGACATCAACAACAACAAAGAAAAACTTACATACAAATATTTACAGTAGATGTTATACATCTCATGGGTCAGTAAAGATGGACATAGTATACAATCATCAAATAAAAAAACTATTATGAATCATGGCTTGTTAAATATGTTATTATGAAAATGGGAGACGTAATATGAATGGACTTGTTAAAAAAGAGATAGAGAGAGAGAGAACTTTTGTGGGATAACCTCACGAAAGACTATAAAAAAACAGACACAGGCAAACAGGTTGATGTAAATGACTTGAAAGCTAAAAGGAAGTGTCTCGTTTCAGAAGCTCCATAAAGTGCTAAACATACCATCTAAAAATTCTTATCAACATATCGGTCCAATGTGTTGGGTTTAATCGGCAAGTTCTAAGTTCAAGTTGTGTCAGTTTCTATTTGTGAGATGGAAAATAACTAACAGCAAATAATCTGTTCAAAATTGCAAACACAACGCGAGTTGTTTAGATATGAAATGGCCTCAGATCTCATGATGCGGACTTGCCAGAACATTCATTGGCCCCAGTTATGTGGATCCCTCAAGACAACCATGATTACATCCACCTTTAACAGACATGACCCCCCCCTCAGAAAAAGACATTAAAGGCTTTTAAAATCCTCCAGGTTCCAAGACACATTACAGTTGCATCTATAAGCTCAGAAGAGAGCTCAGAGAGGCTCACCAAAACGATAACTTAGTGCATCTTTACTGTTCTAAGAAATCCCTGGGGAGCGTCTTCCCTTGTTCCTGAAACCGTTCTAGTAGTTCGTCTATCTTCTCGTTGAGGTTGTTGGACTGGTCCAGTAAAGTCTGAATCTGTGCACTAGTTTGAAGCTGGCTCTGGTTATGATCTGAACTAGGATGTCCCAAGGTGACAAGCTGATCAGCCAAGGCAGGACCAGGAGGGTTTAAAAGCGGACCACATTCTGATAAACAGAACAAAAGACTTCATGAGACTCATGAGAACTGGAAATATGTCTCTAAATTATATAATAGGGTTTAAATGAATTTTATCTACAAAGCAGCATGGTTATAGGAGTTATAGTTTGTAAAATCTATTTTTATTTAAAGAACTTACCAGTGGGGATTTCAAACAAAAACAGGCCTGGTTGCCCTGGCTGTCCAGGCTGGTTCAGGGTGTTCCCCAAAGCTGTCTGAAAGAGTGGATCAGGAGTTGACTGACTGGATGTGGAGACGCTGCTCTGCAGCCCTCCGATTGCCACACCACCCTGCCCACTAAAAATGGCTGCTGCTGTGGCAGCCTGAGGTAACTCTTGGGTGCCGACACCACTCTGCAGTGCTGAAATGGTTGCCTGGGGCAGAAAAATGTTGACAGAGGCTTGGTCTGTGGAAGATACAGAGGCAACATTACTGGCGCTTGGAACAACCTGCATAGGTTGCTGGTCCTGAAAAAGTCCTGGTCGAGTTGAAGGCATACTGTTGGACGAGTCCTCCACAACAGAGCTCTCATCTTGAAAAGACATGGGCTCTGATGAATCCTGCTGAGCCACATTCACCACACCGGCTTGGGGGAAAATAATTTGTGGACTCTGAGTGGTCTGGGGTGGAGGAACAGTGGACTGGTTTGTGGAGCCTTCTGCTGTCACATTTGCAGAGCTTGGGACTACTTGCATGGGCTGCTGGTCTTGAAATATGTTCTGTGGAAGTGGTTCACCACCAATTGGACCCTGGTTCTGACCAGTGAATAGGAGAGTCTGAGGCAGGTCTTGTGGGTTAATAGGCGTAGCACAGAACAGTAAGCCAGTCTGTGTTTGTTGCTGAGCTTGGCTTTGGGATATACTCTGGAAGATGGAGGCTTGCTGAGGAGTTGGTATTTGCTGTGGCTGTGGAGACTGCTGCTGTTCCATGGGAGTGGACAACTGGGGTTGGCCCTGAAAAAGTGAGACCGTCTGGGCTGCCGAAGCAGACGGTGGCATGGGTGTGAGAAAAGTTATCTGCTGTTGCTGCTGGGTCTGGGCATTGTCAGCTGTTATTTGGCTAGGGAGAACCCCCTGTGAAATGAAAAGTGTGGTTGAGGGAGCCTGTTGCTCAGAAGACAAATTGGTGCTCGTCAGCATTGTCAGTGTATTGGGAAACAAAGCAGGTTGGACCTGGGAAGCTTTGGAAGCGCCAAAGAGTGCTGTCTGTGGGTCCTGTGTTTCCGTCATAGGGTTGTGACTCTGAAATAATTGCTGAGGAGGTGAGGACTGTGAGGGTGACTGCTGAAGAAAGCTTGACGTCTGAATTGTCAGTAGACCTCCCGCCTGCTGGAAAAGTGCTTGCTGCTGTGGCTGCTGGGATGAGTCCTGAAGGAAACTGTCAGATGGCTGGGGCATTGTACCATCTGTTTGTGTGGTGCTTTGTTGCTCAGACATTTGATCCGATGGTACTCCAGAAAAACTTGGTGTGCACTGCATAGGAATCTGCGGTTGTAAGAGTTCTGATTGTAACTGCTTCTGTAAATTTTCAAAGACTTCTTGATGTTGTTGTTCCTGCTGAAGTTTCTCTAGATTTTTCTGATGTTGGTGCTGCTGTTGCAGAGTATTAAGTACTTTCTGATGCTGCATGTTCACCAAAGAGTTTTGCTGTTGAATGTCCTCGAGAACTTTCTGGTGCTGCATGTTTTCCAGAACTTTCTGGTGTGACTGCTGCTGTTGCAGGCTTCCAAGAGCTTGTTGCTGAAGGTTCTCTAGGACCTTTTGTTGCTGTTGCAAATTTTCCAGCACTGTTTGCTGATGTTGGAGATCCACTAGTGCCTTCTGATGTTGGTGCTGCAGATTCTCCAATATGTTCTGTTCTTGCTGCTGCTGTTGTTGGTTGATCAGTGTATTCTCATTGCCACCCAGCCTTAAACTGTTCATGTTCTCCTGTACATGCTGCTGGAGGCTTTCAGCAGAAGTTGGAGTTGGGCCATAAAGCACAGAGTTAAGTTGCTGTTGCTCTTGCAGCTCCCTCACTGCTCTTTCCAGCTGTGCCACCTCATCCTGGGGCAAAAGGGTTTGGACCTGGGGTTGTTGGGATGCAGGAGGCCTGGACTCCATGCTTATTACCACCATTCCAGTACCATCTGGACTGTTGTCTTCTGGAGACAGTGTTTCTGGGGTTTCCCGCAAGAACTGCTGAGGGACCTGTGGGGGCACAGGCTGAAGAACTGTTGTGTCTTCTGACAAGGACACTTGAAATGATGCTGTAGGGGAGATGTCCTGTTTCTGAATGGTGGTAAGGGGCTCTGGGGGTGCAAAAATGGGAGGTGCTGATGGTTGAGAGTCAACAGGCGCCAGAGGCACAGGGCTAGGAAAGGACTTGTTGCTTGTGGGAAGGACGGTGGTAATTTCCAAAATCTGTTGGTTTGAATTAAGAACGTCTGCAGGCTGTTTAAAATAAAACGAGTGTGTTAAATTTGTTGCATAAAATTACATACATATAAAATAAAATGGGATGTAATTTAGCTAACCTTAAAAATGTTGCATGATGTTGAATTGGTAGAGACTTCCATTGGAGTGACTTCTTCTCGTTTGACTATAGATATCATTGGGGCCATCAAGGTACTGTTTAGACTAGTGGTCCCAGTTTGCATTGCTACAAAAAATCAGTTAAAATGAAAGTGGATGATAATTAATTAAACAATTTTTGAGTAAATGAATGAATGCTGAATTCTGAGAATGTCATACCTGTTATCTGCTCTTCGAAAGTGCAAGTCTTAGATGTTGCTGGCAATTCTGACTTCACAGAAATGTCAGCTTTTTCTGCACAGAAGTTTGATTTGTTTTTTAAAGTTAGAGACATCTAATATATATCTATACATAGAACTCTACCAGTATAATGCCCTTATATTTTTTGGTTGTTACAGAAACATTACCAGGTAAACCTGCAATCTCTTTAATAATAATACTAAACATTAGATAGCTGCAATTCCTAAATATACATATTTTTAAGATATATGGTTGAGACATTAGTACAGAATCATAGCAGTCTCTAAAGATGTTTAAATAAACTTATATAAACCTATATAATTTGTTTCTGCCTCAAAATATTTATAACTGTCAGGCTCTAATTTATATAGTAAGGGCCTACTCTAAGCTCTAATGCAATAACAGAGGTATTTACAGAATATATCAAGGAGCCAACAAAATGCCTCACTCATAGTACAAAAATACTGGTCATTTTAAGGTAACATTTTTTCTTCTAAAATTAATTAAATGTAAAACTCAAATGTATTTATCTCAACTCCATATTTGACTTATTTACAAACCTGGCTGAGGAGTATAGGTGAAAGGCTGTAGTTCATGTGTTCTCCCTGCATTTGTTACCACAGAGATCCCAACTGACACAGGGGAGGTCACAGTCAAGTCATGATAAGGAGGAACCTTCACCACTAGGTGATTCTGGTTGCAATTAGAAATATATACTTAATAAGTTTCACATAAGAGTTACAGATAAGTGTTTAACATAATCACTGAAAACATGACCTATTACTTGGGCCAGGTGCACCTACTTGATGAAAAAGCTCCATGTCAATCTCTGCTTCAGCCTGCCATGAGCTATCCTCTGAGACAAAGAAAGACAGAAAAGAATGTGAAAAGTTCTTAATAAACAAACGAGGAATCCAACCACGATTATTTAAGCTTTACCTGTGGTATTTTCCTGAAAAATAACTTTGGTTCCCTTGAGGAAGTTCTTGCCAATAATGAAGACTTCCTCTCCCCCAGTCACTGGGCAGCTATGAAGACTCTTCTTGAGAATTTCAGGCACTCCTGCAGGCTGAGCTGAACATCAAGGAACAGAAAATATATTAACATTCCCTCAAATGAAACAGCTTTAAGAAAACGGTCATTCGTTTTTACCGAAAAACAATACTGCGGTAACATTTTCTTGGTAGTGTTTAGACAGACTCTGAATATACTCACTACAGAGAATTGGTGAAGAAGGGGTCTGAAGAGTGAGGACAGAGCCATCTGGTCTGGGGATGTTGACTCTGAATGCCAAACGAGCCCGAGTGCTCTTCTTTTTGGAGCCAGCCACCCCTATTCGAGCTTCGACATCTGCATTCCTCAGTTTTAATATGCCAACACAGTCCACGCTAAAGAAAGACAGCTTGGTTTAAATCCAGAACAGCACAATGCACAAGCAACAATTCTACTAAAAAAGAAACAAGTGAGCTGCCACACAAGAAGAAAAGAGCACTTCTCCTTACGCTAATGTCATTGAATTGCTGGGCTCAAGATTCACTTCAATAACTGTGGTCCCCTCGATATCCACCTCCTTACAGGCCGTCGTGTTGCGCCCGGTAACTCTACAGGCTTGATAAAAGCCATGGGGCTTTACCCGTCCAGCATCATTAGCGACAAACACTTGGAGTACAACTGGTTCATTCACACCTTCTAACTAAAACAAAAGGACAGTATACGATGAATATCTACTTTCATAGACGCTTTGATTTTCAAATTACATTTGAATATGTTAATATTTTACCAGAAAAAAAAAACGAATAAGCTTGAATTCTTACTTTGACAGTAGGAAAGCCTTGCTGTGTGCGGTCTTTAACAGATCCTCTGCTGCCTTCTGTAAGATATCGTGCTCTGTGCTGTGTCTCAGGTTGGACCAGAATCTTCAGTTCCTTCCCCTCACTCTTCTGTGGATACTGTGTTGAAAGAATGCCCCCTTTCTGACTGCCAGCCGCCTCCAGGGTGCTATAAGAGGGTAAGGCATTTAGTAGTTGAGTGGGGCATAGCACTTTATATTGTGGCACAGTTTGTGGGTCATGCTGTGTAAATTATTGTAGCATTTTGTATGTATGCGGGAATAAGGTTCAGTGAACATGTGAACAGTAATTTAACAACAAATAAGCTAACAAGACAATATCTTGGTTTTAAATGCATAAACATTTAAGGAGAAATGTTTAAGCATGCATGCCTGAAGTATCTGTAAACACAGTTAATCAAGTCCAAAGTGAAGTTAAATCATAAAGTACCATCTACAACCAGGGTGGATTTAAGTGTTTAAGTATAAGATGCTCAACTGTCCTTCACAACAGTTCCTTCAGCACTCAGTATGACCTCAGACGACATACTCTATAGACACCCATATACATATACACACACACACACACACACACACACACACACACACACACACACACACACACACACATATATATATATATATATATAGGCTACTTTTAGGTATGTCTTTTTGTTAATAAAGTGGAATTATATATATATACTTTTGATTTGTATGTTAAAATGTTTTCGTCACTTTCATTTTTAGTGGAAAGTGTGAATTTCCTGAATCAGTCCAGATTACTTCAGATAAAACACTTCCTGGTCTACATAATTAAACCATTAAAATGAGTAATTTCCCTTAACCTGTCCAATTATTCAACAAGACTAAACAACTATATGGTTGTTATTATTATTTGAAAAGACTGATTTGCCCAATGCATCCTCTAACAAGTATTAGAGGAAAAACAAGTATTCAGTATACAATCAAGTATTCAGACACTTATTTTGGCCCAGTGCATACATCAACTTTAAATATACACATAATGTCTTCTGATGTGATCAATAAGGAACAAAGTATTCAGACACCACAAATGAATAGTTTTTAGTTTGTGGCTGTTAATACACCACAGTTACAGCTGAGATGCCTGTGGTAAGAAATAATGAGCCATGTCCTGCGTTGTGGTTCATTTTTAGACCGTTCCTTTTCATTTCCCTGAGCTTACAGAGCTCTGATGTACTTGCAATTTCAAAATCCTCTACAAATGTACAATGGGGCTCAAGTCAGGAGATTGACTAGGCCATCCAAGCTCCTTCACCTTCTTTTTTTAGAAACCAGTGTCCGTCTTTTCCCAAGATTAATTTTTTTGGCTGATTAAATTTATCTCAATGTCCCAGAACATCGTTCCATTCATATTTCCTTTAGTGATTCGTAATGCCCTAGTGCAGTTTGCAGAGAAGCAGCCCGACATCATGATTCTTCTACTTCTATATTTCACTGTGGGGTTTAACTGCCAAATTTCAGAGACGCATCTCTTGCTTTTTTTGTTTGTTTGTTTGTTGTATTTAAGCAGAGGAGTTTTGCATGGGGTGTAAGAACAGAGAAGATTATGGTGCAGTTAATTGCTAAGTAACCATTGTTCCTGCTGCTTTCACGTTGTCCTGAAACGCTTCTCAAGTGACTGCTGGCTCTTCTGTTCTTTATCGTTAGTCTGAGAGCACATTGTGAAATCTTGCATGGTAAACTCGTCTGACTATGTTTCCAAGAACTTTCCACATGCATATTACTAAACCAGTTGTAGCAGCATGGATTGTTTACGGCATTGAGTCTTTGCTAGGGTTCGGTAGCTTTTTCTATTTGAGTGTTGTTTAATAATGCTGTCTCTGAGTACTTTCATTTAGGAAAAGGCTTCACCATGACTTCATGAAATTTTCCTAACCAATGGCAGCATCGTTTTGTAATGACAACAAGTATTGTTTGCATAAGCACATTTTCTCAGCATATAAGTTATCAGCCATAACATTACAATCACCTCCTTGTATCTACACACATTGTCAATTTCCATGTCCATACACTATGGGTGCACTTGGTAATTCTATTAGAGTGTAGTCCACCCACTTCTCTGCATACTCTGTTAGCCCCCTTTTACCCTGTTATTTAATAATCAGGACCTCTCAAAGCACCATCACAGAGCAGATATTATTTGGGTTTTGGGTCATTCTCAGCGACACTGACGTGATGGTGTTGTGTTAATGTGTCTTGTGCTGTTATGAGTGGATCAGACACAGCAGTGCTGCTGGAGTTTTTAAACACTGTGTGCAATCACTGTCCACTCTATTAGACACGCCATGGTCCACTCTATTAGACACGCCTACCATGGTGGTCCACCGTGAAGGTGTTACTGTACGGTTTGTGTTGGTCATCCTCTAGTCCACAGGATGCTGCCCACAGGACAGTGTTGCCTGGTTGTTGCTTGTTGGTGGACTATTCTGAATCCAGCAATGACACTGAGGTGTTTGAAAACTCCAGCAGCACTGCTGTGTCTGATCCACTCCTACCAACGCAATACACACTAACACACCATCAATTGGGATTGTGAATGATTGATATCCCTGAAAGTACCTGTCTGTGGTGGTCCTGACTATTAAAAAACATTGTGAAAGGGGATAAATAATGTGTGCAGCAAATCAGATGGACTACAGTCTGTAATTGTTGAACAACAAAGTGCTCCTATATGGTAAGTAGAGCTGATAAAACAGACAATTTGTGTAGATATAAGGAGGTGAGTTTAATGTTATGGCTGATCGGTGCATGTTTTAAAAAGAATATTAATGATACGTGTTGCCACCCTCTGTGTTACGGCTGTGTATTTTTGACAGACACAATCAAAACTATTATAACATTAACATATGACACATCATTGTCTGAATGCCTGAAAAGTTGTCAGAGCAAATTTTAACAAGGAAATAAACCTACCTCGCTTTAAGATTGCTCTTCGCTTCAGAACCCAATTGTGAAAGAACGAAATGTGGAGCTTTCGCGCTGTCTGCATCAAACACATCCATGGTGCCTTCGTCCCTAGCCACAGGTTTAGGCCCAGGCCGCTGGCGAGGTGTGCGCTTGCGCGATTTCCGGGGTACCTCGGTATTGTCATTGTATGAACTGTTGCTCAGCATGCTGAAGTTTGAAACTGAGTCATCCATCCATATACTGCTGCTCTGCTCTGAGTCTGGGTTGTGCGCTAACTCATCCTGGCAGGACATACGGCTGTCATCCAACAGGTCTTCTGGAGGTGGAGAGATGTTCAGGACAGTCCGCCGTTTTGAGGGCGTCATCTGGTTCTGATGGGGTGGTACCCCAACACCATCGCCCCCAGCAGCTCCACTGATTGCAGAAGCTGAACCAGGCTCCGCTCCCAACACCTCTGCAGGGAGACAGCTGTGGAGCCTGGAAGACTGCTCTGGAGCTGAAGTAGCAGAGTGCATGCTGGCACAAGAAGATGCAGGAAGTGCACTGCTGTGCCCCCCAGGGGACGATGAGGCGGTGGCTGCATCTGTAGTATGCACAATGTAAAGAGTTAATAATGCTTATTACTACAAAACTGGCTAGCAGTCCCAATCAAGCAGTGAAATTAGTGCATGATATGTGTTGCCAATTTCCACCTGACCCTTTAGACCACTATTAAAAAAAACAAAAAAAAAAACAATAGTCAATAATATACTATGCATGTTTTTGTTTTTTTTTTTACTTTTCCCTTCTTTGTCATGAGGTTATACATGTTTGGACACAGAATATTCTATTTTAACCAGTATTGCTTTACAGTGTGTAGGTCAAATGTCCAAAAATCTGAAATCCTGTGCCTTTTAAAATTGTGCAAGTAAACATGCGTAGGACATGTTAAACTGCTGCCTTATAATGAAGGGCTGAGCTAATCTAAACAGCCTCTGAAATCAATGGCCGTCCAATTGTAATTCTCAGGTGTCTGAAATCCTGTGCCAGGTGTCAACTATTGCATGCCAATTGGAGGATTTAGTTGGGACTGAGCGTAGCCATGGAGACAGAATAAACAAGCTTCTGACCTACGAAGCAGAGAACTGCAGACCATTTTATAAGCAGACTCTCCCTGTTTCAGAGGGAACTCCCTGGAATAAAAACGACAAATGACAGCAAAAGAGCAGTAAGTGCTGGTCATTCAAAAATCATCCAATGTAGATATCAGCAAATTTGGTCAGTTAGTCATTTGTGCATAAATCAATGAGAAAATTCATCGAAGTAGCATCAACTCCAAACAGCTAGTTCTAACAAAAGCTTATGATGGCAAAAACCAGCTTTTCAATCATGGGGTCCCAGTCTTACATTTACAGTTTAGCTCAGGTCTGGTTTTAAAGTTTATTGCTGCAAAATAGATTGATAATTAGTGTGGACAGCCTACTTTAAACTTATTTACTTTCCTGACAAAACAGAAAATAACTCAGCAAAATTTTTGCCTTGCACCACCTGCAGTGATTATAATGATTAGCCAAGAGAACAGCATACTATAAGAATAATAATTAAAAAAAAAGAGTAAGAAAAAAGCCCTTAATTAAGTTTTTCATTAAAATGCTACAATTTGATTCCCAGGATCATATTTGGTATGTTTATTTTCTTCAACAATTCTAAAAATCAAATTGGACAAAAATGTTTGGCAAATGTTGATAAAGTTTTTTTTTGGCCACCTCAACCGTAACTTGCTTTTGGTGGTCACATGCCAGAAAGTGGTCTGGGCAAAAACCAGGAAACAACTCTTGCACAGTGAGAGCAATAACAGGAAATTCTTTAACATTTTAGTGGTTTTATTGGAGACAGAGACAACTAAGGCACTGGTCACAGAATTGAACAGTACATTGTGAAAAAATAACTTTGCAAAAGAAAAAAAAATGGTGGAGATGGGTTTAAAATTTTTCATTTGGAAATGTTAATGAACGTGTTATGAGCTTGAAAGTATGGACAAGCAAGTTTAAATCAAGACAGATAAACCAGTAGTGCCAATGATGAAAAGAAAAAAACATTTGAAAGTGGAAAAGAGTGGCTAGGAGGACATTTGTGTTTTACTTGACAAACTAACACAAGGAGGGCAGAACACTGAAATAAGCTATCAGAACTGATTAGGAAATAGAAACATAAATGAGTCTGTACTTAGGGCAAATAAAAAGGGAAGATGGTGCAGTAAAGCAGCAAGAAATGTATTGGGGTAGCCTACCTGAGGCCAGGGCTGCAGAGGGAAGAGGGCCTGCCTCTCCACCGCTCTTCTGGCTCATGGTGTGTTTGTCCTGTGTGGTGGGAGGGAGCTGTAGTTCTTTTGGGAGTAGGTCATATACTGACTCTAAAATATGCAAAAGACCAAGAAAAAAAAGGTGAGGCAGTAAAACCAAGTGGGAGAAAACTAAAGTGAGCAAGACTCCTGGACACACTTAAAGTAATTCTAAAAAATGATTAACCATCCCCTTATATTAATTGTTTATACAAAACAGGGTCCTAATAAGCATTTTGTA
Organism: Megaleporinus macrocephalus; assembly: GCA_021613375.1. Classification (NCBI taxonomy): domain Eukaryota; kingdom Metazoa; phylum Chordata; class Actinopteri; order Characiformes; family Anostomidae; genus Megaleporinus; species Megaleporinus macrocephalus. The sequence goes on from CM038702.1 coordinate 43,551,475, forward strand.
AGTCTACTAATTATCTCTGCAATTTATTCTTAAAACAAAACCACAACACTGTTTACTACAGTAAATATAGAGTAAATTTTGGTTCTACAATTAAGAATACACCAATAGCAGTATATGTATACATCTGTTAATACTGACACTGACACCACTGCACAAACATAAACATTTCTAAAAATGCAGAAATATATATATATACATACATACACACAACTTGCTGATGTTCAGATGTGCGTAGCATGCATAGCAACAGTTTCCATTATTTCCATATTACATGTCCCCAGCTACATTTAAATGGTGGTTCAGCCATTTAAAGCCACTGATCGAAGCTTCATTAGGGTTTTTATTAACTTGTCTGTGTTTGCATTGGTGGTTTAAATGAGACTTGGTAAGACTTGAGTTTGAACTCACAATAATGCGGATGTCTTCAATGCTGAAAACCAGCAGTATTAGCATCTGTGGCTGTCGTTCATAGGTTTTGCAGCATACTGCTAACTTCTGTGTTTTTGGCCAAAACAGTATATTAAATCACAGTTCCCAGTCAGCAAATAGACACCCATCCAATTGCTTGTTCAGCCTAAATAATCAGCACATGAGAAACAAGAGAGCAACAGAAGAAAAAGTGAAGGAATGTAATGCTGTGTTATATGCCATTATATTCTACAGTGCATGTGTTTGCTGTGGAGCTGGATCCAGGACATCCAGAATATTCTGGCCATTCGATTTCTGCCTGTCTCTATGTGGTCACTTTAGTCACACCTGTGCTTTGTTGCATCGTTTGTGGGCATTTATATGCTTAAATAAACCTACATAACCCCGACTATGTCAGTGGATCTGTGAAACTGCTCGCAGAAGAAATACAAAATTGATTCCTTAAACATCTGGTTTGCTGGTTTTACAAAAGATACAACCAGAAAGACCTGATTATTAACATACCAGTAACAACACAACCAACAATATGCATTTCAAACATTTTAGCTACTGGAATGGTTCATTTTTAAAACAAACAGTATTTGGACATAGCATTCACAATGAGAATATATTTCATACTAGGAATGGTTCAATCCATGCCAATATCATATTTTTCATATACATACAAAACACTATTTTGATTACTTTAGAGTTACACAGAAATGTAACATGTTTCTCGAGGGCTTGCCTAAATATGCTTACAGTACAGTAAATAAGCATTTTTAAATACAGGGTAACTTTAAACATCTGCTGATAACTTGTTAATCGATTATCTGTCTATTATCTGTATATGATTTTAAATTAATACACAAGAGCTCTAAATTTTCACTGAATACAAGACGGGCTGGTGAACATTCAGCCTTGGCTACAGTGTCAGCAAGTTATGTACAAGAAATACTGAACTGTTTATCTTACACACTGTATTATTTCTCCAGACTTAGTGGGGTGGGGGGAGCGTGCCCATGCCTGCACTGCACAGTATTTTTTAAAGGCTTCCGATGCTTTGGGAAAGACTTTTTATTGCATATTGACATTATAGCCTGACAATTGGCAAAGGCAGAACAAAGCCAAAGAACTAACATTACTGTTACGAAACACTCTGCAGCTGTAAACCTGTGCTGAGTGTCTTCTAATTATCAAATCATCATCACTGAACACAACAGAAATGTCTCATCAGATAAGAAGGACAATCAGCTTAAAGTTAGCAAGGTAGCTATAGGGCTATGTGACACGACCTCGGTTTTGGCTTCTTCTTGTGCCTCTACTGACTCTGGAAACATAAACATGTCCCTAGACTCAACTGCTTTAACAAATATAATGTGCTTCAACAATTACTATGGCTTAATGTGTGTTGCTGGTTGGTAAAAATGCAATTTCTATTGCTTGTAAACTTAAAGAGCACAAACTAAGAGCTGGACTCTTAGCTGGATGTTGTGCTACTGTTGATTCTCCTGTCTTTGATACAGCACAAATGATGCCAATGAGGTTTTTGCCCAGTTTTTCTCTGATATGGCTGTGATAAGAGAGACAGAGATTTTTCACATCTCAAGCACTTTTTGCTATCACCATGCAAAGAAATTTTGCATGAAAACTGTGCAGTGTAGGTTTACTGGAGTTGGGCAGTACAGCAAAAGGTCAATCACAATACAGAATACGGAAATGAATGAAGACACAGCCGTATGGTTCAGAAGTGACACAGAGTTAAAATGATTCATCTTATTGCACAGATCAATCTCAGTTGCCTAATCCTGGAAACAATGAAGGCATTCATTTTATGGAACTTAAGCAGAAACATAATTAAATATTTTATCATAACCAAAAAGTACTTTATTATAGAGTATTATAAAATTAAATCTATCTTGAAAAACAAATGAAATAATTAGAAACAGGGTTGACCTCTGTTGACTCATTACTCACCTATTCTTATTAATCTAGTTTTCATGGCTAAATGTCATAACATCAGCCAGCAATCAGATTATGTCTCACCAACTACTGAAATCACAACAATAAAGGTAGGTAAAGCACAAGCAGAGGAATACATTGAAAGCCCTTGGCCTATGCCTTAATTTACTTAAAAACTTGTGAACAAAAAAACATTTTTTATTAGCATAAAGCAATAATATTGTATTAGAGGTTTATCACACTGTCAATCTGGCACTGAGATGTTCATTATATCGAGTGCTGAGTATTGTGACATGACTAAACTTCAGAAAAGAATAAGGTCACACTTAGTGTTTAAATAGACTTGAAATGTGATTATTACAATCATCATAATTGTGCAGCAAAAAGAAATGTGATTTCTATATGTGACAGCCACATAGGCCTGACTAGGAACCAAGTTAAGCCAGGAAGCTTTGGCAAACAAGCATTAGCCAGAATGTGCATGGCGTCTACAACAGAAATAATTCAGGAGGTGGCTCATTCATTTCAGTACCTCCCTAAATGTGTGGAATTTACCTACATTCTTACAAGTAAAAGATGCAGAGGCTCTATGGTTTGGAATAATCCTTAAATAACATTTCTGTTGCTAAAATTAAATCACAATTGCATTAACTCTGTAACAAAACTGATGCAAGAGTGATGTTTCTGTTGAAGTCTGATGAGCACATGACGTATTTAATCAGCAGAGACAGGGGAAATCAGATACTACCTGCTCACTGGAGTTCCTGCACTATGCTAGTACATGGTGAATAGAGAACCAGGTGGTTGTGCTGAAACTGAAGTCAGCCAGGTTTGCAGGCCACATGATCCACATTCCAGCTATTCTGTCACTACGTGTCCCTTGACTACAGAGAGATTAAGGAATCATCCGATTCTCCTCGGGCTACATTTTATAATATGGGGATTAAATCTGGTGAAAAGGTTTCGCGAGGTTAGAAGTACAGAACTCAATGCTGAAAAGAGGAACACATTGACCTGTGAATTACACATTTCCATCTTTGCCATTACAAAGTCAATCATGACCTGGCAAAAATGCTAATGATTTCTGCAGAAAAGGTTCTGTGATTATAGCATAACAGAATAATCCAAAAAGACTGTATTACACACTGTGACAGATAATTTAATATGAGGGAACAGGCGCTTCTTAAGCAGCTGCTGAATGGTGGTGCGCTCATCAAACTTGTAAATAAGAGGACAGAGAAAATGCAAAGTAACATCCAATGCAAGGTGTACTACGGGGCATGTGCAAAAGTGGTTATACATACACAACTTTCTTTCAAGTCACAGACAGAACAAAAAGTTTTAGTTGCTATACTAAAGTCACTCTGTAGGTCCAACATCTAAATTAATCAAAATCAGTGTTCAGTTTTATACCTAATTCCAAATCATCAACATTTTCATAAAAAAATAGAATCTCTTTATTTTGCCAAGTATGTCACCCATACAAAGAATGTGTCCTGGTGAGACAGACCAGACAAGCACTCAGCTTCAAATTACAGCTTCATCTCCAAATGTACATGTCTCTCTCATTACTCACTTCTATTTCTATTCCATTACCCACACAGCAGCACCAACGAGTGGCAGGTTTACCTCACTGAAATGTACACAGTCAATTAATAGCTGATCTAAATGTACCACTGTGTTGCTCTTACAATATGACAGAGGGCCTCTGACGCGCCACAGCTTACTCAACAACACTGCCTGTGTTACTGCTGCGACTGAGGTGATGTCAGATCCTAACTTTATTAGCACACATGCAGTCAGTCAATGCTGGGAAAAGAAACCTCTCTAAAACAGCCTTTTAGCGCACAGTCAAGGCTTCAGCCAGTTACTAACACGGCTGGCGATATTCCAAAAAGGCAGGGAGAGGACACATCCAGGATTGAAAGCACAGAGCATCTTTCCTGAGCAGCGTGCGTTGAAACTTCTACAGCACACAAGTCTCATTAACTTCAACCGAGTTTGGTTTAAACACTAATGAGACTCGGCTCTGCCAAACAGCGGTGGCGGCAAGAAAGGGGTCAGAGAAACGCGCTGAAGAAGAAGTAGTACAGGAAAACACAAACACACACTAACAACACACACACCCACGCACACACAGCCAGAACGATGCACATCTACCGCCGCTAGTCATGGGGACTCGTTATTGAGCATAAATCTGAAGTAAGACGTGGCTTAAGTTAGCTTTTTATTCAAATTCCCTGTTCAAGCATTTAAGGCGAAACGGGAAATGCGAATAGCAAGCTACGTTCAGAAAGCAAGCAGTTGAGCGTTTCCAGCAAACTGATGGCGAATCTGAGTTTTACGGTAACCCCTAGCCATGCCTCATCTGAGGGCGAAGCTGCTACAGATTAGAAGCACAACAGTCAACAGCTCAGCGGCTCATACAATAGTCCGACAACGGATTGTACCAGAACCAATATCGGGCTTACCTTTAGAGTACAGAGATTTGGGGGAATTGAGGTCGATATCAGTGCTCAGAAGAGATATAAAATCAGAGGGCATACTAACTTAGCTAAGCTAGCTGTGTCTAGCTAGCTCTGTGCCTCATGAGAGCAGAGCAACGGATTCTCCACCGCTGCTCAGTGGGCAGGAAGCTGCCGGCCAGGACGGAGTTCAGGTATAAATATAGTCCCTAAATTGTCAAAAGAATACCACACTACAAAGAACTGTCTTTATTTAGCCTCCCAAAAGAAAGCTTTTGGAATTTCGCTACATCCATCTGATTAGCCAGCTAGCCATAACAGCCATTCACCGTTTTTCCCCAACGGCTCCTCCCCCCTTCCTGCGCACGCGCACCGCCGGCCGTTGTTGTTGGCAGCGTGACGTGCAGGAAAAGTCCTGCAGTCGTTTCTCTTCCTGTGGAGTTCAGCTGCACTAGATGCTTCTTAAAAAACATTCACCCGAGAGGTTTCACAAGACATAAGGGACTGTATAATATCTGAGATACATTGAGTAATGTGTCGTTCTTATGAGGCAGAACGTTGGGGTGCATTTCAGTGCCGTCGGTGAGTATGAGCTGGTGGTATTTAGGGGGGAAACAGGATGAACTTGGCCACAAAAAACACCTGTAAGCAAACCCCTAAATAAATAATTAAATAAATAAACCCCTAAAATTAATTTATCCTTTATTCCACGTGTAATGCACACCAATACTCAGTATTTTCCCAGGAGAACGCGGAGACTAGGAGTGCAGTGAGAGGAAGAAATCCTCAGAGCTCCTGTGTGTAACTGTAGTTGTGCTGTGTTGGGTGATGTACAGTATAACTTATCTGAGGAGCTGTTCTGATCATGTCCTGCCTCAGTATGACACTGCATTCAAACATTTACATATATATACAAAAGATGATACAGGCTTTGTAGTTAACTAGATTTCCTATGAAGTTTAGTCTGTGTTAGCCTGAACCTGAATTCGAGATGCATGTGTACACAAAATACATGTGGAATTTGATGTTATTAAATTTTTAGATATTTAAATATACTGAGTTTGAAAATGAAAACATAGAAATTCAGATCTAATAAAAAGGTAAAAACTGCTTTAAAAATTCAGGTCATAAAAAGTTTCCTTGATTTGTATTTCTATAGTTATATTGAAATGTTTACTTTCTGAATCCTTTAACCTGAATTTTCAAGGCGTAAATTCAGAGTCAGTGTATTCAAATATTTGAAATTTGCAACAATTTTTATTTTTTATTTTTTTTAAGAACAAAGCATCATGAATTCAGCTTCAGGTCCTTGCAACACAGATTTAACGTTTCTTAAATCCTTTAGTTCTTCAAAGGGACGACATTTTAAATCTGCTGTAATTCAGTGCAGCTAAATAGAGCTTTATTTATCAGTTCTTAATGATTAAATAAGTAAAAAAAACTGACATTACCTCAGTTTCTTCAGTAAAACTGTGGATTATCAAGTCTACCACAGGAGAGATGTCTGAAGCTGGAGTAATGACAGAAACTCTTTTAGTCGTGCAAAACTTAATGTGTGTAATCATCAGAAAGGGAAGGACTAAAGTCGGTTCTATAAAAAGACTGGAAAAAAGCTCCTCCCTGGTGATGAATAAAGCCAAATTTTTTTTTGAGCGGAAAGGGCATTTAAAATCTTTGTAAGTTAAGCATGAATATGTTTTACCTTTCTTCCAGTAATCTTTGCTAATTCCTATCTTGCCAGAATACTAAACATATATAATAATTTTAACCCCTAATATATTCCAATAAAAACACAATAGTCCGTTTACTGTATTTCTGTTGCTTTGAGATGTGCAGTTTGTAGTTCAGTAATTCAGGATCATGTTTCATCAGCCCTGTTTATCCTGGGGAATTCCATAAGATCTCTGTCAGATGTGAAGGATTTTCACTAAGAACTGAGGCCAGAGCAACAAAGCTGTCCTCCATAACTCTGCACCCTGCAGGCCTGTGGAGAGTGTGTGAAGATGTGGAAGAGGCAGTATGACAGCTGTCCCGACATAACAGTTCTGAATCTTCTTGGGATTAGCCAAGTTTCGTATTCACAGTCATCATCAGCAGCAATATATTAATGTTTATATTTATGTTTAAAAAAGCTTTATAACTTCCATTTAAGTACATTTCAATTACAAATATGCATACTTTCATTTAAACATGATTTATGTTTTCCACTCCTGACGGTGTAGAAAAGGGATTATTAATTCCAGTCATGGTTTTCAGCAGAAGAAGAAGGCAGCAAATGGTTAAACTGGCTTCATGGGCCCAGAAGAAAGTACTCCTGGTTTAGAATATCAAAGCTGAACAAGAATCATCCTCGCACACACTGCACCCTCCCTCAGAGTCAACACTGGAGTCTTGTGGAGCTTCCAACCACAGATAGTGATCACATAACTCTGTGTACACTTGTAAATTCCTTCGTCCTCTCCCATTTCTACATAGTCAGTGCTGTTCAGGAGACATTATAGTCCTAGGTAAAACAGTTTGTTCCTTGCTCTAGCAAAAGAGCCTATAATGGCTGCTGCAACACTTGCATTTGTGCATGACAAAGGGGACAATACAGAGTGGCCAGAACATTTATGTCAGAGGGCAAAAGTGATTTTGAAAGGGGAACTGTGTGTACACATTTAAACTAGCCATATAACAGAAGTCTAAACTTCCTTCACTTTTTTTCAATATCAGATTAAAAGAAGTAGTATGCAAACAAGTTTCCAAAAACCTATAAGTCACTGCCCAGTCCACACGGTCCTTATAAGAACGCTCCAAAGACAGCAGTTTTTTTTCCTTTAATTGTTCTTTTAGGCTGAACCCACGTGTTCAGTCATATTTGCCCCCCTGTTTATATGAAAGATATAAGCAGTGTTTCAGCCCAGACTCCTTCTTAAGTGACAGTGAACATAGGGCAATCAATCAAAATTTCCAGAAAGTAACAAGAAGTGAAATATGAGTGTAGGATATGGGCCTATGAGTGCAGAGAGATTTTGTTTAATTGCTGATCACTGTTGTATACTGATCACATACACACTGGGAGATTTTTTCTATTTCTATTTTGTATATTCTATTTATTTTCTATTTTATCTTTATTTTTTGTTGTAACTGACCTGTTTTGTCTTCATTTGGGCTGTCTATCTATCTATCTATCTATCTATCTATCTATCTATCTATCTATCTATCTATCTATCTATCTATCTATCTATCTATCTATCTATCTATCTATCTATCTATCTATCTATCATCTTATAATATTAGCCCTTGTTCCTCAAGACATAAAGGATCTGCCATATTAGGAGTCTACTAAGAGAGGGTCTATAAAAAGCTGTTTCTTCAGTCGGGTCCAGCCTCATCAAACAGCTACACCTCCTTCGGTCCATCCCAAAATCTATATTTATTGTCTATTGGTGGTCCCTCCCTAAACTCTTTGCTTTGTTGGCCTTCTATGTAGTGTATTTTGCATAATATAGGTGACTGCATTTTTCTGTCTTTCTGTTTTCTTTGTTTTGCCTGCATGTGTCATTGTGCTGTGCCTGCTGCAATGACAAGGGAGGTGTGGAAGCGTGACTGCGCGTACAAAGAGAAGAAATAGGGAGAAAAGAGAGAGAGAGAGAGAGAGAGAGAGAGAGAGAGAGTGTATGACGGAGCAGGCTACGCCTCCCCCCACTCCCCCCCACCCCCGTCCCTGGCTGCAGCGCCAGACAGCATTGCACCGGCTGCTGCTGTAGGCTGAATGGAGGCTCAGGCAGACTCCAGTATTGCAGGTAAGAGACGCCTTTTTTGTTGCGTTAAAACCAGCCGTGCAGCTGTGCAGACATTCTATAGACAGAGCATCTATTCTCTGGAAGTCCTGCTACCGAAATAGGCTCCATTATTATTTCATTCATTCCTTTTTATTTTTTCAGACAGGGCAGATAGGTTGAAGAAGCCGGCAGGCAGACTGCTACCAGCGTGGACAGCTGGTGTTCATGCATGCTTATGATTTAAGAGTTAAACTAGAACATTTTCATTGTCATACATCTTTGTAGCCTTCGCTTTTTGACATCAAATTTAAAAAACATATGAAATGATGAATTAAGATTTTTTTTTCTCGGTCTGGTTTGGATACAGATATTTGTACACATTTCATATAGAATTGAGCACATTTGTAAAGTGGTGTGAAAACCAGTAGTGGTTTATCTGCTTATGTCTGAGTTCGGGCTGTGTGAGTGGCTGATCTATTGTAATGAGAGGTGTGGAGTAGGGGAAGGATGACCTGCACACTGCAGAGAAAAGAAGCACCCATCGTACTATACTGTCAATGACAAAATATCTGTCCCACAGATGCAGTGCACATATTGACTCCAGACGTAGTGTATTCAGATAATAAAACACCCCTCAGCGTCTCTCTTTTCCCATGAGAGCAGTAATGGTTAAAATGAAACAGAGCACTTGTATGTTGTGGTTGCTGCCTTAAAAAAATCAATAGAGGGCGGCAAACTGCATCAGCACTGTAAAACAGTGGTCGATCATGTTTCTTAATTTTGGCAGCCACCAGCAACCTCTCAGACCAAAGACAGGCACTCAGTAGAGCAGTTTGGCTGCCAGTGCTTTTAGACATAAATAAACGCTTCCAGTAAGGATTCACATTCTTCTTGCTTTCCTTCTTCAGAGCCAAACAGAGACAGAGAACTGCATAAACTTCTCAAGTCCTCCAGCTCTGCCAGTCTCACTAGCGAGGCATCCCACAATGCTTCAGCAGAGCAAGTCGGAACCCCTGGGCACCACTGCAGCCAGGTGCTCATCGCAGAGAGACGCCGTAAGTGAAGAACTATAATTAGGTAGAGTCAAACAGATATGCACCCACTGGCCACTCTATTAGAAACTTATCTCTTGCTAGTGTGCAATTAGAAAGTGTAGCCCAGTGATACTCAGTCCTATCTGGAAAAGGCCTAGAGGAGTTGCAGGTGTTCGTTAAAAAACTAGCAGGAGGACACACTGAAGTTTGGAATGAAAATCTGGAGCCAAAGTGGATCTTTGTGGATAAGACTGGACGTCCCTGCCGTAGCCCCTTTGTTGGCATGTATCCATGCAACTCTGCACCGTCCAGTTTCCAGTCATGGATTTTGCCTTTACTGGTAGTGAAACAAACTCTTGATGTAGCTGGTTGGCCACCAAGCGTCAAACCTACCAGCGATTACAAAATCCAGAACCAGAAACTGGATTCAAGGTCTAGAGTTGGTTGGATCACCAGGACTGGGATTGGAAAACTCTAGGATAGAGGATGGCTAATAAATTGTAAATTACAACAGAGGGGCTACTGTCTGTAATTCTACACTTATATAGTGATCCTAAAGAGTTATTAGAGTATAGAAGTGGCCAAAGTAGGCCTTTTTGAATAGGGGATTGTGTGTGTAAGCAAGAGTGAGCATTTACTACCTTTCCTATTAATTAAATCTGTGCTGGCAAGGGTGGTACAATAAAAGTTGTGTTTACAGTTTGTTCAGTGAGGTGACCAGGTAATGCAGTCCCTACACTGTATCATCAGCATGATCACAGGGGTAATGTAGTAATGATTTCCTACTATTATGTTCTATGATCTCTCAGAGCCACTGAGCAGTGTGTCCTCTCTGGAGGTGCACTTTGATCTTCTGGACTTGACGGAGCTCACAGACATGTCTGATCAGGAGCTGGGAGAAGTGTTTGCTGATTCAGATGAAGAGAACCACAATGAATCTCCAGCAAGTGGGTCTCACTTTGACTTCTAAACACGATCTTAACTCCAGAAACACTTAGCATATTATTCATGCAGATTTTTATTGAGCATCAGTGAACAAATCATTCAGTAACTGATTTGTAAGTAACAACTTGTAAAACTAATAGGCACGTTATGTAGTTGTGAGACCCTTACATTGTAAATAATTATGCAGATTTCAAAGTAACCTTTTTATCAGATACAGTTCTTCAAGGCTCAGTGAACTGAGCTGTACAATGTTTTACAGTATGTGGTATAAGGAGCTAAAAAGAGAGAATCTTGTATGTATTCATTTGTTAAATCCTAAAAATCCATGTGGAGGTTTTTTTCTCCCCAGTTCAGTCAGCCAAGCTAGCCTGCTAGCCTTCTCCCCATGTCACACAATGCTGCTATGCATGCCACCAAGCTTTATGTGACTAGGGGACACTGAGGGCTAGTATATGACTCTTCTGAGACATGTGGAGTCAAACTGCCACTAATGCAACTTCGTTGGACAGCTCAACATGCTCGGAGCGTTCTCACTGCCAATTCTGTTATGTTAGCTGAGCCAGCACCAGGTTAGCACTGCGCTGAGTGATGGCAAGGAAAGGGAGGATCTTCCTGTCCATCCAGACAGAGCAAGGTCAATTATGCTGTCTTGGACTGTCTTGGCTGTAACATCAATAGGACAGTTGTACCACTCAGGAGCCCAACCCATGTGACTTGATGACCTTTAATACAAACTCTTTCTCAAAAAATCCCCCAAAGTGTGAACCAGTTGACACAAGGAGTACATCAAGATTTGGTATTCTGCTGGTTTCTTCCCAAAGATCTTCTTTATTCCCCTCTGCGAGCACATCATTATTTGATAGAGTGCTGAGCTGAAGTGCACAAATGTGTACCTCTTGAATATTTCATTTCACAACACTGGTAGAGGCACTCGCCTTTCTCTGGCTTTCTCTTCCTGATCTTATAAGATTAGCTTAGCTTTACTTACTCAACTTAAGTTACAGAATTGATCTATACTGACCCTGAGGTTCAAGTGAACTAAAACAGGCAACCTGTTTTAGTTCTTTTATAAAGTGACTTAAACACAGAGAAACTGACATCAACGTTCACAGAGAAAACAGAGGGCAGCAAAGGAAGTGTGTATAAAGCACAGGTAGTGTTTTATACACCAGCTCTGAGATTAGGACTACAAAATTGGCTTTTTCTACAAGCACTTGCACATTTAACATGACATCTTGACTTGTTCACCCTTCAGATCAGCAGCAGCCTCCGTTGCCACGTTTTCCTCACAGCGGTTACGTCCGTTCACCTTCCTGGACCAGAGGCGGCAAGGCGGAGCAGCAATCCAGAGACAGGAAGCATCACAGCGACTCAGAAAACACAGAGCCTTTGCTGAAGATAGAGCGCTCCCAATCCCAGCAGCCCTGAGCCACAGGCAGCTTCATGGGCTCAGAGAGGACAGAAGTCCTCGACTGGGGTGAGAAGGTTCCTTCCCAAGGAAGTGATGAGGGTTCTCTGACAAGACACGGAGAGCTCCGATGAAGCTATGTGATTTTTCTTGCCTAAATGGGGCGAATAAAGAAACCTAAAAGAGGTCGAACGAAGAGTGGGCTCTTCTAGAGATGCAAAATCCCTCCTCTAACCAGCACTCAGTGGGAGGTGAATCAGTGATGCAGTTCATATGGTCTTTTCAGCATATCTATGTGAAGAACTCCAAGCATGATCTCATGAAGCATTACGGCCCACTCAGAATCTGTCGATTCTGGAGAGGAGTGATCTAAGGAGCTGTCGAGAACTGATGCAGAGCCTCAAAATAAATTACAGTCTGTTTTAAGGTGGAAAGAAGTCCCATTTTACTAACCCCTGAAAAACACATACACTAATGTGCAAAAGTCAGAGACCCATCGTTTCTTTCATTTTGGCCAGTACGATTATTCCTAAAAACATTTGACAGAGAATTTCTAAAGTAATTAGTTTATCCAATGCTGATCTTTCAGAAATCTTGCTTCCAGTTCATTAAAGATCTCTGCAGGGACTTATTTCCCACACCCCCAAAGTTCAGTCTTAAAACTTGGTTGCATTTTCGACTTCTAACACATTCAGTGATGCTGAGGTCTTGACTCTGGGGCAGTCAGTTCAGTGTTCTGAGAACATCAGCAACTTCTTTGTGTGATTTAAGAGTTTTCTTCTATTTTGTCTATTTCCTTTTCCCAGTAAGGGCTTTTTAATAGCTGTAAGTCGTTCAGACTCAGTCCTCACTCGTCCTCTCACAGTGGCAGGATGCTCAGTGAGAATCTTCTCCTCTCTCTCAAAGCTGAACGCTTCAAGAACTGAATTGCCTATCCAATGGGGAGGGTCTCGCAGGTCTTGCATGGTAGTTATAAGTCCCAAGTTATCTGTATCTTTTAATCATTTTTAAAGACCAGAAAAATCTCCTGAATAAACAAATACATAAATGAAGGGTGGTCTCTGACTTTCGCACAGTCCTGTACCCGAGCACACTGCATTGTAACAGTGTTCTGTAAACAGTGGCATATGAATAAAGCTTACCTGTGTAAACTTGCATATAAAAAATTAATAACAATGAAAGGAAAAGGAGTTTTCTGCATTAGTCATATGACCTGGTGAGAAAATATAACAACACTTTTACCCCCCAAAGGTCTCGTAGGCATGTGACTGGTGTTGTGGAGGATTTCTAATTTAAACTGAAAGCTACATGCCGTTCATTTGTGTGAAAACTTTTAACATTTCTAAAACTGTACTGTCATAATGATGCAGTTACTGGTTATTACAGGGTTAAATTACATTATAAGCATGTTTAGAACAGGGTATGACACATAATACACAAAGAAACAGAGTGGTGAAAAAAACGATCAGAACAAATCAAAATAAATGAAAAAAGAATCACAAAGAAATAAAGAAACTAAAATATGGCCTGTGTGCTTTTTACTGTTTCAGATTTTCTTTTGATATCTGGCACCTTATTGTCTATTATTACTTTACTAAGCCCCAATGTACACATTAGAAAGCTTTTAATAAATACTGTTTTGTATGTCTAGTTGGATTTATCCCTGTACATGTCTCAGGCTTTGTTTAGTCATCTTCCTGCACTGGTTGATACTATAAATAACAGGCATCAGTAGCCGACAAGAATTTGCATATAGGCAGTTTGTTCCACTAAACACATGTTTATATTATTAGAGGAACATTATGTCTCACAGCGTCCAACAACAACAACAACAACAGCAAGAAATCCTGCAGTTTCCTGCACATGAGCCTAACAGTGCCAGTCTTAATCTAATTCAAGGGTTGTTCTTTTCTATGTACTGCTGATTTGAGGAGATCATCTAAGGCAGCTATAAAAGATCAGAGTTTACGTTTAAAGATTTTGTCGAGTTGGGCTTTCCGAGCGTTTTGGACAGCACTGTTTCTGGTGCAATCTACGCTACGTCCATGATCTAAAATGGGAGTCTCCCTGATGAGCAGGGCATCAGTTTCAGGGAGAGAGAGGCTTAGAGAGTGAGCCTGTGATAAATCATTCTGGCCATGCCCTACTTGTGCTGACACAGAGAAGTCATTATGACTCGGTTTAGAGCGTATAATGGCAAACCGAGGCACTCGTGGTGAAAAATGTGCAAGCAGATACAATAGAATTAAAAAGCAGAAAGAACTTGGTTTTTAATCTTAACTTGGATAGAAAAAATATATAATCACAGTTTGCACAAGATAAAAACTCCTGTAGCAACACAAACAAAACTGGTGGCTCACTATTACCAGCATTATCAATAGCACTGGAGTATAAACAGAACCACTGTCACCATCCTAGCTGCTCTGTAGGTGTTACACAAGGGCATAAAACTAGTATTTCATATTCTTTGTCATGTTATGTAGTGTAACTTAACATGCTGCAGTCTTGTCAGTCTGAGGGAATTCATGATTTAGTATCATTTTCATGTCTTTCAGTGTTATTATATACAGCTGCCGTTACCTCATACAACCTTCAGGAAGTTTCCTCCAACCAAAATCTAACACACCTTAATCAGGGACTTCTGAAGGCAAACACTTGATTGATCAGCTGTTAAAGAAAACAGTACTTGCTTTCAATGCTGGTTGAAGCTGGTATAGTGTTAGTTTGGTGCTGGTTTAACTGGTCACCCAGCATACCAGCATCAAAGCAACATATGCTAGTTTTGTTGGTGAGCAGTCAAGCTGGTCTGTCCTGTTTATTTTTTTGCGGGGTGGGAAGACCACTGAACAACACTGAACTCAGGGTCATGTTTATGAAACCTGTTTGGTGGGACTTTAGCTTTGTGACTGGTGCATTGTCCTGCTAACAGTAGTCATTAAAAGATGGTAAATTGTGGCCATGCGCAAACAGGCTGTAGCAGTTAAGTGATGACTTGTTGGTAAGAAAACATTTCCCAACCCAACAGGTTGGGTCCATGGATTCAAGCTGATGGCACCAAATTCTGAGCCTACCATCTCTCTGCCTCAGCAAAAAGCATCCGACCTTGCTACGGGTTTCAGCTGTCCAGTTTTGATGAGGCTGTGCCCACTGCAGCCTCAGCTTTCTGTTCTTGGCTGAACTGAAACCCAGTGTGGTCCTCTCCTGTTGTAGCTCATCCATCTCAAGTGTTCTGTTCATTCTGAGATGCTTTTCTGCTTAATAGTACAGACTGGTGATCTGAGTCACTGTCGCCTGCTCACTGGCTGTTATTCTTCATTGCATCCTTCAGTCCAGACACTGCTATTCCGGTGAAAACTTTAGAAGAACAGCAGAGGTCAAAATCACTGAGATCACATTTTCCACACATTCTGGTGGCTCATGTGAACTTTACTTCTTGCTGGCTTGTATCTGCAAGATGATTTTATGCATGATAAAGCTGCCACATAGTTGTCTGATGGAATAATTCCATGAATGTGTAGGTGCACAGGTGTTCCTGTGAGTGTTAAAAATTCATAAAGCAAAATAGGTCCTGTGACACAATCATATTTTTGTTAATTAAATTGTTACCTTTGTTAATGAACCAGATATTATATAACATTATTATATAAAGTTTAAATTATAATTGATATTATATAACATAACTATATGAATGAGTCGTTTTCTATAGCTGTGTCTTATTAGCTAGACTGACAGATCACAATCCATGATTCGGACAACATAGAAACACTTACGATACTGTTTGTTTTTGGGAAATAAACTCATTTAATTAAATAAGTATAATGTTTTTGATATACAAATTTGTCAAAACAACATTTTCAGAACACTCAGTTTATACAAATATACAGCACCATCTCTTCCTCTTTCATAAAAGAGGAGAAAAAAAATCTAGGTAAATTCATGATACGACTCTTAAATAAACACTGAGGCCGCGTATGTGAAATGCAATGTAAAATGGTATACACAGGTCAGTACCAGGTTTTCAGTTTACGTGGCATACAGCCACCAGTGCTGGTTAAGGCAAATATTGTTATAAACCCCATGTTCACATTTAAGGTAAATGTGAAATACAGACTTGATATGAATACAGTCGTGTCCTCTGTCCTACATAAAAGGTAAGCCAGCTTAATATTACTCACACCTGAGCCAGGTAAGAGAGAGGTACTGTGAAGTTTTAAGCTGCCTGTTTTTCTTGTGCGGTTGACGCCTCCTCCTGTTTCTTCTCCTTCTCCTGGTTCCAGTCTTTTAGCCCTTCTGGTAGGCTCGTGTCCTCCTCAAAGCTGCCTGTGCCCTCCACAAACTCCTCATAGGTAGATTTCTCCTCAAATGGCCTGGGACCAAGCAGCTCTAACATATCCGCTTTGTGCAGGACCTCCTTTTCCAGGAGACGCTTTCCTACCTGCGTGCACACAGAGATCCCTTATTACAGTTATTTAATACAACAAGTCCTACATAGTCACTGTGCCGATCCTTACCATCTCAACTAGGTCACGTTTGTCTGTGATGAGATTCAGAGTTCTTTGGTAAGCTTTGTCCACCAGCTCTCTGACCTCCTCGTCTATCAGCTCTGCTGTGGCCTCACTGTAGGGCTTTTCCATAACCATTTCTCCCTGCCGCGGCAAGTCAAACGACACCTGCCCCACCTTTTCACTCATCCCAAACTGCACTATCTATAGGACGTGAAGAACAAGGCAAAGCCACAGAGATGAACAAACTAACAAAGGAAAAAGGAGACACATACATGGTGTTTTCAAGATGATGTGGGGGACCAGCCTATACCTGTGCGTAGGCCGACTGGGTGACCTTCTTTAAGTCGTCCTGAGCTCCAGTGGTTATTTTGCTGAAGAAGACCTGCTCAGCCACGCGGCCACCAAGCATCATGCACATCCTGTCAAACAGCTGCTCCCGTGTATATAAGTATTGCTCTTTGGGAAGGTACTGGGCATAGCCTAAACCCTTCCCACGTGGAATAATCGACACCTAAGACATAAAAGGACATCAATGTGTTACTGGGGTGAAGTGTTGTTGCAGATACCTTCACCATAGAATTCTCCTACAGACGAAGATCACATTCCAAGAACTATGTTTTTAAACTGGCCTGAGACATATATAACACTAACACACATCAGAGCTTCGCCTCATATACCTTAAGCAGTGGATCAGCGTGTTCAAGGAACCAACCCACTATAGCGTGACCAGCTTCATGATATGCCACTGTTTTTTTCTCAGTGGGCTGCAAGACCTGCGTCTTCTTCTCCAGCCCTGCAGCAAAAAAACAAAAAACAAAAAAACACATTCCACATGAATTTCACACATGCAGCCATAATAAATTCAAAATCAATCAATGTACGTGCTAAGACGTATATGGTATTCCAAGCGTTCTTGCCTGTAAACAAAAATCAAAGGTGTTAAAAAAAAAAAAAAAGGTGTTGACTCACCTCCGATCACTCTGTCAATAGCCTGTTCAAAGTGTTTGGCATTTACAGCTTCACTGAGATGCCTGGCAGCGATGAGAGCTGCTTCATTACACACATTTGCAATGTCAGCTCCTGAGGGGCAGTAACAGAGACGCACAGTAAGCACCTCAGTCATTATCTACTGATTCCATCATTAACACAGACCAGTCTGCTGTAAGTATTGGAAATCTTCTGTAAAGGCAGAATGAATGCAAAAAATGTTCCTGCACCGAGGCATTCCCTCCATTTTCTAGAAACTACATTCTTTAATGGGAATCCTGAAACGCAGGAACCATAATCATTAAGAAAAAAAATTTAAATATCCTCCTGCAAACTTTCAGAGATATTTAGTGGTTAAAAAATAACATCCAGATCAGTGTATTGATTTTATTTCACCATTCATACTTCAAGACACTTTAACTGCATACTGGCCCAGATTTCCCCCTCACCTGTGAAACCAGGAGTAGAAGCAGCCATCCTCCTTGCGAGGGCATCTTTGTCCAGACCTGGGTCCAGTTTCAGAGGCCTTAGATGAACCTTGAAGATGGAAGCTCTACCTTTTATATCAGGGGGACCTGCAAAGTAATACACAAACAGCATATTCATTAGTTAAGTGAGTAAATATGCCCAAAAAAAACTGAACATGAATCAGAGAACAGAAAAACTGCTATTTTAGAACATTTGGAAGAAGAGCTTCAAACCTATAAAAATCTGTCGGTCAAATCTACCAGGTCGCATCAGAGCAGGGTCCAGGATGTCAGGTCTGTTGGTGCCAGCCAAAACCACCACATTTGTACTAGTGTTGAAACCTGTGGGCAACCCATAAAGCTAGCATATAAAGCTGACTGCAAGTTACAAGAACTAGAATTAGCATAAACAAAACAAACTATAAAACAAAGACAGTTAAAAAAAACAAATCTAAATGAAAACAACCAAATATTTGGGCCAAAGGCTCAAACAAATACACCAGAAACAGAATTAAAGTAAATTAAATACAAAACATGAGTTGTGACTAGACAGACAAACCAAGATCATTTTATTCCTCCTGCAGCTTTACACTCACCATCCATTTCCACAAGTAGCTGGTTGAGGGTGTTCTCCTGCTCACTCTGCCCCCCGAAGTTCCCCCCACCTCTCTTCCTGCCAACTGCATCGATCTCATCAATGAAAAGGATGCAGGGAGCATTCTTCCTCGCCATAGCAAACATGTCCCTCACCTGAGGAAAAGTGATAATAAACTTAGTCACTTGCTTTCTTCATATTAGTTTCAGTAATTTAATTAAGTGACATATGATGAGTACTTTAGTTGGGAATTTCAGCTGAAATATCATACTGTTCAAAAGTTTGGAATCCATGTTTTAAATTAAATAAAACTATAAATATCTATACATGTATATAAATAATGATATGTCCAATTTTACAGGTTTCCAATGTTTAGAAGGAAGCTATTAGAAAGAACACTTTAGAGTCATTCTCAACAATAAGCAGAGATGGAGCTGATTTTGAAATAACTCAGAAAGATGTATAAATTAACTCTGAAGTCATATTAAAATTATAAATAATAAGTTGTTTCTCAGAAGCTGATGATTAAAAATACTGCAAACAGAGAACAACAGTAAAATACTAATTTATTAAATAAGTTTTATAAAAGGTTTTATTGCTTTCATGAAATATAAAATACATGACAAGTGAATCTGAACTTATGAACTACAATGTAACCCATTCATCTTCTCTGTCTTTCTCCCTCTCTTTAACTCACCCTCGCTGGTCCAACTCCCACAAACATCTCCAGGAACTCTGAACCGTTGACAGTAATGAAGGGAACGTTTGCTTCTCCTGCGGTGGCTTTGGCCAGTAGAGTCTTCCCTGTTCCAGGAGGGCCTGACAGCACAGCACCCTTAAAATACACAGAGCCAAGTAAATAATCTAATACTATAATACTCTCCCAAAATAACAAAGCGCTGTAGAACACAAACATACTGTATAACATCTTTAACGCCACTCACAGTACCAGCTTGACCTTCGCTACTGATTTACCTTGGGGATCTTAGCGCCGAGGTCCTGATACTGCTGCGGGTTCTTTAGAAAGTTGACAAACTCTAGGATCTCCAGTTTTGCCTCCTCACACCCAGCTACATCTTTAAACTTCACTTCTATATTGTCCTTCATCATCTTTGCAGTGGATTCACTCATGCTGAAAGGCCCCCTTCCACCCCCTACACCTCCACCCATTGGCCCCCGTCGTAGTGTGAAGAGGAAAAAACCAATCAGCAGCAAGGTGGGAATGATGCTCATAAGAAAAGACCTGGAACAAACAACATATGTAACTAGGACTTAAGCTTTTCCAATCTCAACTGTATGTATCCTGTTATTGTGGTCATTAACAGCATTACTGATCAGTATAAACGCAGATAATCAGTAAAAATCAATACAGTTAAGCAGAAATACAACACAACGCCCCCCTTAGGTCAATTTAGACAGAAGAGAGTCAGTTCAGTTTGTGACCCATAGAGGGCAGTAAAGATCTCCTTAGCAGACTCTTACCCATCACTCTCTGAGCTGTACACTACTGCCGCTCTGTGGGACGGCTCCAGACCCAGCTCATAGTGAGCAGCCTCCAGATTCCTCTCAAACGCATCAACGCTGCCAATGTTAAACCACACATAGCTCTGAAGAGGAGAACAGAACAACTTCAATGTACTGAACACATTATAGACCACTTTCAATTAATACATACCACCACAGTAAACAGTGTACAACTTAATATAATGTGCAATACTTCTATACATCTATATTTTTATACCATTTTTATCTTTTTCTATATTTATATGGAAATATATTTAACATTAAAAATCTTAAATCAAGATATAGGTTGTTTGAAGTGGGCTTTTCAAATAAAAGGAATATCCACACTATTTTATGATTAATAACCTAATAAAAATAAAAATACAAAGTTTTAGTACACTTCAGCTTTTTTTGGTTCAAAAACTAAAAAAGGTAACCAAAATTGTAAAAATATACAAAACTCTTTATCAAACACCATTCAGTAATTAGTGCAGACTATAGAGAAATAACATGTGATGTCTAATCATGCATTTGAGTTTAAATGTAAAAAAGCCTTCTTAGAGACCTTCAATTAAGTTACTGCAAATGAAGAAGACGCTGTAGTAAATTATACACTTCTAAAACAATCAATGCACATATGCTTCTTACCCCTTCTGAACTGTCTGCACCCGGAATCAGAATGACCCTCACAAACTGCTTGTTCACAACCTCTAAACGGTCGACCTGCAGAGAAACATAGAAAGGAATGCTTCTTGTTAAAAGTTGCAAATAGTTACACTGTTAAATACAGATATCACAGCTGCTCTATTATAACTGGTATTATCTGTTGATACATGAAAGGCATTATTCTAATAAGTGACAGAAATTGTTCTCACTAGTCCTCTGCCCAGGTAGCGATGGACGAAATCTTTCCAAGTGATCTCTTTGCCTGGATCGCGGAGGTACAGGTAGAGTAGCACCGATGCAACACCTCCCAGTGTGATCGCCATGTAGCGAAAATCTTTATCATCCCAAGGCACATCACCCTGAGGTGACAAGAACTCAACAGGTGAGGGGAATCACAACTTCACAGCAATTGCTTGTTACGCTACTATAAGCTGCCAAAATCAACCAATCAGAGCATACACACTGAAAACTAGACTAACTAGACTAACTAGACTATCATACTAACGGATACAACAGGGATTTATATAATGATTTAATGCTCTTTTATAATTTACCTGCTGTAAACGACTTTTCCAATCCTTCTTCCCCCCTTTCTTTCCTCCTCCTCCTCCACCTGATCTGCGCTCTGGTCCAGTGGGTTTACCACCTATATGAGGGGAAAAAAGAAGCTTTGAGAAGTGCAATTCAATAACACTGCTTTGGTGTTATTTTAAACTGGCTATAGGGAAACTCCACCAATTGTTGTTTAAAATTCTGCATAATTAGATAAAATGTTCCAGAGAAATGAGTTCACAAAGGTGGTGATAGTAACCAGACGTGCGATTAGTTCAATACTGTTAAAACCTTCCTAACAGAGAGTTACTTCATGAAGAGGTTATGAATATAATGCCTCCTGCCTGAATCATTGTTTTACAATAGCTACAGTAGTCAGTGATGAACTTCTGGCTTTAAACAAAGTTTAAACCGTTTCTTCTATGTTCATAGTGGAGGAATACATAAGAGATGCTATACAGCAAAGAAGCCAGACTGACCAGTGCTGTAACCAGTGTTACACAAACCCTGCAGATGTGGTGTGAATTCTGATTCCCATTATCACCACTATTTAATAAATCTGAGACGATAAATTTCACTGAAAATGAAACATTTCACACCAAACCTCTTTGAATTACTTTGTTTACATCTCAACCACTGAATCACTCCTGACTTCTAAAAACTGGTGGAGTTCTCCTTTAAAAATGTTAGTTGTTACCTTTTGAAGGCTCGCTCGAGTACAGTATGGACAAGTTCTGTACAGAAGATAACGGTTTGAGGCGGTTGAGTGACAAACGCTGGGGGAGATGTAGAGGTAAACAGGCGGTCTGACAGAAAGATACAGAGAAAGCAAAAGAAAAGATCGACATACATCAACAACCAGGTACTGGACGAAACAAGGTAGCTGGTGAGCAGCGCGCCTAGTCATCATGACTGTCAAGCAGGCTGTCCTCTCACTGACCCAGCGCTCATACCAGACAAGATAAACGAGTTTTAGTACGAGTTATACTGTACGTGGAGGATGCTGGCTGACACATGGGCAGTGAAGTAAACTAAGAAAGTCAGAAAGTAAGTTTACCCTCAAACAGGGAGAGTAAAATCTCCTCCTCACTGCAGCACTGACTGAGCAGCGCTGCTGTAAACTCCTCACTCCGAGCCGCACAGGCGCCGCGGCCGCTGAGAGCAGCCCTAACATTAGAGCCATTCTCTCCCGCCGCCGCTGCCCTCCTCAGTCTCCTGAACCCAGTAAACCTGAAATCCACTCAGAGAGTTTAAAACACGGTCCAGACAGTCACACAGCAAAACAGCGAGTCCAGTATCAGCGGCAAACAAGGTGAAACGGTAGCACGAGTTTCCAGGCGACTGTGGAAACTGCCTGACAAAACTTGTGTAATACGTAACGTATATAACGTCATTACAAACAAAATCTCTCTCCACGATGACAGAATAATTTGATATAAACGAACAATACAAGGACATACAAATACAACTGGTTATTGTACATTTTGTTAGAGGATTCCGTCTTTACACCCCACCAGGCAAAACGGTCGGCTCGGGGTCCTTCAGCAAACAGGGTAGTCAGTCAAAACCGCCGCTATACACTTCCCCTACGCACTTCACCTCAGAGAAAGCGTTCTGTTTATTGCTGCTCTTTAAAATAGAATCCATAATTACTTTTGTGTAAAGGCATATGTATTCAAATTATAAGCATATCAATGTTTAAAATGAAAATGTATGGAACGGCGACCCCCCTCGACATGGTAATTTGTAGGGTAAGTGAGGGAGGGTTTAACAGTTTTTCTGAATTGAACGCATCACACTGCTGCTCGGTGATTGGCTGGTGCTGGTCAGTCCTGGCGCTCTTCATACAGACCCGCTGATGAAACTCGATTCAGAGTTACAGACACAGCAGCGCTGCAGTGGTCAGGCAGCTGACACTGGTCATCAAATCAACCAAAGCAATTCCAATTATTTCTGTAAACTAATGATGGGGGTCCACAGTAGCGGAGACTGAAAGACTCTAATACATCCTCCTGTATATTTTAGTGTGGAGCTGGGAGGTCCAGTGCAGCTGTTTTAACCACGTGCTTCAAAAAGAGCTTATTTAATATCAAGGTTCATGTTTTCACTGAGAAGAAATGGCAGGAAGAGTGTTCTGTTATTATATATTTCTCTGATCTGGTTTATATTTTGGTAATATTTAAGATGTTAGTGATGATACTGGACAGTCATCACCAACTGATTTGGACAGCTCTATTTGGAGGGAATGAATGACTCTAGAATCATTGGGGTGATTATGTAGTGGAGTGCATATGCATAGATAATAAAATATTATTAATAACAACAAAGACAACAGTAGAGCTGAAAAACACTTTTACTCTTTTTTACCTTTTAATTTATTACCTATTGAAATTTAACACCATACACTTTTTCTTCGTAGTGAACACAAAAGCGACGTGACTTCTCTCAGCCGTGGAAAACGAGAGCTGATTGTTCATTTTCTTTTTGTATCAAGCAGCAACAAAGTTGATGTCTTTGATAGAATTTGCCTGACTCAGGTCCTGCAGCGTGACTACTGTGCATGCACACATTGTGGTGATGATGATGATGATGCTGAAACGATGTAGCAGCAGATGTGTTACTACTCATGTGACTGCACTGAGGGTATATATGCGAGAGCAGCAAGTTATAGCCAGACGATCAAAAAGGAGTTTTCAATGCACTTACTTACATATTCTCACAAACGACGGTTGTTCAGGCTTTATATTATTTTACATTTCACCACATTTAGCTTCAAACCACATTATTTTATTTATTAACAGTAAATTATGGACTCAAAATACTGCAGTACACTACAGGAGACAGCAACTCGCTAGTCACTCCGAGCACATTATAGTCGAAGGTCATGACAGAAATAATCCAGTCTTATCTTGCTTTGTACACAGAAACAGTAATGACCAACATACTTTTAATATCCTGCCAATTTCTGCCTTCCGTGTAGGAGCAGTGTTTATGGTGTTTATGGGTCTGTAACAGATTATTGTGGACTAAAATGAATCCATCAGTTAGTAAAGAACAAGTCTTTCTCTTCCAGGATTAGACCTGTTCCAGCAGCCACATGATAGAAAACTGATATTTCATCATGTTCTGTTTATAAACAAGAATTCTTACATATTGCTTGAGATATAAAACCAATTTAGGCTGTACTTCAATTATAAGGAGGTATTTGGCAATTCAGAATCTGCAGTGTTGTCTACAATAGTTTTCATTTAAGTGAGGTAAGATTAGTTGTGCATAATTTTTATAATAGTAAATCATTTTTTTTACAGGAGATACTACTGCATCTCTCCCTACGCTGTGCAGCGTTGACTGTAAATGTGAGACTACAATTCTGACGGCTATAAAGATAATAGATAAATGATGTCATTCCTTTTGGTTTGCATGCCGTTTATTTTTCTGAAACTGATGTTTCATATTTGTTAATTTTATTCTTATAATTCTTTGGAAATGAAGGCAGTTTCCGTTTTTGAGTGTTTCAGCGTCTGAGGAGTCTTCTGACATTTCACAAGACTCCTACTTCACAGCAAAAACACTGGTTTCAAACATTCTACAAACAGAAATGTTTTCCTTCAGCTTTGAATTTAATTGCACACAGAAATGACAGTATACTGGAAGGCTTTTCACTTCTACAAGCTGAATTTGATGACATTTTTAAATCAAAAGAAAAAATGAAAAATCAGAACTCCATCCAGTAGCACATCAGCACTCTAAGACAAACATTATTTTGACAGCCAAGTGTCGAGGAATCAAGAAACTACTGCAGTCTGATAAAACTGAGGTACCAATAATGTTTCAGGATCTGAGTTTGCATTAAAGTTCCGGTGTGGTTCCAAAAGAGTGCAAAAGAAAATACACAGAAGTTGCCAAAGAGCAGCCTTTTGTAATGCACTATAAATACACAGTAACTTGAAACAAGAACTTCTTTATGAATCAACATGGTGAGATTTAGAAAGAATGACTAAACCTGCACTGACTAAAGCTGCCACAGCAGTTCTGCAGAACAAAGTATTCAAATAAAATAAAGCCATATTCCACGCATCACATCTCCCTGTTGCAATGTCAACTTAAACATTTTATCAATTTAAACCAAAGGATTTATTGTGCTTTTAACAACAGCTTTAAAGATAAAAGATTTAAAGATATAAAAAAAAATTGTAAATGTAAGACCTGGTAGACCACCAAAACTGTCAACCTCAGAAATGGTCAATTCATCTTCAAGAGAAAAGAAATGAATCAACAAACAGAAAAATCTCAGGCTGAATTCTGGGATTCAATTATATTTAAATAAATCAGAAGCTAATTAGATAAAACATAAACATAAGTTCCACTGACATTAAAGTGAAGAAGGTTTTTTTGCCTTCTCCAGTTAAGTCATTTTGGAGATACTTGTTTTTCATTGGACAGCGACAATATGCAAGAACATCTGACTGGCCTGAACGATACTGACGGGCTCTGGGATACCCAGACCTCAACCTCACTGAATGTGTCAAGGTTTCTCGAGTAAGGAAAATGCAATCCTATGGCAAATATAGATTTTTACAAAACAAATAAAAGTCTGTTCTGAGAGAAGTGAACACTAAGAACAACACTTTTGGCCTTCTATCTCAAGCATGCAGGTTTTCCAGCAGAATAGCCACCCAGTGTGTGAACAGTAGTTATAAAAGAGGGAATATGTCTAATCCAGCAGCTAAGCTGAATCAATCAGAAATCTCAAATTTATTCAAGCTACAAACTTCAAAATGAGTCAACGAGTCAAAAGGCTAATGGAGGCACTTAGAAGGCAATGAAAATGTTCTCACTTGGAAGGATAAATGACGATTAACAGGTGATGTTTTGCCATACACTCTGCAAAGCCAGAAGCTGACCAAGCTGCAAAAGTACCTCTCAAACCACAGTGCTCGAGTCACGCGTTAATGGTGGGCCTTTTAGAGAACATTCATTTATATAAAGTTAATAAGCAGGACTCAATGCTAACATGAGTATTTAATAACTTACAGAATGTTTGCACTCCAGCTCCACTTAACTGAACAAGTGACTGAAAAAGCTTAACGCCAAGTCCTTTTACATCAACTTGAGCTGTAGAACATTTTCTGTTAAATATTCTGTTATTCTGCTTTTTTCCTGATGCTGAAAAATGTATTCTTAATGTCTGTTTTGACTGGAAGTTATTAAAGGCTGCTATCTGATGTATGTACTGTAGTATGTAAACACTGTTCAAGTTTCAAATCATACCCTTTCCCTCCCATTCCATATAGAGAAATGGCTGGCTTTGAATCAACTGTATGTCATCACAAAAACTAGCATTTATGCATATGTCCAACAGACACCTGCACATATAGCATTTCTTCCAAAATCAAGGATATTAATAGGGAGGTGGGCCTTTCTTTGGCTGCAGTAACAGCCTCTACTCCTCTGGGGGGGCTTAATTCTAGATTTTGGAACATTACTGAACCTACAGTCACTACAAAACCTCAGAATGGACTGCAAACATCAGTTGTTTCTTTAAAAAAACAACAACTTTATACTCTGCCCCCCCACCCCCAACCCCCCCAATTCTCAAAACTTACCATCCAAACACAAGTTTCCAGCCTGAACATGTCACAAGTGCCAGTTCTACAAAACCAACAGCATAATTCCTCAATTCAAAGTTAAAAAAAAAAAAAAGAAAATTTTCACCAAACTACAAATAATACTTCTGAATTTATGTTGCGTACAAGTTGTCATCTGCTCAGGCTATCAGACTTATTACCCATTCAAGGCACAAGATTTACACTACGCTGTTCCTAATTCAGGTTTTGTAACTGCTCTGTTTCTCCTCTTCTTACACATGCACCATTGAGTGAATTCAAAGATCACGAATTTCTAAAGTGGGATGTTACTAGTTTTCAATCCAACACCTACCAAGTATGTGCACTGCTCGGTGCATTAATGCAGAACACTAACCGCACGCCTTTCCTGTTATAAAAACTACCCTGCAAAGAAATGACATGGCCTGACAAGATTCAGCCAATTTCTGTCACCATTTCCATCAATTAAGCTACACAAGCTTCAGTTCTCAAAGCTAGCTGCTAACCCTCTTTGGAGTAAACATTTCCGTAATTGTTATCAGTTACTTCAGAAACGTTTAATGTGATCCAGGGACAACTAAAACAGCAGCGGTATGTTTTCAGAGGTGCAGAACGGCACGGAGCTAAACAGCTTTTCTGAAAAATTATGTTAATGTAAAACACAAATCATCAACGGGTCTCAGCCATTTTTCAAAAGCTCCACTGAAAGGTAGATAAGAGAGCATTTCCTAACCATTTAATGTCATGTTTCAAATAGAAAAAATCTTTTCTTGCTCCACAGATCTTTTTCTTCCTCACCTTCAAAATCTACTGTACATTACACACACTGAGCAGGCCTAACTTTATAAAGCTTTCAGGCTGTATTGCCTTACAACAAAAAAAGAGCAAGTACAGCCCAGTATGCCGCCTGAACAAAACCAAGTTGATCTGCCTGGGGAAAATTTACTAACAAGTCATACTAGAACATCAAAGCTAAACTACTGCACTGGCCATCAAATGTTTGGGCACAATCACTTGCTTTTTAAAATTCTCACTGTTACTTTAATTAAGCAAGAAAAATAAAGGCCTTGTAAACATAGAACAGTTCATAACTAAACACTGAAACACTATAGAGAGTCTGAAAACAACTGCCTCATGGAGGTGCACAAAAGAGGGAGAAAGTTTTCTGACTACAGTGATGAATACAACAGCATACCTAGCCTATTTATAATGAGGATCATGTGCACAAACTGAGAGAAAACATAAATGGACTGTTCCAATATCTTGCCGTGAGACATAACACTAGCGACTTCGTTCAAGCGTTTAAACTGACCATTGGTCTTGCTTTCCAGACTAATATTTGAGTGTTGGTATAAGGGAAAACTGACACACAGGAAGATGCTCCTGTTGCCTTATTAATCACTCTCACTCCCACTCTCTGAAGCGACATAGCAGCCCTTCTCTCCCGTGTTTGCCAGGAACCAGTGACCTAAAAGAGAAAACTCATGACAACAAACATCTTTTAATGTTCAATACTGAAGTAAATCTGCTAAAACTCCATTCTTACCATCTGAGGCACAAACGTCTTCATCCTCAATGTGGTCAAAGTCACAGCTTACAAAGGCACTCTGTTTGGGAAACGACAACTGGAAACATTTAAACTGTTCTACAAGTTTACAGGAGATCTACGCTATAAACAAATATCATGCTTAAAAATATGAAGCAAGAGGGCTGAACTGGACAAACTAAATAAAACTGGAGCAGCAAAAACTTGCCTTGTGTTTGAGGAGAGATTTCCACTCTCCTCTGTGCTTTTTCACCAGTTTGATCACCGGTTCATTGCACTTCATTTCCCAGAAGCACTGTTCAGTGTTGATTTCGCTGTGCAATTCCAGATTGGCACAGTAATATCTACTGTTCACGCATGCACTGCAGGGAAAAAGTATTTTACCAACATGTTAAATTACATACAAATACTCTCACTGCTACGTTTTACACCATGATCAAAATGATGCATCTAAATGAGGCAAATGGTAAAACCTTAAAAATCAACAAAAACAATTTTTAATCTATAGAACACAAACTGACCTGTAAAACACACGGTCTGTGGAGAATTCACACTTCTGCATAACGGGGTTGACTAGTTTTACTTTAAGAGTGACTGACTCTTCCTTCTGAAACCACTTGATCTGTGGGTGGAAACTTAAGATGCAAAAAAACAAAAAAATCCAACCCCCCAAAAAAAACAAACAACAAAAACATTTTTATAACAAACAATCATATACAAAATATTGGACAACCCTGGCCAAATTACACTCCTTACTAATTTTCTAAATGAAAATAACTTGTCATTTTTCTGCAATTTCTGCACAGCTTCTATTTATCTGATGAGTTTAACATAATAGAAAAATATAAAACAAAGCACTTTCTGCAATACTTTCTAATATGCAGAAGTGTTTTCTCTTTAGGGAGTGCTGATTTACACCAGGGGAGCTCAAATCATTCCATACAACTGCAGTGCTAGTAACTGTTATTTTAAACTGGTAGGCGATCCATATATACTAAAAATATGAGCTCACACCTTCATTGACCTAAATCATTATACAATGTCCATCCATTTTATATAAAAGAAGGAGGATAAAAAATACCTCAGTGGTAAAGTATCCACACTTTGTACAGTGCAGACGCCCTCACTTCTGATCTGGGCGCCATCTATAGGTTCCAAAAGTATTTGAATCATTTTACATTTAAAAAAAGCTCAAAAAGAGAAAAGAAGTTTTGAAAGAACCTCCAATATTCACTTTAAGCTTCACTTGCCTTCTTGTGAGCTCTTAGAAATTGCAGCAGTCCAGACTTGGGGCAAAAATCTTCTTAGATCAGCGGATCTAAATTAAAACAGAAGCCTTGACTGATATAACCATAAATTACAGAACAGAAGCAGCAACATGGCAATAAGATGTTTTACTGTTATTGTGATAAACTGTCATGATGCACAGTGCGCTCTTCTCAGAATACTGTAGATACTGTCATATTTGGATAACTTTACCTCCACCTTAAAAAGGTCAATTAGGAAAATCTATTATAATTCATGGAATGTGAACATTGTCATTAAACACAGAACAGCAAGGAAATTAGACAGGAATGCCTGAGACATTGTTTTAAGTTATGTTTCTCTTCTTACTTGTAAATATACCTATGGCAGAGAGGTGTATTTATTGCCCACACCTAACAGAACAGATTATTCATGTATATTATAACCTCAATCTGAAAGGAGAGTAAATGATTTATTTTGTCTTAAAACACACACACACACACACACACACACACCACAAAATACAAAACAGTCACTACTGTCACTTCACTCACTTTAGCATCTCCTCACTGTCCACAAAGAAGGCACTGTTGAGTCCTCCTTTAGGAAATGTGAGGTCTGCAAGCTGGTTTAGGTCTTTTAGCTTCTCTTCAGGCTCACAGGGCTCAGTATTCCTGCACTGAGCAGTGAGCTCCACACCACTGCAGAGGCCAGTGATTCCAGAGTTCATCCTACTGACCAGACCCTCCTCTGCAGCCGGATCTGTTTGCTCCAGAGACACTGCGTCACTCGGGTGACACCTGATCAGGTCAAGAAAGAATAAACAGCAGCTGCTCAGCAAAACATCCACAAAAAAAAAAAAAGATAAAGAGATTATTATTATCATTAGATTAGTATTACTTGCTACTCTCACTGAACTCCTCTCCCTGGCAAAGCATCTTCAGCAGCTCCAAATGTTGAGGGTTTATGGTGCCCATTCCAGTTGCAAGAACCTCAGTGTGGACATTATGCTCATTTATAAAGGTCTTTAGACCAGGCACACGGGTCATGTGCATCTGAAATATGTGTAACCATTTTAACACAGTCAAAAAATATATATAACAATATTTAAGAAGATATCTTCAGCTTAAAAGTGACCAAAATGCCAGATTTTACCATTGGATCAACCCAAATAGTATTTCCTAGGCACATCACCACTTTGGCTTGATGCATCTTTCCTTTGATCTTCAGACTGATGGCTCTGGTAACCTACCAACACAACAAATAAATAAATATAATTATTATTATTGTAAAAAGCAAGGCTGGGTTACGATCTTAAAGTTGAACCTAAAGCATGCAAACTGTAAATCCAGTATATCTATTAAAGCATTTGAAATAACACTTTTCTCCCAAAAAGTGTATAAAAGTCAAGGTCTTTAAGTACAAGCTTGACAGCTAGTGTTCCGTCTGTACTACCTTTAGTTACCACCACATAAAGGAAAATGGAAACCCACCACCCTACATTAGATTATAAGTAAATTGTACCAGGTGAATACAATTATTTGCTTTGATATAATACCACACTACTGGTAAAAAATGTTGTTCTATATGTGTGAAACCTGATGGGAGGCCATATTTGAGGCATGCATTTAAGAATACATTATTATTAGTAGTAAATTATTGTTAATACTGAGGAACAAAAACCCTTGAATTTAAAAGGGAATGACAGTTAACACTGAGAAGACGAAACATTAGCTAAAGCATAAAGAAAAAAACGTTACTGCATACTGTATAATTACCCTTGGATTCCAGTCAATCTCTCCATCGATGGGTTGAACCCTGCACAGAATGATCTCCACAGCCTGACCAGGAAAACTTTTGAACTCAGGAGGAAGCTGCAGCAATTGATGTGACTTTACTTCTTGTTTGCGCCCCTCATCAATATAGTGAACAGTGACACTGCTAAACAGTCTATCTCCTTTATCAGGCACATTTATCACACACACCCTGTCACACACAAACACAGTCCACCATCATTTACAGCCCTATATTTATGTATGGTTGTATATAAGAAAGTAATAGTACTAAAACAGCACCATGTACCTGTGATACACATCCTCTTCTTGTACTGCATAAAGGTCTCCCTCCATCACGTCCTTTGCACAAAGTCTGTTTTTAGCATAGTGCGAGTTCAATTCAGCAGCAAAGTCTTTGTATCTGTCCTCTTTCTGGTTCACAATGCGCCCATAGTACACATTTGCACTTTTAATGCAAAGGGGCAAAACCTGAGGAGACAACACAAAAATATTTACGTGCTGCAAGTTTTAGAAAAAACATACAAACCTCTAAAGATCAAGTAACTTCAGGATTCTTTTATCTATTGCTCAAATACTGGCATGCTACCAATTTTGCACATATGAATACAAGATCTGGAGAAATGACACAGCACACAGTTTAACATTGCACCATCCTGCTAGGACTCAGAGTCTGAGGCTACGTTTATACAGCAGGTTAAAGAGGCCCAAATCAAAACTTATGTGACAGATGTGTTACCTGTCTGGCAGTGTAAACATTAAAACACACACTGAATGTGACATTTGCGATTCCAATTTGGCACACTTTCATATGTGGTACTGAAAACATACATCGCATATGCAGCTATGTGAGCCAGATCGAAATTCACTTTTATGTCAATCCAACCCGCCATTCATCTTCATTTTGGACTGCCTAGACCTCAAACATTTTGGGCATGATGTTTTTGTACAAAAGAAGTTAAATGGCACTTATAATAACCGCTGTGTGTCTGAGATTTCAAAAGAAAGGATGCAAACCAAAGAAGCGGTCGCATCTAAATAACATGCCCATTTTACAGCGACCTTGGCTGCGCTGTGGGTGATGAGAGCAGCTGTCAGCCAATGGAACGTGACTGCTGTTGTGATACTTTAAAATAAAAATATTAGTCAGTTTCAGAGCATGAT
The DNA here is from genome assembly GCA_021613375.1 of Megaleporinus macrocephalus. NCBI lineage: Eukaryota > Metazoa > Chordata > Actinopteri > Characiformes > Anostomidae > Megaleporinus > Megaleporinus macrocephalus. The sequence goes on from CM038702.1 coordinate 43,584,093, forward strand.
CTCTTTAGACTATTATCAGATTTAGGACACATTAAAATGACATTAATAGCCGAACAACAAAATAGGATTTGGTGAGAAAATCGAATTGGGGCCACTTTTACCTGCTGTAGCTTTACATGCACACAAAAAATACTTAAAACAGACCCTATAAAAGCTAACAGCACATTTACCAGGATAGTTCCAGAGTCGGGGTGAAGGGGAAAGTCAAGTGTTTTGTTGATTGTGTGCCTGTCTGGGCAAACCGTACTGTCCCTATGTGGGGCAAAGACAGAGGAGACTAAATGAGAATACTTTAATCCTGCCTACAACTAACTACCAAAGGAATGAATTTCAACCAAATCAATCTTAGTGTGGAGCTGTGGGGAACACATTTTGAAGCATATGCAGTCTCTAAGTGGTGGATGGGTCACATTTTTGTTATTTTGACTCCATGACAGATCATCCATGGAGCCAAATATTAGCTTTAATGTGAGGGTATTTATACTAGGTATAAATACGCAAATAGCAATCGTACTCCCCTTTAAAACATTTTATTATTACTGAATTATTGTGAAGCCAAAAACCAGAAAAAGTACAGACTGCAATCAAGGACTGCTCAAACTATGAGTGACCGGTCAACCAAGAACATTGCACTTTTGGTCTTGAAATACTTAATCATTATTATGTTTGGGCTTATTGTGAGGAGTTAAGGACTTCTGTACACTTTAAACACCATCCAGTGGCTGCTGTCACATCAACAAAGACTAGAAATCAAGGTCTATCAACATACCTCGACCATAACATTATCACAGATAATCTGGAATGCTCTAGATAATAATTTTTTACCTCAGCACTTTAATCTTTCCATCACTCTATTAGAGATAATTGTATGTATAGCACATTTTACAACAGAATAAAAGATTTATAGGACTTGAATTCTTAAATTTCAGAGGAGAATGTATTAAAAAGTGCAAAAAATCCAATACAGACAAACTTCTCATCTCATTAAACACTGACAGTGTACACTTCAACACCATAGTCACTGTTTCATTTCAAATCTAATGTGCTCCAGTACAATAAAAATGTGTCCTACATACACATGGACTGCATCGTATACTTATAAAGCTGAAATGTAAAGACCTGCAAAAGCCCAGACTCTTCAAGTAGCTGCAAAGCGGTCTGTTGATCTTCTGCTCCTCCTTGGCTCGCTGGACTCCCTCAGCAAACTGCAGGAGCTCTGGGGGCAACGGAGCGTCTGTATGTTTCAGGAACCTTAGCACTCCGGAGACATGACGAGCATTTCGCTCCGACAGTAGCAGCACAGATCGCACAACAGGAGAGGGGTGCTCAGCGCAGTCCTGACACAGCAAGGTACATACATATACACACACGATTAACTAATACTAACTGTGGTTGCAAGATAAACTGACACATTCACTGAATACACCTTGGTTTGTTCCACTGTCTGGTCAAACCTAAAAACAGGCCTATTTTTACATTAATGTCTCCACTCATCCTTATTTTAGCACTAAGAACATGCAAAGAAGAGGTATGACTTGCCGCTACCTTGTCTGAGAGATTTTGAAAGTTCTCAGACATGCAGAATAATCGATTCCCATATAGTTTAGGTGAGCTTGGGAACCCATAATGCACCACACATGTGGCATCCCTGATACCAAGAGCCTTCATGCAATCATTGGTGGTCACTGGGGGGAAAGAGCGTATACATTTTTTTTTAAATGTTACATGAAATTTATGAAATACAGTTAAATAAATTAGCTTAAATACCCATACCTAAGATAACCTGTGTGCCTGCACCAATGTCTTTCTTCCACTGCTCAATCACAAAGTCAAACTGGTAGGTCAGGCCTTCATGAGCTTTCAAGGAAAACGCTGCAGTGTTGCTGACAGCCTGGAGGAAGATGTTATATGTTATTTTAACTGCAAGTACAAATAATAAATCCTAGACCAAGTTACACTGTCATGTCCTCTCATTCATACAACTCCTTCTGTTTAATTCATATCTGTTTTGAAATAAAAAAATCAGATAACTCCTGTGTCGATAAAACACATTCACAAATTTTCTGTCATATTTGCAATTTCATTGCTATGAATAAAAAAAACAATAAAAAAGCTGGGAATTTACAACAAACGCATATTTTACAGGTAAGAGTCTGTTTATTTTAAAAAGGTATAAATATGAAAAAATACAATTTTTTCTTCATTATCTAATATTTGATTTCAGGATATACTGATTCCTCTTAAACCCCATTTTTAAATGGAAAGACCAAGACAGGGTGGTTAATCCCCAATTCTTTATGAATAGCTAGTGTGGCTGCAGTTTTCGAACAAGTGCAACTTAAATGATTGTTGTGTATGTAAGGTTCTATATCAATAAACCTCCCTTAATAAACCTCCAGCCCATACAGAACACAGAACTTATCAATTATTTGATGAGTCTTAGTAACATCAATAAACAAATATGTTCACTATACCTTGTAGACATGCTCTACCTCTTCTGCTGAGTTTGTGATGATGAGGGTTTTCTGGGGAACAGTAGGACTGAATTCCAGAGAGCTAAGCAACACTGAGGTCTTGTTGCAGTCCAAACACAACAGGATAGTCTTTAGACAAGAACAAAGCACACACACACAAAAAAAATTAGATTTCTCCAATTTAGCCCATCCCAAGAGCCGACCGATGGCGTTAAACAAATGAGCTTAATTTCTGTATTTCCAGCTAGTGTTTTATTGAAACCCCCTCCGGCCAGGTCCCTGCAATTCCTATCTGAACCGCAAGGTGGAAACACACATCCTTGCACTTTCGACAGACTGACTAAAGCGGCACGCCTTGCGAGAACAGTTTGCATTGCATTGCGTCCGTCTGGCAGCCTGTTGCCGTATATGACACGGACTCATCCAGGGCGTTTTTTAAATCTAAAATTCACCGTGTCTCGCTGGGGAACCAAGAAAAAGGCATTTAACACTTCTAATCTGATACGGTTTTTAGAGTACACCCGCGGCAGAATACAGTGAGTATCAGCAAACAGCAGAGCTAGCACGCGCAGCTATCACAAAACAAATAACCCAGAACAAATAACAACCCAGCGTAGACCAGATCTGACCGGTACGAACAGTACAGCAGCAACAATTCAAAATCTACATTTAATTATTGCAGTTTTTTGTTTAAAATTACCAGAGTCTTCGTTTAATGACTGCAGTTTTGACTGCATTTATTTAATTCGGTTTTTTTTCGTTTTAAATTAAGGGTCTAAATTGAATGATTGCTGTATTGGTGATATTTGTTTGATTTACTTTGTTTATTTACTTAATTTTGTTAAAAATATTATGCTGTTTCACATGAGCTCGTTAAAAATGGTACTAAACCAGTTTAGACCATATTTTATGACTTGCTTGATCTAATAACTACATGTATCCCTGCCGTGGCATATAGCCCCACCCTTGATCGGCGAAGGTGATTGCCTCAAAAACGCTGATCGGTCCATCTCTAAAAAAATCTTATCTTACTGCAAATATTTTTGCACTAACCTGTTCAACCTTGATCCTAAAAGCCCACTACCCCTCACTTTGTAGTGTTTTCCCTACTCCCAACACACCTGATCCAACTAATTAACTCATGTCATCATTACTGAATTAATGTGGCTGAGTTAAGATAAGGATAGCACTAAAATGAGCAGGACAGTGGGGCCTCCAGAAACAGAGTTGGGAAACATTGCCTTTATACATGAAATTTAATAACATCCTATTTAATCCTATTTAATTACATCCTATTTAATAGGATGTAATGATACACTGACATGGGAATTATGGGCTGATTTTGTCTCCATCGGCTAATTCTAATACACAAACAGATCATCTAAATTAGCATTACAGAGACATTTATTTTACAGAATAAAAAAAACACAATAATTCTTTAAAAGCGTATATATATTAGCACAGCAGCTCATCCTTAGTTAATCGTCCTGTTCTTCTGGAGTACAATAAATAAGTCATCAAATATCAGCCAAATGTAAAAGCAATTATCTGCTGATATTGACATGATTCCAATACATTGTGCATCCCTGGTAAGATTAAATTAAGATTAAATTTAAATTAGGAGACAGCATGGTCTATACTTTAAAATATAAGCAAACATTCAAAATTAAACCCGAATGAAGGAGATCAACTGACTAAAGCTTCTTAACAGTAGACAAACATAATTAAACTGGAGGACTGTTCTAGTGCCACTTCATGTGTTCTCTACTACAAGCAGATCTAACCTGTGTCTTACCTGATGAACACCGCCATAGAATGCTGCTTCCTCTGGCACCATGACAATGACACTGGGGCTAATCATGTATTCCCGAACCATGCCTTCCAGCTCTCGGCTCCAGTGGCTGCTTACTGCGACAATCTGCCGCGGACACATAGCCCTCTCTTCTCTGGACACCACTTTTTGGAAATGTTGCAAGATAGCTGCCATCTTCAGAGACAAACACATTGGCAGAGTTACAATCTAGATGTCAAAAAATTTCCCTATCTATTCTTCCCGTATTCTCTGCACTTCCCACCTGAGCAGGTGCTTGAGAGTAAAGTTTGGAAGCTTCATCCAGAACGAGATGGCAGAGTCTTAGGAAGAGGAAGCAGTGTACCTCCAAAAGTCGGGCCAAGCTAAAGGGGGTGGTGACCAGCAACTGACCTGATCCACAATACACAACACACGCTGAGGACTCAGTATTAAAGCACAATCCCAGGCTCATACTCCAAGACTAATTTAGGATCAGATTCCTAACGCAACAGAATGCAAAAGTGATTCAGCAGCAGCAGAATCCCACTCCAAATCTACAAGAGTAGGCCTAAACCTAATATGACCTTTACCTAAAATATTGTGAAGTCAATGGCAAAATCAACATTGCATGCTTACAGTTCTTTGGGATCTTGGCATTTTTGGCCTCATCCTTGCCCAACCCAATCAGCACAGCAGCAGGGTGGAGATTCACAGCTGTCTGGCTGTCCTCTAGCATCTCCAGCACAAACTGCACCTTCTCCCAGCCCGGACAAAGGATCACTGCTATGGGCTAAAGAGGAAGCAAGAACAGGGGTGCAATGTCAAAGATACAAACAAATCCATAAACAGGGCCTGAACTACTGGGTGGGGAAAAAAAAAATCACCTCTCCTCAGTCAAAACATATTTTAAAGGCTTAGTTTAGAATTAAGCAAGATTCTAGACATAATGCTGAGAAAACAGAGTAAATACAGATGCGGGGTTTGATTGATTGTTGGGTCTCGCTCACCCCAGTGAGTGCGGTGAGAGCACTCAATACAGAGGCCAGCTGCAGCTGAGCCAGTAAAGGTGGTATGTAAGACAGTGGATTGTTTGCGCTGTGGCACACCAGAACAACGTCACAGCCCCGCGCCACAGGGGGCCAGAAGAAGCTCTCAGCCAGGCCTGGCCCACTGTACTTCTTCCTTGACAGAAACTAACAGAGAAAGAAATGTACAAACCCAATTCCATTACTAGGGAGGGTTGGTAACATGCAAATAAAAAAGCAAGGCAGGGATGCATTGACCCGCATTTAAACATAAACAATACTGTGAAACACTGAAATGTTCAAAAAAACAACTTAAACACTTAATGCTTCTTTTGTATCAAAGCATAATTGCATGTTACCACCAGGTCATGTTATGAGAAAGTATGACATGACATTTTCACAGCTGTGACACACAGTTTCCATTTCTTCTGATGATCGAGATGTGGCAGAGATGCTTACAAGCTGTGTAACAGACATTTCTTAATAGATATTAAACTTTCTACAATGAAATCTAGAAAAAGAAAAAACACCTTCACATATTTGTTTACAAGTAGAGTTGGTCACTCTAACGCTCTTACTGCAGTTCCTAAGAAAACAGTCCATATCCTACAACTAGAGCTGGGCGATATGGCTTTTAAAAAAAGGCCACAAAACCACAAACCAATTCTAGATCACAGAGGAAGTTGCTCCTTTCTTTGGGACAAATTCTGGCTTTCAAATTCCAGTTGTGGTAGTAACTACGGAAGCCCAAAAGGGGGCATCAGTGGCAGAAGTTAAAACTGAGAAAAACGATTTTCATGAAAACACATCATCCTGTAAATTCGAATTAATCAATAAAATTGATTTATCGCCCAGCACTATATACAATTCATACAAAATGCTGCAGCACGAATCCTAACAAAAACCGACAAAGAGCTCGTACAACTCCTGTTTCACAAGAACTGCAGTGACTACCTACGTCTTTCAGAATAGAATAAGCACCCGCTTACATCACACACCCTGTCTCTCTGTTTATGTTTCAACTCATAATCCTAGATCTGTTTAGGTACTTTACCCTATTATAATATCATAATTATGCATAATCTCAATAAAATATTTGGGAAAGTCACTGCATGAAGGAAAAGTCAGAAACAGAAAATCACAAATAAATACCTGAGACTTTTGATCTGTCACACAGCTCTGCATTAGAAAGTGATATGCTCTGGTGATATTTATCACTACACTGGCTTGGGAATAAGAAAAACAGTTCCTGATAAATACTGTTTGTTGTTGCTTCCTCAAATGCATTAAAACTGAAATTCTACTGTGACTTTTTTTTTTTTTAAGTCTTGGGGAAACATTTACTGTGGCCTGGTTTACTGTGACCTAGATAGAAATTAGATTAAAAAAAAAAACAACAACAACAACAACAACAACAACAACAACAACAACAACAACAACAACATCAAACATCAAATGCCTATAGGTCCTATTTAAAGGAAAGGTGAAGTGGTAAACATGCTCCTGTCCCAACTTGTCTGAAATGTGTGTTGCAAGCATCAAACTGGAATGAATGATTGTTGTACTGTGTGCTGTTTTTAATTTAATACAGGTCAAACAATTACTCAAGAGCTGTTTTCTGATTTATCAGCATTTCACACATTAAGGTACATTTCAGAACACAGCGGGGTGTGCGGATATAGTGATTACCTTGCGAAACTGCTCAGTGACAGGAGCATGGCTCAAGTTGCTGCAAGGGTTGATGGCAATACCTGAGTGCACCAAAATTCCACTGGGCTCACATAATCCCACCTAGCACACACAGGACAAAAACCCACAGCTCATCTTATTCATAACATAAACCATATAAAGCATATAAAGATGAGGAACAAATGAAATATACAGCGTTTTTTCTCACTATTGGTGATGAAAAACCATCCAATTACTGAGCACTTACATTGTCATCAATATATTCTGAACTTAATGGATCTGGATTCAGCAGCTGTAGCAATCTATACACAAGTTTAAAAAAAAGGAATTATGAACTGATCCCAAAGCACCAACATAGCATACAAAAAGATATGGCTAAATAAATGGGAATGGGAGACCCACCTGGCACAGGCCAACTGTTCTTCAGCATTTGGTTCCTGAGCAAAAACTGGCTCTTTCAGCTCTGTGTCACTTGTACTACTGTGAATTACACAAACAGAAAAATCAGTAAATATAGTAAATCAATGAGTATTCATTCATCAGATGTAGCATAAGGTTTAACATAAAAATACATGAATAAACGCATAAAATCAAACACACTGAGACCTCAGGTCGGAACTACTCTGTTCAATAAAATCCACAGCTCCATCCACACTGGGACTGTAACAACAAAGAGAAGTGGGCAGTTACCGACCACACCTCTTAAATATTTCCAGGAAAGCTTTTTTGAAACACAGAGTGAAGTAAAAACCATGCACACAGGCTCACAGCTGTCTACTGTCCCTACCAGACATCAGGGTCCTCCTCAGAGTGTGGAAGCAGGGCAAGATCCTTATTTCTCAGTCCTGGTTTATCACAGGTCTCCTGGTTGTGCTCATCAACTCCATTAGGCTGAGAACAGTTTTCATGTTTATGGTTCAGCTGTGAAGACAACACAGACAGGATAGCTACAAATGTACTTTCAAACAGCCCTGGCCGGGTATGTATACAGCAGCGTTCTTACATTGGAAACCATGTTTGAATATGAGCAGGGATTCAGAAACTTCATGAACCTGTTAAGAAAGACGTACACAAACAGAATGTTAGCAAATTAACTATTCAAGCAGCATAAACAACATTACTAAACATGACCATAAAAATGTATTACCTGATCAAGTTCAGCTGCTGACACAGTTGTTCTGCCAGGGCGCTCTCTGTATCTTCTGCCTGTTCAAAGTGACTGAAAAAAGAAGAGATCAGACAAATAAATAAGTGTATGTGTATCTAATCAAAGCATTTACATTAGGAGACATTGTGATGCTGCACATAACCTGATGGACACAATGTGGTGTTTTTAAACACCTCATTGTCAACGTTGGACTGAGAATTGTTCACCAACCAAAAATATCCAGCCAACACCGTCCTGCAGGCAGCATCCTGTGACCACTGAGGAAGGACTAGAGGACGACCAGCACAGATGAGCTATGATTGCTGATCTATAAGGTGGTCCAGCAAGGTACGAGTGTCTAAAAGCGTGGACAGTGAGTGGACAGCGTGTTAAAAAACAAATACAATACCTGCTCTGTGGTGATCCTGTGGGGGTCTTGACCATTGAAGAACAAGGTGAAAGGGGGCTAACAAAGTATGCAGAGAAACAGATGGATTACACTCTGCAATCATAGAACTACTAAACGCACCTTTATGGCAATTGTAGCAGAGAAAAATAAAATGTTTTAAATGTCATGACTAATAATTGTATATGCATTCAAACATTACAATCTAAATCATCCTTAAACAATTAACATCATTACATTTTTATAAACTCTCCTCACCAAATAGAACCATTTTTAACACAGGTTTCATTGCAAAGTCCTCCATTGTCCACCTAAAACATCAAGAACACAACACAGACATAATCAGGTCCAATCAACAGAGGCTCACTGCCTCCAGGGTTACATATCTAAACCTGAAGAACTTACAACAGGTATTGCTTCATTTGGATCAGACGGCTGTGTGGCTGTCGCTGAAGATTTGGCTAAAGATGTTGCATGTGTTTGTTCAAGGGTCAACCTTCGGAGCTTTCCTGTTCCTAAACATGACAGGCAGAGGACATAAAACATGCTAATAGGAACGTGTCAGGCTTAATTAGTGTTGGAGCAGGGCAAGTGGGACTCACAGAAACCTGTTTTTCTTACCTTTCCTAGTTAAGACATGCGGAGGAGCTGATCGCAATATACAGCATCCATTCATTTCTAGGATCTGCTGAGGGCTGGAGAAAATGTCCCAAGCAAGGCTTACAGGAGAGCGATCCACAGAGCCACTCTGCTCCTCCATGATGGCTTTCTCACTTGTAAAGCAGGCAAACTTCTTCATCACCAAATCATCATTCACACAGATCTATCAAATAAAAGAAAGAAAACAAAGCTTCAGAGGTAGAAGAGGTAGAAATTACAATACAATAATTTAGAAATGCTAATAAATATATGACTGCAGAGGTGAGGTTGTTATGGTTAATTTGTATTTACATTTATTCACCTTATTAGCTTCTTTGTCATTTTAATGTACAGTAACTAAAGAGGCAATTTTACAACAAAGTTTAAGGTTAAACTCGAATTACCTTCACATCCCTGATGGTCAAATACAGTTCAATACCAGTGCAACCTCCACTTGTTTCGCAAAGAACTGCCTCAACCAGAGTAGACACTGAAAATAGGAAATGTCAGATTGACAATCTTAATATGCATGAAAATGCATGCAGGTGTGAACGTTCACCGACATATTCAAATAATGCACTTACCCTGCAGAAGATTGTGCAGGTATTTTGTGGCTGAGGTGTCCCAGTAAGGTGATGGACTGAAAAAAAAAAACCCCAACAACAAATGACAACATGACCATTACAGACTCAATAAAACTGAGTATTGTAGCTTTTATGTATGAGCAACAGCGTATGACAACGTGTAATGTTTAAAAAATGTTGGTGAGGTATAAGTCGTCTTACACTAGCTCTGCGGTCTCACTGGAGATGGACACTTTGAGTCTCATAGGATGGATCCTCGCCAACTGAAACTTTTGCACTCGGAAAGGCAGTTTCAGGAACTTTTCAAGAGGAGCTCTCACACTGCAGGAAATAAGGTGGTCTTTAACAAACTCCACACAACACACATAATGGGGAGCTTCTTTCTGAACATGAGTCCATAACATTTCAAATAAATTACTTGGGCCACTACAATACAAATGGTACTGCACTGTATATGCTATTGTAACACAGGATATGTTACTGATTTTTAATTATAACCCTCCTACTAACAATTAATAATAACAAATAAATAGGAATGTAACAATGCATCATGAAATCATAATGCAAAACTGTGACAATGTGCATAAAGAATAAATGGTCATTTTATTAATCTAATGCAACTGCATTGTTAAAACACTGTTTGTAAACAATCAGCAGCTTGGTGCAGCACTCCTCCTGCCTCTCAGATCTAGTGTCATTAGAAAGTTGGGCATCAACATGTATTATATCATTCCAATTCTTTTTCAAAACATTGTAACACCAAGTAGTGGACCCACAATCGCAAACCAAACCAAATCTTGGGTTACATGTATTGGTACACCCCTAACAATAACAATTTCCATATTTTTATTGCAACAAATCCAACTGTGATTAAAATAGTTTCCATGGAGCTATTTGGTCACATCTATATTCTTATAAACAATTTCAATTCATTAATTTGAAAATATACAACAAATAGTAAAAGGTCTATATAAAAAGATATAAAAAGAACGCTATCTTAATTGTATTCATTATGTGAGGAATAACATCTCTCTGGAATACATGTAGCCAAAATTTCTTTTTGTCTGAAGAATAGGCCAAATAACAAACAATAAATAATAAGAACGTTTGCAGAGATTAACAATACATACTAATCAGTTCTGGTGACAACACGCTCTCCATGGTCCACCAAAAAGCACATGGCCTGACTGCCCACTGTTCCCATAAAGAGAGACTCCACAGTGGCCCTGCACCAGCTTCTCAGGGTTGAGCAGAACACCACACACAACTGGCAAACAGATACACACAACTGAGAACTGTTCAGAAAATTTGTTTAATGAAACATGTCCAATGTGAGCTTTTTTTCCCTTCTTTTTTTTTTTAAACAAACAAAGCTGAGGCGTTATATTTTGTGCATACCTGTCCTTCCTCCAGGGTAGCTGGCTTTGTTTTCTGCACATCCAGACTGACCTCATGATAGAAACTATTCATTTCAGCCTGCAGGTCCATATATTCATGAGTGCTCTTAGCCTGCATATCAGATTCTTTCACAACCCTTCCCCACAAACAGCCTGGATCCTCAACCTCACAGGGGAGAGAAACATATACTTAATCTCTTTATACACTCTCCATGAAACGTTACACATCACCTACATGAGACCGCAAAAGTCAACAGGACATTACAAAACCTATGATTTCACTGAACATACAAGCACATCAAGCGGTGTGATTTGATTCCTTTCATTACTTACTCAGCTGAATTAAGTGTGTAAGGCCTTTACATATATGCTGTGAGGTACTGTACCTTGATGATTGACATTTCTAACAGTCCTCCAATATCCGTTGCCAAATCTATAAAAAGCAAGGCAGAACTGAAATTTATAAATCACACAACCATAACCTAGACCAGTGGTTCTCGAACCTGGTCCTGGAGCACTGCTGACCTGCATGTTGTAATGTTCTTCTTGCTCTAATACAACCAGTTCTAAGGTAGAGCTTCCTAATTAGCTTATGAGTTGCATCAGGTGTGTTGTGAGCAGTGGAAACTCTTATATGTAAAAGATGGTGCTCCAGGACCATGGCTTAAACATACAGCATGTTCGGTGGTCTGACTGATTTTTTTTTTTATGAAATATGAAACAGACTTGCAGCAAACTGCACAACCACTGCAACTGTATCTAATACAATGCTGTCAATAACTATACTTTCATATTTTCACTCTAACTACTGCATGCAAATGCTGTTAATCAGCTTTGGTAGCTTGTACTAATTGAGAAATACCCCCATTCTGTGACATCTTCTGAGACAATTATCATACTGTGGCAATCTCATATTTTTCATAACGTTCTGCGATGTTGTATGAAAATTATGACAAAAATTATTTAAAGTTTTTCCAAAATTATGTTTCTAAAAATACTAGAGATATGGAGGTTACTCTTGAGTTGAGGAAATGTTAAGCAAGATGGGACATTTTTACTGAAACGACATAATGGTATTTATATATTTCAGGACCGCATACACATTTCAGTGAGAAAACAAATGACCTGTGGAACATCAGGATAGAGGTCTGCTTCTGCTGCAATGACATGACTAACTGACTGGGCTGTTATGAACAGCAGAAAACTTACTGACATGAAAGTTTTAGTGCGTGCTCTAGTAGAAACACTATAGTGTCACATCCACAAAGTCACCAATCACTTTAGATTCATGAAGACAGCTAGGAACGCCATAAAGTCAGAAAGGAGCTCCTGTGAACTAATACGAGCATATACGAATACAGTGCATTTGCACAAAACTATCACTCTAAATACAGCAAGTTAAACTATAGTTTACATTGAACTCAGATATTGGCGCTGTCCAAATAAACATATATATCTAGAGTATAGGTGATTTTTATTTTTCTGCATCATTTGAACATGAGCGGCTATTAACATTCTGTGAAAATATCGTTGTCATTGGACTAATAGAAATTACCCTTTCCTGAAAAGTTGTCATTTAGAAGATACATGTTTTTCTTTGGACAGCGACGATATGCTGTACACGTTTTAATAACACAAGCTTTTAACTCAAAACCTTCTGTCTGCTGCACCAGCCACAAGGCCGTGTCACTACACAAGCATCGCACAAACATTAGTTCATGCTCCTCCATCTATTCCACGGAGCGTCGTGTTGAAACATCATGGTTGTGTGCGGTACCTTTGTTGAACTGCGGATCTGGAGCTGTACTGAGTGCAGTCCTGCGGCTGTGCTGACCGCCCCAAGACGGCGGCGCCGTTACCGTGCCTGGCTGAACCTGATGCGGCATCTGCTTGTGTATATGGTGGCAACTATTCCGTGAACAACACGTCTATTGACAGGGACTCACACTGCAACAACAAAAAGAGGTCAAACACCTTTCATGACATTTCCATGATAAAACTTTTACAGTCTTGATTCAGCCGGAATCACCCATGCAGGCCCCCGCCACGTGCGCCCCACAGTAGTATCCCTCCGCTGAGCCGCACTAGCTTACCTCCGGACTTCAGCCCTCGTGCGTGCGGGAGCGAGCGGTGGGTTGACCAGCTACTAAAATTACCTCTTATTAGAGAAACCACTAAACAGAACATAAAACTACTGGTGCTTGTGGGACCTTCTTTGGTCCTGTCAGTACTAAAAGAACACGTGGGCTTTGCAGGCTGCCGCAAGACACGTACAGGTGTCAAACATTACTCGTTAGGCGACCGTTTACCCAGACAATCAATCTCCCCGGCTCGACCGCACCACGAACATCCTTCAGTGCACGATCACTCCGCCGAATCGCCAACGGCTCCCGACGTAACTGCACAGACTGTTTAGGCTTAAATTAACGGAACACAAATAGCGCTTAATATGTCTACCAAAGAGACCTCTGAGATTCAGCCACACGTCCACAATGCCCTACTGGATATATACTGCACAGGTTTTGTGCAGAAGTAAAATGTCGTGCTCTATGTGGCAGTAAGTTTTCGTTTGGGACTCGGAGTGAGTGCTGAGAGTCTCTAAAACGTTCTCCGGGAGCCCATATCACTAGGGGGCACCATGAGCAATAATTAAAAAAAATCTAAGCTTCTGTCTGGAAGTGCGGTGGGAAATTTACTAGCAGCACAAGCTGTGAATAAAAACACTCATGTGGTCTCAAGCTCGACCTGTATCGCAGAAGAGTCTTCCTGTTGTACACACTTACATATAGTTACAGTCTCCGCCAGTCCGTTCAGAATCGCACCTCTCATAATCGGTTTGAACTAGCTTTGGTTATCTGCATTGCCAGTCGTCCTGCTATTATTCGTCAAATTGAAGGCGATTATGTATTACCTGCAGTTTACGGGTAGTCGTGGGTCGAAGGTTAGGGATCCGCGGTCTTGTGACCGGTAGGGGTTTGACCAGACTGGACACGACTGAAGATCCCTTGAGCAAGGCACCGAACCCCTGACTGCTGCCTTCGGACAAGTGTGCTCACTGCCCTCTAGTGTGTGTGTATGTGGGTGTTTCACTGCACGGGGAGGTTTAATGCGGAGGTCAAATTTCGCTGTGTGCAAAACACAAGTGACAATTCTCATTCTATGTTATGAAGCTAATTGCTAGCATTGCGCAGTTACCTCGCTACTCACCACAGTACGGCTTTCAGAGCTAAATTGAGGCCTAGGAACGGCACTAGAGAACACTCACACTACTCTGTTTTATAAAATTATTGCAGAATTGAGTTTGAAACTGGCGGTAGCTAGTCACCGAGGAAATCTGTGCGTTTGTCGACCGGTACTCCTCAAACGTAATCAGTTTGCGTTACCAGCGCGTCACACTAATCGTTCCGTGATTGGTCGTGATTGGCATGCCAGTCAAAAGTGCTGTCCTATCAGAGAAGCCGCTGAGCTGAGCGAGCCATTTAGAGTAGTTTAGTTTTAAATTATTTCTAAAGAAACTTGCTGAGTCACATTGTTTACAGTGGTACAAGAAACAGATGTCTGAAGGTTTAATGCCTCTCTCAAAGACAGTTCTTACATGAGATGGTTAGATATATGCTGCCTGGTGTCTGACTTATTGTTGTGTGATAGTTTTGTGATATAGATTTGACTTAAAATGTGTTTTAATCCATAGATTTTAAAATAAGGATGGATGCATACAGGGCGGTGTAAGGCAAAATAATGCCCACTATACTACCATCATCAACATTGCATTCAGACACTAAGAAGACACGTGTAGGTTCACTGGTGGTTTAACATGGTAAATAAAAATGGCTGTATTTATGTGTTCCCATCAGTGTAAAAGTTTGGAGTTTCTGCACAGTAAACCACTTCACGTTCAGCCTCTCTGAATAAATCTGTATATATTTCAAGGAGTGAATTAATCACAATAAAAAAAAGAATAAAAAATGAATTCCCCTTTTAGTTAACTAGCTTACTGAGAATACTGAGAAATGCACCCCAGGGGTGTTTAGAGTTCCTGCTCTGCGTTCTGTGTCCAGCACAGTTTAGTAATACCTGGCTCAAACACGTCTAGAAATGATCACGAGTTGAATCAGCTCTGTAAGACCCAATGTCCTGAACCCTGCCGTGCAATACTTTCAATGATCCTTCTGGCCTTATAGATGACAAACTGCTGTTTGGATTCTACATAGACAGTTATGATGTTTTGCATTTAAGAAGATGGCAATTTTGCCATTGAACTCTCTTTGTTTTAATTCTTCTTAATCTATGACTGTATTCATCTATTTGCTCAATAATAAATAAGTTGGTATCTGCAGAATGAATAGCTTTAAATCAGAGTGTTAGTGTATATAAGTACAGAGAAGTGGTGTTTTATGTATTTCTTATTTTTATTAATTTATTTGTATTATTTATTTGTCAGCACTTTAGAATAAATAACATTCACAATAGATAGTTCTCCCAACTGTCAAATATTATAGCTGGACATCACTGCAACATGGCTCATGAAGAAAAAATAACTTCCAAATCCATCAATCTCTCCAGGAGCACAAACATCAGGAAAATCCTTCTAACTAAAATCCAGTGAAGCAGATTATCGCTGAACATCTGTATCCAGTGTTGGTTTCTGTGCTTCACTAACTGCCTCTGTAGGTACTGTAGGAGAATCTGCTGAGGAGTAGAGGCAGATGAAACTTCTGATCCTCGTCTGTTATGGTGAAGACAATCTAAACAAAAATAAACATTTTCGTGAGACCACCACAAATGAGCATTATCAGGATAGTAGTACAGTAGCATGTAGTTATTCTACTTCAATGATTCTTCTCTTACCTCAACATATGGGTATAAACAAGTTTGGCCCAAACTCTCCCAGTACTGGCGGGTCTCAAAGCGTAGTTTATACATGCCTGCAGTGAAAGCGTCTTTAGTAATTAGATCTGAACAGCGGCCATCCTTATCTGTGGTTCTGAGAAGGAATTCATAAAGACTTTATTTTTATTGTAAACAATGCCCACATTATATGTTCAAAATGAGCCTTTCCCTAAAGGCAAATGTCACATAGAGAAGTTAAATTAAAAAAAAAAAGCTTCCGGTTGTGAAACTGCGTTCTCTAGAGTGATGGAAATCTTTGGGGTGAGCTGGAGTGGTGTTTGTGATCCAGGGATAATGATTCAACATCAGTACATAACCTACCTAATTCTCCTTTGCTAAATGCAATCAAATCCTCACATTTAGTGTAAAGCCTTGACAGTAGCATAAAACCTGTTACTATGGAAGGATGGGATCCTGTGGCAGTAGCAGTATAACAATAACAACAGCAGATTGTTGTACCCTATAGTTATGAGGTTCCAGAGGGCCATGTGAGGGTCCAGGCGGTGCAGACTGAGAGCCATGCGAGCTCCGGGAACCCCATCTGCAGTGTTTAGCACATGGGTAGAGAGAGGACTGACTGCCTTAGATGTTGTCATAGCAGATCTGTTCAGGGATAGATTCAGATAAGAATGATTTATTAAAGCACTCTAACACAGTAAACATCATTTCTGTTTTAATAGTTTAGTCTTGAAGCTCTGTTTACTTTAAATTCTGCATTGCAGCTGTTTAGGTTTCTGAGCCCTGTCCCTCATGTTTAAATGGTGTTAAAGGTTGAAATACACATGGCTGCCAGTTTTTTTCTTTCAAAACAGAACTGTCCAAGGTGCTGAACTTATACAAATATTAGCATATACAAATGTATTAGCATAAAACAACAACTGAGCCTTCGCACCAGTCTTCTTCCTTCAGTGCCTGACCTAAACGTAATAATGACTGAAATCAAGAATAGTGGAATTAAGTATCGTACCTGTTCTGTGTGGACATACACTATGCTGTTGACGCAGATGTTGTCTGCTGGTCCGCTCACTGTGAAATGAGGAAGATTCAGACTGAGCTGACCTGCTTGATGTTGCAGCATGCTGGTATGATGAGTTAATCAATAACATCAGTCCCATGGTTTAATGTTTAAACAACAGAGAGGGACGGTTTCACATTTCACTACAAATTATCACCAAAAAAGAGACTTCTGATTCCGGTTTAGAATCATTGGTAACAGTTTAACCTGTTCAGCACAACTCAAATACTATGCACGTTGTACTTTGACCCCGTGTGACATACTTGTGCTGAGTCAAAGGGTGAAAATCACACACAGCAAGAGCTTTTTCGGTGATGTAGATGTAATACTGTTTATCAGGGGACTCATCGGACTGTATTGTACTGACAAGTTATAATAGTATGATGGTACTTTGTACAGTATATCATAGTACACTGATACTTACTGTATGTCTTGTAACATATCACTACCACACTTCCAAACCTGAAAAAGGGGGATTAGGCCTAGTCCTGTGCGAGGGCTAATGTGCATGTTAAGGCCTCTTGTGATATCAGCATGGCAAAGGCCAGTACTGTGATAGCAAAATAAACGAAATGTGGTAGTACTTCAAACGTGTTTTTGCAGTATATGATTTCAAGCCAATTGTCTTGTGTGCCAGATTCAAGGAATATGTCTGCTAGCTGTCCGTTCTGTGTGCACACTGCGAAAACCAAAATCCAGTGTTGGTGCACAGGCTTGACACTGTAATTGGGTAATAAACAAAATGCCTTGCTGCACAACACTCTTTAACCCAGTCAAAAACAGGGGCGCAAGTGCTTGTGCACAGGACAGGGGAAGGGGAGGGGCTATTTACTGGACTCCACACATTGTCAAGAAGGAGAGATGGCTGAGAAACAGATGGAATTTTCCTGTTATACCTTAAATGGTGAAGCTTTTACACTCTGGTGCCTGATTTAAGGTGAAATTGGAAAGTTACAAGAACCTAAGTTGGGGGTGTGGTCTTCTGAAGGGGCACTGAAGATATGGTTGTGTTTGTTTTGCAGTTGAGTTCAAACATCAACAATCGTTTTCCAGAATGGTATACTGCAACAAGTAGGTGTGGGTTATTCTACTATATTTACACAGGACCCAGGTGTTATACAAGTGAAGGTGCTTTTATTTAATTATAGTTTACATTTAGATTTGAAATATACAAGCACAGAAAACAAGAACAAAACAAAATTATACTAGACAAAACATAAAAACAGGATGCAACAGTGAAAATGCTGATTTATTTTGAGAGAATACACAATAACAGCATGACAGTACCTCCACAATTTGTATTAACCAACAGTTTCTTATTAAATTCTGCTTGATATGTAAGCAAGCTCATTCAGGGTGGTTTAATGTTAAAATCTGTTCTAGAGAAATGTATAGCATCAGAATTGTTCACAGTGGTGTTGATAGGAACCAGACATCCATAATGCCTCTAAAAGGCCCCTCAAAGAAAGCTACTACATAAACCTTAAAGATTACACTGCCTGATGATTGGGGCACTGGTGTATGATAGTTTAGGAAAGCTTTTCTACTAACATATCTATTTATGGTGAAGAGATTCATACAGGGGGTTTGAAGGAAAATTAGTTTCCCAAGGAAAGGTTTTGTACAGATTTACAACTATTTACATTATTAGTATATGTAATAGTTTAGAGACCATACATAGGTTAAATGGCGGTTTTGGATAGGCAATAAAATGTTTGTCTACTGTGAATATTAAGATTCCTGGTTTCTATCACCACCACTATAAAGAAATGAGTAGAGAGTCAGTAAGATTCTACAATTAACTGATTCGTATCAAATCACTCTTGACTTTTATATGTATTTATTTACACTGTTTTTAGACAATAAAATAATGTTTTTGGTTTACAGACAAACATACTGGAAACCAGAATATTACCAGAATAAATTAGTATACAACAATTTGTGTAGACACAAAAGCTTTTGAATGGGGCTTTAACTACATCACTTTAATCAGTATATTCTGCATAACAATGGTACATCTGCCTAACATCTTCTTACTGGTTGAACTGTGTTTTGAGTGACCACATGATTTAATTAGATTATCTTATCAATGATACTGAGGCGACATCCTGGAAAATAAAAGTCTTGACCATAAAACCACATGCAGAGACTTAATGAAATTTCTGTTAATAGGCAGATCTAATTCTGTTTGTGTAGCTCTGTTTAGACAGCTGTTCCACAGCTTGTACACTCATAGTGTCTGATCATCTCTGATCTCTGATTCCAAAATCTTTTGATAACCACTTTGCTTGTGCTTCTGTAAGTCCAACTCATCTTACCAAGAGTGGGTCACATCAGGACAAATATTGAATGGCTGACAATGAGAAAAGGCCAGAGAGCCAATGGTGGGTCAGTAGTTGGCCTAATGCATAAGATAAATATTTAATTGTAATGGACTTATATTTGTGATGAAAAGCAGTTTCTTTGCTCAGTGAACCACGCGCCTCTTCTTTAGTCCCACCTCCGTGGATATCTGCTGACATAACCTGAAATGACACCCAAAGCAAGATCAAAGCAAAATGTATGTCTGTTAAGGCCCTACAGACTGTATCAGATAAAAGCAGTTTTCATATGCAAATTATCCATCACAGATGAGTTTTTGGATTGTAGGTTTATTTAATCAAGGTGAAATATGATGTTACTGGGTAATATTACTTGTTTACATGGTCAAAAGTACATGGACACATGTAAGCTTGCTGGACATCCTGTTACCATGACCATTATAATGGAATCAGCCCCCTGTTTTCAGCTATAACAGCTTGAGTCTCCTAAATTTGTACAGATGTTAGTAATAGGTGTGGCTGAACATCTAGACTTAAAAATTAGGAGGGGTGTCTACATGCTCTTTGCCATACAGTGTATTAAACGAGTTAAGTTCAGTCTGGTAGTGCACCTGTTAAAAAACTGTCTGACACTGTAGAGTGCTGTACTAATAGGATCCTGGCTGAAATGCCAGCTCTGCCAATTAGGTCCCAAACTGAACTGACCATTGAGTAGACCAGAGCTAGACACTTGCTGCAAGGCAGGGTAACTTGAGTTAACAATGAATGACTTGCAACTTTTTCCCTGTGTATGTATTCCCTTTTCTTTTCTCAGCAGGCTGTTTGACACTCTGCAGAAACATGGAAAGCACCCAAACGCTCTTACGGAGAGGACAGAAAAGATGGTCTGCATGTATAAAAAGTGACTGAATGCAGTGGGTTTATTAGGTGGAAGTTTTGAAATTTTGCCTTTTAATAAAAATCTTATGAATTGCTGTATTAAACCCTTGCTTTTGGAAGGACTGCCTTGCCTCGGAAGGAGACTATGAAATAGCTAGCAGCAGAACTGAGTGCAGAGTGGAGATAATGATGAAATAAGCTGTGGTTGTTACTCAGACCTCAGTACAGCTTCTGAAATGTATGTGGCACTCGACTGTAACACAAAAACATAAAGAAATCTCTATGAATTTTAAGTGTAAACTAGAAGTACAGTCAGGTCCGTAAGGTCCATAAATAATCATCTCTCACACACACGCACACACACATGATGGATGTGTAATGAAACAGTGATGATGTAACTGTAGTGTAGACTTTAAACTTTAATTAAAAATAAAATTGCATATATATATATATATATATATATATATAAAAGCAATTGGACATTTAATGAGCAGTTTCATGGGGCCAGGTGTGGCCTGTTCCCTCTTGGCTGATAAATTCGATGTTTTGAAGTGTTGAATATTTTAAAGTGGTGAGTATGCAAGTAAAGTGGACGTCATTAGGTTGCAAAAAAATATATATCAGAGACTAATAGAAACTTTAGAAGTGGCCAGATCAACATATTAGTGCTTTCTTAAAAAGATGGAATGCACCAGCAAGCTCAGCAACATCAAAAGGCCTGGAAGACCACAAAACACAACTAACATGGGTGATTGTAGAATTTCTTCCTAAGTGAAAAAGACCCTTTCACAACATCTAGTCAAGTCAAGAACATTCTAAAGGAGATTGGCTTGATGAATGTAAACATAAAGGATTTCCACCAAGTTGCAAAGCACCGAAAACACTTAAGATCAGAAAGGCCAGATTGCACTTAATTAGAAAACATCTAAAAAGCTAGCCCAGTTCTGGATCAAGATTCTTTGGACAGAAGACAGAAGTATACCATATCCTCTGTAAAACATGGCCGAAGCAGAGTTATGGCATGGGAGTGTATGGCTGCCAGTGGATCTGTGTCACTGGTGTTTATTGATAATGTGACTGCTGACAGAAGTAACAGAATGAATTCTATTAATTGCGTTATATTTTCTCAGATTCAGTCAAATGCTACAAAACTGATGGGACAGTGCTTCACAGTACAGATAGATAATGACCCCAAACATACTGCGAAAGCAACCTAAGAGCTTCTTTAGTAATGGGATGTTCTTTAATTGCTGAGTCAGCTGCTGGACTTCAACGCTTTTGAACATGCTTTTCACTGAAGACAACGCTTAAGGCAGAAAGACCCACAAACAAGCCCCAACTGATGGCAGTAAATGCCTGGCAAAGCATGTCAACGGAGGAAGCTCAGCATTTGGTGATGTTTATGAGTTTCAGAGCTCAGACTCTTATTGACTGTAAAGGATTTACATCAAAGTATTAAATATAATCCTTGTATTTATATTTATATTCATTTGACCAATTACTTTTGAGCCTGTAAAAATGGAGAGACTATGTAATTCCTAAATAGTTAATGCAGAATTTTTGTTAAACCCCTAAACTCTAACACTTTCATCATATTTTGACTGCTACATTTACAATCCAACAGAGGCAAAATAACGAAAAACATTATGTCACCATTTAAAAACTTATATAAACTGTTTTTGTAATATAGCACTGATATTTCTTGTACATGGAAAGGATATTTCCAACAACTTATCATAAAAAAAGAAAATTATTGCAAATGATCTGTAATGCGTTTTTGAACAAAACCCTTGAATCGTGTTGCTATTTTAATTTACAGTTTTGTGTTTTATCTTTTTAATCTTTTTTATATATTTTTGTAAAACATGTAATGTAGGTGTTTTTTTAACAATATGTCGTTATTAAAAATGTTGTGAAATGGCTGTTTTCTTACCTGATTTCAGCTCTTAAATATAGTACAAATCTGACTCATGTTTCACCTGTAAGAAGAAACAGACATACAAGAAACAGAAACAGACATACTTAAAATTACCCACACACAAGTACTATTTGCCACCTATTAGACTTAACCATTTAGAAAATCTCATAAAATGTATATATATATATATATATATATATATATATATATATATATATATATATATATATATATATATATACATGTGAATGTCAAAACATGAACACTAGAACGGTGTCTTATTCTAAGTGTGGACATGTTAACCTGTCTCGCCTCATGTCTTGTTCCTCGGGACTGAAGGCTCTGTCTTTCTTTGAACACTCTGCTGGACCTGAGGGGACTGCAAGAGGAGCCCCCCATACTGCTCACAGAGCTGCTGTGCGGAGAGTGAGGTGGGCTCCCCTCTGACACACCTACACACAAATATGTCAAGGCCAATAATGTGTAGTGAAGCTTTAAAAATACTTAAACAACAGTGTTCCTGTATTGTTAGCCTCAGACTATGCAGCGTATTTAGCATATCATCACTGACAGAACAAAACCTCACATCTCCAAACATGTAAGTTTACAGGAGAACGCTAAAACTATAAACTGATTAACAGAAGTTAATGTATCAGGATCTTTTTGGACCATCTCTGTTACTTTCACATTCACTGTGAAATTTGGACTCAAGGCAGAGGCAGCTAGAGATGCTAGAGAGGCGACAGAGATTTTGCTTCCGGCAGCATGTTACTATGGAAATATGCGTGTATTGCGTTACCTTATTTCCTCTGTAGTGATAACATTTCAATTTCATTTTGGCATGAATTTCTCTCCATAGGTCACTGCAGAGCATTGCCTTACAAAAGTCTTGGGTCACATCCTCAATGAATGCAAGGGAACCTTTGACACAGATAATCTGACTTTCTGGAAGGTGTTCCTGATGCTGTGAAGGGCTTTTCATCACCAGGCAAAGAAATCTTCTTTTATCCACCAGTTATTTATCGTCTTTATGGATTTAAGCTGACAAGCATGCTTTCTCTTTTGAACAATTCACCAAATAGTTGGTTGAGCACATCTGATGTTTTTGCTATCTCTCTAATGGATTTGCTTTGATGTTGCCCCCCAGTGACGATGTTCCTTGGACTTTACATGGAGAGTTAACAGCAAATGATTCCAAATACAAAAGCTGTACTTTAAAACAACTCATGATATTTTATCCATTCACTAGTAAGTGAAATAGTAAACAAATTACACACACCTGACAATGGCACAGTCTAGAATTACTTATTATGGCCCTAACTGTATGTGATTAAATGATTAAGGTTTATTTGGATTTCAGTTGATACTTTAAAAAAGAGAAGTGTTTTTAACAAGTACCACGCCTCTGCTTGTGCTCTTGGCCCGTCACATAGTATCAACATTGCTCTGATATACTGACCATATGTTTTCAACCAGACAGAGGAAATGGCGTGCCGTACCAGATGCGTCACTGTTGCCCGTGTCCATGAGCTCCAGACTGTTCAGCAGCTTATCGATCTGATTCTTTATCACCTTCAACTCTCTCTTAATACACTGCAGCTCCTCCATCCTCACTGCACACAGAGAGAACAGAGCAAAGGGGCTGTATCCCACTCATCCCAGACCCACCACATTACAACATCCTTAATGATGGAAACAGCTAAGAACCATCACAGCAAAATCCCACTCCAACACAGCCGCTATTAAAAAGCTATTTTGACCTTAAAGCTACAAAGGCAAACTCATTCCTCTCTGATCCACCAACATTAAAACTATTAGGGCTTATAATAAAGGAATATGAACGCTTCTTATGGGCAATGCACTATTAATTTGGTATAATTGTGTAAGGTTTGATTACTGAGGGAGTAGAGCCTCTGGAGATGAGGGATTTTAATGAAGGAACCATCTGGAGCTTGACAAGAGAAAAACATGTACACAGCGCCACCCACCCTCACACACACACACACACAATAAACACATATACCACAGCCTTTGGGCAGACAACTTATTAACATGATTAAAATACTTACATGTTGTGAGAGAGAGAGAGAGAGAGAGAGAGAGACCCTTACATTGAAAAAAATGATGCAATGAATTCAGATGTGTATGTCGTTTCCACAAAAATAAAATATATTAAGACAATTGGTCAATTGCTAAATTATAATTCATTTTATTGTCTCAGCCAATCACACTCATTTCTAAACATTCCTTAGTTCATCATGTAACTCCAACAGAACTCCTGAAAACAAACCAGGCCAAATTAGCCAGAAATGTTAGACAAAAAAAGGGGAAAGTCTTACGAAATGGCCAACACATGCTAACCTGGTCACCTGGAGGGTGGGCCGGTGTTTTATTATATACCTGAAGCTGAAAGCATTTTAGATTGATCTACTTGGAAAGCCACACTCCCAGCTCACGGCCAAAACTCAAACATTAAATATTAATACACCTATTCATGTTATTCTTTATATTATTGTTATCAAAGTTTGCTAAAAGGCCTTGTTGGAAAGAGAAATTGTCCTTTTTAGCATCTAACACAGTTCTGATTATCTTTAGCGTCAGCTTTAGCATTAGCTCATCTGTAGTATTATGGCTTTCATCATTACAACCTTTTCCTTAATACTATAAAATTGGTTTGAGTAATGCAAATCTTGGCCCACATGCTAATTCTGCTAGAACTCATCATATACCTTCATAGAACTTCTTGCAACAATAACTAAGGAACTTTGTCAAGCATGGTGAAACATGGTAAAGTAATATATTTTATTCATGCGGAAATGATTTCTTCCCAGTTATCACAGTGTGGCTGATGGTCTTTTAGATTCTTACAACAAGCACGTCTAGAACTGGAGTAGCTGATCCTGGATTTGCTTCTGGACGGTTGCTTCCTGAACTGCAGGGCTGAAGAGGAGGAGCAAGTACGTGCTCGTTTTGGAGGGTTGGTGTCATCTGGGATCATTGTTCCTGAGACGGGAGCATGGCAATCAAACCCCCTATTGAAGAAAAAAACAGAGTAAACACATAAGGGTTCTGATCTGATATGTTTTAATGTTTTATTCTCTATATCATTGAAAAGGACTTTCAGAACTGGACAATAACTTTGTCTGTTTGTCTATCTAACTATTATACATATTATACATCTAACTATTATACATATATATATATATATACCACTACACCACCGTGCCACTAATATATATATAAATATATAACCACTACACCACCGTGCCACTGTATATATATATATTCTCTAGCGCTCTAGCGCTTATATATATGTTTGTCTGTCTTTCTGTCTGCCTGTACCCAAAATGTAGCATTTAGAATCCTGCTGTCTGTAATATTGTTCCCAAGTTTCCTTTTGTTGTCTCCAACCACTAGCTCCACTTTCCTGTCCTACAGACATACTGTGGCTGATCAAAGCTCTGCTAATTATACTAGCCAGACGCAGCTTTACTAGCATTATGCAAGAACACCCTGCTGCTCACGAAGTGCTTCTAACTGTGCACACTGTCGCAACATCTTAGCAAATCTGGAAAAGAGCTGTATTATAAAAACTCTGGCACAGTTTAGAAGCTTCGAGAGTTTTGCTCTAAAGGACTAGTAAGTTAAGTGTGAGATGTGGTCTTGTGAGGCTGTGTGGTCTGAGATTACAGCCTGGTCCCAGTGAGGGCAGGAGACAGCTGCTGATACTGACAAGGACATAATAAACACATGCAGATAACCAGCATGAACTGTTTACAAGTTACAGCAGTTTTAATCTCATAGTGACGGAGTGTTTTGAGAAACTCATGCTGCAGATTAAGGCTGTCGTGATACATAAAAAAGTGATTGATATGGCCTCTTTTGATGAGATGTTCATGATTTGTTGATATTTTGTATGAGGAAGCAGACCCTGCTGGACACGCCAATTCATACTGCACGGTTTGTCAGTGTTTATATACACGCTGATCAGCCATAACTTTTATAACCACCTCACTGTATCTACATTCAGCTTCATTTACAACACAGGTGCACATTGTAGTTCTACACTTACAGACTGCAGTCAATCTGTTTCTCTGTATACTTTGTTTATCTCCTTTCAACCTGTTCTTCAATTATCAGGACCCTCAAAAGACCACCATAAAGCAGATATTATTTGGGTGGTGGGTCATTCTCAGCACTGCAGTGACATTGACGTGGTGGTGGTTAATCCACTGGTATGAGTGGATCCACTCACTGTCCAATTTAGTGGACATGCATACCTTGCCTATCGACAGTGTAGGTGTAAAGTCAGAGATGATAGTTTTTCTGTTACTGCACAGTTTGTGTTGGTCATCCTCTAGCCCTTCATCAGTGGTCACAGGCTGGATAGTTTTGGTTGGTGGACTATTCTCAGTCCAGCAGTGACACTGAGATGTTTAAACAACCCAGCAGCACTCCTGTGTCTGATCAACTCATACCAGCACAACACACACTAACATACCCTCACCACATGTCTGTGTCACTGCAGTGCTGAGAACGCTCCACCTGCCTAATAGTATGTGCTCTGTGCTGGTCCTGTGGAGGTCCTCACCCTTAAAGAACAGTGTGAAAGGAGACAAACTATCAGATGTACTACAAGCTCTAACTGTTGAACTACAAAAGGTGCATATATATATATATATATATATATATATTTTGCTGTTGTCCAATGTAAAACATGTATCTACATTTTTGTCGATTTTCATTTTTAAATATCACTGGAATATGACAGCTGCCATTTACATTGTGTACAATTTCCATGATATATATATATACATACACACATCTTGCCTTCCTGTCCTTTCCATGTGCTTCTGTTTATTTAGTTTTTAGCCCCCCCACTTTCTCCCATCTCCTGTCCCTGATTTGGGGTTCATTCCTTTCCCAGGTGTTTCTTGTCCTTTTGTATGTACTCCTTTGTTCCCAGTCTTTATTCTACTAATTTGATTGTGAATGTAAACATATTTATAAGTAACCTGTTTCTCATGTTGATTGTTGTTTTGTTGATGTTATGGATTCTCCTGCACTTTGACTCTGTGCAATGTCAACCTGGACTCTATAAAACAGACTTTTCATATATATGCACCTCCCTCATGTGCTCCATCATTACAATATTAAATAAGCCTGCTTTCCATGTTTTTTGGTCCTGGATTAGAGCTACTTCAGAGTATCATCAACCGAGATCATGATGTCATGTTTAAAGGTAACGATTACCTTTCATAGAGCAGCTCTTCTTTGTAGCAGCCATATTCAAGATGATTCTCATCTCTAGATAGAGAGGAAGAAGACATTATCCTGTACCAAATATTCTACATAGATTCTAATAGAATAAAGTCTGGGGAATTCTGGGTCTGCGGAAGAGTGAATTATATTAGAATGCAATGTACACTGATGATTTACCGCCTCCTATGCCTCACAAACTTTACATCCCTGAACTGATAAACCTGAGCTATATGAACAATAAATAACCTAACCGTTCACGTAAAACCTAAAGACTCCTCACACATCAGTTCAGTTCAATACACAAAATCTGTGCATGGATCAATGAAAGTAGAAATGAACAGAGAGGTATCGATGGAGCACAATTCCGTAGTCAGGGATAATGTCAGAATATGAAGTTAATGTCAAATCCATGCACTCGAGCTTAATGGAAAATTCTCGATTATTGCCTTACGCCTAATTTGTGCTCAGGCAGCGAGATGCTAATCTATAATGAATGCTTTCAAAAACAAGAGGTGAGTATAGTTTAAACATCACAGCGCATTTCCTAGTTACAGAGGTGTGAAGAAACTTTAACTGGTATAGAATCCTCACATTTTCTGGAGGTTCTTGACTTTTAAAGATTGCTCACACTTTTTTTTGGGATCAAAAGTCGTTCTTCTCTGCCGTCAAAAGAAAAATATTTGCGTTACCTGCATTTTAAGAAGTGTAGCTGGAGATTTTTATGATTAGTGATGATCTACCTCAGTCTGTCTTAGGAAAAAGTTGTGTCAGTATGTTCTACATTATGAACACAGAAACTGTCCTTGACATTGTGTCAGAAATTCTCCAAAATTACATTAAAAACATCTTTTCCTTCTCTTGTACAGGTACCATGTTGGAAATACATATTTTTCTTTGTACAGCGTCAATATAGCACAAATACAATGCTTAGCAAAAGGCAGCTAGGGAAACTGCTTAAATCTATTTATGTTGGTGGTAAATATGTTTTTACTATTAAAACTCTATATAACATTAATATAAATACATTCAAACATAAACACAGTGACAGGTAACAAGTTTCTGTTTAAGTTGGCTACAAGAAGACAGTTAAAACAAAGCTTCCTGCTGCCCTCCAGTTGTTGGATGTGTTTAATTCTATCACCAGCATATCTGATTTCATTTAATGAAGATTAGGTAAACAAAGACTGTATACAGCACTGCTAATTACTATACCATACATACTGTAGTGTACATGGTGAACGCACTGTTAATACTATTTTTGACTTACTATTCATCGGGGCAGTATGTATTGGATAGTAACTTTAAATTATGGGGTTTGCGACAGTTGCTACAGCTGTGTAAATAGTAAAGCTAATACTTACACATCAAATCACAACATGTTGTTTATCATATTATTTGTAAATCATTTGTTAATATTAAAAAAAAATAATAATGAATTGATTAATATCTATTTTTACAGAATGCCTTTGTCCTGCACTGTATGTGGTCTACAGTGTTTACACACAAGCACACACACGCAGTACAGACAAGCAAAAGTGTACACACCGTGTAATTTAGATTGTCTAAAGCTAGTAAAGATTTTTCCTCAAGGCACAAGCTGGTTCCTCAGGCATCGGTTATTACCCTGCATTCCAGCACTGTCTGTCTATCTGTCTGCTCACAGAAAACAACAGCTACCTCCATTCCTTCTTACATCACATAGATTAACACCAGCGGTATGATTTGTGTACTACTGAAAATGTATAGAAGACTCCAGCATCAAAACAAATCTTGCAGCTCATCAGAGGACTAAATTCTAGCACAGCAATTATGATAAAGTCTGTAACTGAGCCATGATGTCTCTCTTTATGGGCTCTTTGCTTCAGAAGAGATCATTCAGCTCTACAAAATGAGGCTAAGAACAGCAACCGCTTCATCATTAGTGCATCTGTTAGTGCTCCTAAACTGCAAATTTATGCAGAGCAGCAGAGACCACTCTGAATTACACAGTACCAAACTGAACACTTTGTACTGCGAGTGAGCGAGAGGACCCACACATCAGAAATCTATACTCTTAAACAGAACAGTTCCTGAATGCCTCTTGGTTTCAATGCATGGTAGCTTTTACAACATGTAGGGTTTTTTTACTTTAAAGGAAATTCCACAGATTTTGCTGGCTTGGTATGAAAAGCTTTGTTCAGTGTGGTGGTGATGGACACCAGATATCCAAAGTGTTAAATACCTCAAGAAACACCCTCAAAGTTATTACATGAAATGGTGGAAACTGCTTTAAAATAGCTTTGCAACAACAATTTTGCATAATGTGCATATCTTTAAATCCATTCATGGTGAAGGGATACATGCAGGCCAAACAATAAAAAACCCCAATAAAAAAAATAATTTTGTGAGGATTTAACACAATTTACTGTTATCAGCATGAGATATACAAATCTGAGAAGACAGGAGTAGGTTTTAGAGATTTTAGAGAGTAAATAAAATAACTATATTATTATATATTGTCATATAGCACAGACATTGTGGCTCCAGGTTCCCCACTACTGTAAAAAAAATCACATCTATTTCACATTCTGACTGCTACTTCTTAACTACTGAATTGTGCAGAACTTTAAAAATTAGATGGAAATGTCTCTTTAAAAAAAAGTTATTTTTGCTTCCCCATAAAATATATAAAATGTATGAAATAAAACTCATCTATTGATTGATTGAAAGGGATCTTCTGTGGTACTGTAGCAAAACCTCCCCTTTAAGAACATACCATGATATAATTTATGCCTTTTTTTATTTTCATATAGTCTATATCAACAGCTTTACTTACTGCCCTGTATAAAGTGTGAATCTCGTTGATTCTAGTAGCTCTGATTGTCTTGCCTGCATGAAACAAAACAGCGGGGTCCCACGGCAGGAATCCAGATCGATCCATCCACACTGAGTGTTCACACTACTATGAAATGAATCACGGCTACAGACGCATGATCAAGCTTAATGAAGTGGAGAGATGATTTTGTGCCACTTGCACAAACTTTCTGCTTACAAATACAAAGTCCTTGTAAAAATCTAAAGGATTTACAGGTTATAAAGATTAAGACCTACACCTCAAAATGAATGTGTAATGATTTCAATGCAGTGTTTGAAAAAGAAACATGAATGTTGGAAACAGTGTACAGCAGGACTCCGGTCCTGCACAGTTCCTACTCAAACTCATCTGAGTCGACTCAGCACTAATAGCTAGGTTTAGTGTGGCAAGTCAATCAGGAAAATCACCAAACTGCGCTGAATACTGGCCCCCAGGATGCGGTTCGCCAGCCCTGGTGTACAGAAATTTAACAGTGTGTCGACAATAAGCCCCTTGCTATTATCTGAGGGGCTCGCCTTTTGTCTGCAACACATCAAAAATAGAATCAAATCTTGTCACTACAATTGAAACTTGTATTGAAGAAGAAAGCATGCCTTAAAAATCTGAGTTAAAAAAACTTCTACCAGTACATTCAGTTAACTTACTACTAAGAGTAAAGCAGCCCCGTAACTAACATGATATCAAAACCCCACTTTTTCAAAACTGTAGCAAATATTACTAACATACTGAAATTAGATGTATATAAACTGGACATTAATCACACATGCACACACATTCACTCTCCACAATCTGTCTGAACAAAGTTCTTCATTTTTTCTGCAAACAATGAACAGTAAGTGTCATCATCAGTCATTTTCCGCTGTGCATGCGCAGGCAAATAAGACACAAAGCACACGCCATCCATTCTGTCACCCTTCACTAACTCCTCTGACAAATTTTCATTGCATTGAATTTCAACAGGAAGAGAGGACGTATAAATAGGAGTCTGTAATTGTAAGGAGTGTAACGGTTGCAGAAAGATGACAGATAATAAACTGATCTGTCAGTGTTTTCCTGCAGGTCTTTGACAGCTTTATCGAATGTGCTCAAGAAATTTTTCCACTCACCTGGAAATGTACCACCCATAAAAGTTGAGATGGACAGGCAGGGTGAGTGTGGATAATGGAATGACCCCTATAGAAACAGACTCATACCAAATATATTTTATAACAGTTCACTTATTTATTCATGGTCAATGAATTCATTGAGAAAAGGCTGCTTAGTGTCACCACTAAGCACTGGCTCTGTTGGGAGATTCTGGTTGATGCCAAAGCTATCCAAGAAAGCAAAGCTTGGATGGAATTGCAGAAGATAATAACTGGCCTCACTTTCTCTCTAATGCCCTTCATTTCCCCATCATTCAGCGTGGAGCTAGCCAATGCTGGTGTTTGTTAGTTGACATAACAGGTGCATTAAACTGTTCAATGATGTTGCGTTAGTGGCAGTTCAAACAGATGAGGTGGGTGACTTTACATGACATGAGAAAGCATGTGCTAGCTTTCATTCTCTCAACTTGCCAGCACCGTGTGATTGAAGTTCCTGAAAGGTGAAATTGGGCAGAAAATTGGGAAACAAATGAATAAATGGGAAAATAACACAGAAATACGAGATATTCATGAATATGTGCCAGAGGAGCAGCAGGTTCTGGTTGCTGCTGTCAATGAAGGCCTGCATTGCAGAGATCTGTACTTTAGTGTTTACTTATTTTTATGTTGAGTTAGTTATACGATAATGTAAAGCCGTTAAATACTGACTAGCAAATACTGGCAATCAGGCCAGGGCTCATGTCTGCTCACATACAGTGGTAAAGCTCAATGTGAGGTAGACCAACAGTACTTCCACTGCTGAGAAATTCAAATGAGTACCTATGACAGAGGGTTAATTGTGCTGTTAGCTACCAGAGTGGCCTGCCTTTGTTTTTTTTCAACTCACTGGTACTGCAGTTCCATACTGTAGATTTTGGTGCTTTTCCTGCTCTAACACACGGACCACATGGACCAATCAATTAACAAGTCTTCCAGAGCTGATGTGATTTTATTGGAGCCGAGAAATAGACAGACAGGTGGGCTCCACGACCTGGTTTGGAACCAAACATTTTCAAAGTTTCTGCCAAGCAGCTGTGCTCCAGCAAATAGAACTTATTTTACAAACGCCCTAAATGCAACTCAAACTATGAACTAGAAACTAAATTACAGCCTGTGTGGAAGCAGTGTTTTGTTTAGAGCCACCTCTCCAAAATCAGCTCAAAATTCTGGCTGCCAGCGAAATCGTCTCAGTTTTGTAATGCTAGAACTTGAACTTAATTTAATAAAAAGGCAATCTAAATAAAAAAAAAAAGCCCTTGCTGCAAAAAGGAGTAAAATAAAGAGATTTAAAGACTGTACAGTAGACTGCAAGCTCAGAATATCTAAAATGGGATTTACATAACCAAGAGAGGCAGAGAATCTCCAGCTATGACCTCATGTATGAATGCAAGTCATCATTCAGATTAGAAGTAGAATGAGGTTAAACTGACAAGCCGCTGTATTGAACAGGTGATTGAAGAAAAGGCAGGGATGGAAAGACATAAACAGAAAATGCCTTGAATAGAATATTTAAATAGCCATGCATATAGAAAAATGTAAAAATCTATATTACTGTAGCACAAAGCAAAACTCTGTACTCGTATAGGTATTTATATCCCAATTCATAACCAATGCAGTGAGCTTTCGCTGCTCTCTCTGGTGGTCAGCCAGGTCTCAGTACAGGAGCTCTGACCTGTGTTCACTCTCCATCAGCCTGTCTGTCCACCTGCAGCCTCTACTCTCTATAACCCAACCTAATGATAAGCCATTAGAGAGCTGGACTGGACAGTACATATATAGAGACAGACAGGAGGGGGTACACTGAAGCACTGGTCACTCAGGAGGGAGAAAAGAGCAGAGCACAGCAGAGAGAGAGAGTCAGGATGAGTCTAAAATCACAGAAACACAGCCATGCAATAGAAATACTTTCCCAAATCCCCTCTTCCTCTCCTTCCAGTGTTGCTCAAGATCCATACCAGTTTATAGAGCTTTCAGCATTAAGAGTATGTTTCTATTGAAATCTAACCAGCTGGGATAGCAGTTAGGTCACGTCTAGCCTCACAACTCTACCCGGCACTAACACTGCCCTAACAACTAGCACAAACACTGCCCTACAGCCCAACACAGAACAGCACATGCATCACAACTTAAACAATTCAACAATTAAACGACAAATTAACACTCTCCTACTGCAGGTCCAGCACTTCCATGTGCCTGTGCACACAACCACTCCACATGGCCATGCAAGCCTTTAGCTTGATGCTACGATACTGTTTAGTATGACAGTGTGCGGTTTTGAGTGTTGCTTCTGAGTCCTCTTTTAACGCTCTCACAAACATCAGACTCAGCCATTGTTTTTGTCCAAAGCACAACCAACATGACAAGATGTTCCTATACACTGTGTGCAATTACACGTTTCCACCAGAGAGTTCTACCATGACCTCCGAATCCTCGAAACACACGTAGTGCAGCTTTAAAGGAGTAAAAATAAAATAAAACCCTTCAAATGAAGAACAAATATACGAAGAATGTACAAATTTATCTGATTTTTCTGAGGGTCTACAGAGTAGCAGACACAGTTTTCAGTGTAAAGGAGAAATAAGCTGCATGACCAAAAAATTAACATTAATGACCGAATGAGTGATGAGAGACATACAGAATCCCTAAATCTAAATGACAGACCTCTAAATCAAACGATCATGCAAACACAATGTATTAGTACAACACATCAGACAGACTGGCGGGACAGAGCTCATCATTTTCCTGCTGGGATACAGACACTGTTACCGCTCATTGTCATGCTTGAAAATAATAAATCATTTGGAGGATCATGCTCTGCTGTGTTTGTTTGTTTGCTTGTTTGTTTGTTGGTGTATACCTGTACCCATCATCATTAGAACGTCTCCCTCCTGTTCTGTATCTGCAGGACTGTAGGTCTCCAGCCATACTACTGTCTGAAAAGACAAACACATTGTGCTCTGGTGAGTGAGTGAGCAGAGATTGTTCTTGCACATGGGAGCTCATGATGAATATATTACATTAAGTTCTCTTTTGTTTCAGCAATATTCTTTTACTGCATTTTTTATTTGGCTTTCTTCTCCTAAACTACTCTGAGCTGCTTCTTAGAAAAGGGAAAATTCTTTGCATTGTTTTTCTCCTCTGCTGAAATTTGCAAACACCACCGTCACTCATAATCTGTTCCTGAGCTTTGTATAATAACTCTTTCACAAATGAAACTATTTCTCTTTGAACCTGTTACGCTTCCCCACTGGATTTGTTAGTAATTGTATGTGACTAAATGCTTTCAACCAGTTACATTGCAACATCAATATTAAGAGTAGACAGAGACATCTAACAACAGATAGTGCTGTCCATGAAACAGACTATCTATGCATGTATCATCTACCTATGTGCCGGATGGAGGTATGTCAGAACATCACTAAGGTGCTACCACAGCAGAAGAAAGCCTAAAGAGGTGAGCAAAGAAATGAAGAAGTAAGCTACTACAACAATAAGTCACCCAAACTTACATTTCAGGCTGCGATGTTCACTCTTGAACAAGGTCATTTGAAAACAGGAGAAAATTCTGCTGAGAGACCATCAGAGTCAATAGAGATCCGTATATTTCCTCAAAACACACTGAGAGTCAGTAAGTGTGTTTCAGAGTTGCACTGGCAGGCTGTACCATTACTAGAATGCAGCAAACATGTGGGGGGGTTTATGTGACACTGGATTTTTCCATTTCATACTAGACTATGTTTATATTAGAGAGAGTGGCAGTAAAGAATAAACTGAGAAGAAGCAGATCCTACTTTACGCATTAAATTATCCAAAATACACAGACAGCTTAATTTTTTATATTATTTACTATTACATTCTGATTAAGCAAAAAACTACACACACAAACCACTGTCGTCTTTAAATGACATACTCTAAATAATGACTCTTTTTAGTAACTTTTTAAAAATCTTTCAGCTGAAAGACTTAATGTGCAGAGGACAAACAAAATGTTCAAATGACTTTCTTTTTTGTATTATTAAATTAAAGTTAAAGCAAACCGGTTTATTTATTACAAAACAATTTTAAACTAAGAAAAATGAACCCGTTGAGATACAAATAAAGTCAATCAGAATGCATTCAATTCAGTTCAAACCGCACTGATTGACTTTATTTGTGTCTCAACATTTTAATTTTGTTCAATTTTAAATTGTTTAATGGGAAACGGTTTACTGTAGAGTGATGTTGGTGATGGTAACCAGTGATCACAACAAGTTGTAAAACTGATAATGAGAACAGTGGTAAATCTGGAAAACGATGAGTGATATTTTGATACCCTGCATGTAACCCTTCCCCATGAATGTGTTATTTGTAGACCAAAATCCTGCCTGAAAACTATTGTAAACAGTGTCTCGGGCATCACACATTGTATTCATAACAACTTAATGTGAGGTAGCTTTTACAGGCTTTAAACACTTCAGACATCTGGTTCCTCTCACCACCACATTCAGACATTTCACATGAAACCTCAAACAACTTTGTTTACATCTTATTAACGTAATTAGGCTTAAAAACCACAAAAACAATCCATGGAATTTCCTTTTAAAATGCTAGGTGTGTTCAAACGCTCACTTTCAGGAGCAATAGTCACGGTTCATCACAACTATTCGTATTTCATATTATGAAAATCAATGGAACAATGACTCAATCAACACTGGCATTTCCTATTAAAACAGGATGCAGTTGAATGGCTTCCTCTTTTCTGTTTGGAAAGCTCATTAATTCAACTTGAGTCTCTGTAACAGATGAAAGCCTCTCTTCACTCTGCTAGCTGTCAGTCACTGGGGAAATGCGTGTATAACCATTTGTTAAATGGTAGCAGAAACAGCCTTAGGCCAAGCTATTACTCATCTCCAGCTCTCCTCACTGCTCTGTGTGGAGACAAGAGGAGGCTCAGAGGGAGTACCAGTGGGTGAAATACATGTAGAAAAGTGTCTCGAACATGCTGATGAAATGAAAATATTCCGGTGTGTTTATTACAGTATCACTTGTAATAACCTGAGGCTGTCATATATGCGGATGACAGTAAGTTTATTTATTTGATTACCGCTGACAAAACAAAACTCTTTAGAATTAGTATTTGAATGTGATCACAGTAAATCATGGCGTACTAACATGTGCCTCCAGAGCACTAAATTCTTCACAAGGGCTGTAGTGAGATGATTACTGAAGCCATCTTCACAGCCATTATGTTGATGCCATTGTCAGGGTCCATATGCTGTAACATAACAAATCCTCTATTTAGAAAATCCACAGTAAAGAGGTGCAGCACTTTGGCACCACCTTGTGGATGCTGACCACAGTGCACTCAACAGAGAATCTCTTTCTTAACTACCTGCACACACGTTGCACTGACAGACCACTAAGAAACTAAACTACCAGTTAACCCTCCTGTTATGTTATGGGTCAGTTTGACCCGTTTACACTCTCTGAAATACTGGTTACCCTCTCTGAAGAAAATGTTTATTATATAGTTGCTAAAATGATATATATACGCCACATGTTCTCATAGATTTTCACATCTTTCTGAATTTTATTTTTTTGACTTGACTTTGCCGGTTTTGTGTGTATTTATACCATGCAGGTCAATTGGACCTGTAACTTTATGAATGTAATTTTTTAACATAATACAAGGGTTAATGTTTGCTGTGCTTACTTTAAAGGCATAGCAGGTGATTAGCTCTGGAAAAAGATTTTGTTATATTTCTTGAAATACTCTTTACATTACATCATCAAAACAAGTACTCTGATGATAAAAAGATAAAAGAGTTGTTATTAATATCGGCCACAAACTCCCCCCATTTATTTCAATCAGACCGTACAAAATGATTGGAAGGTTTACCTGCCTGTCCACTTACCTACATACCTCACCCTGCCCACATGCACACGTACACACACACACACACACACACACACATTTAAAAACTGGAAGAATGGCAGAGGGAGCTCCACCGCTTGCACTGCTAAAGAAATAAAGAACAGAAAGATGGGGGCAGAAAAGACTTCATGAGGCGGATAGTGTTGTGACTAGTCAAGCTGTGCCTGCGTTTTAGGGGAGTGGATTTAGAAGGAGGGCTGAAAGTAGGGGGTGGGCCTTTGCTGGTTGGATTTTTTTTCTTAAACAGGCTTACACTCCCAAAAGAATTCTACAAATTCACCTACTCTGCCTTTAAAGAAGACCTACTACTATGTTTGGGGTCTACCAAAATACACACTTTATATAGTGTAGCGGCAGATCTGCACAGAAGGAACTACATGATCTCCAGTAGTTGCTGTGTGAGGCGTGCCAAGTTGCCAGCAGGCAGTTAATGACATCACCTTGTAACAGTACTTTGGGCTTCATAACACTTCAGACCGGTTACACGCACAAAAAGCTACACAACACAATAAAGAACAGACAAGGAGCAGAAAAGCTCCCCATTTAACCCAGAGCTGTACTGATACCTAAACACGCTGATGAGATGTCAGTCCACCAGTTATGTAAAGCTGATGAAAGACAGACACACACATTGCTTGTATTGCACACATGTTGTGTTTCGTGCTCAGAGCGCTGGGCTGCACGTTTCTAGACTTTGTGAAGACTCGCTGTTGAAGTGACCATTTATCATGTTTTAAAAGGATTATTTAAAAAACATTAAAAGATTAGATTTATAAGCTTCTAAGGCCTCTCTGTTTCCTGCGCTCACTCCTTTCTCCTTTCGAGCTCAATTCAAAATGGACTTGGCTAGAAGATCAATGCACTCCTGCTAACTTCATAACTATTCATTCCAGGACTATTATGGAAGTCATTATTGGATCTGGACATTTAATCATGATTATAAAGATAAATGCCACTATTTTCTCTACTTGCTTATTAGAAAGCAGCTGGACCCCTATTAGTAATAACAGAGTGCTGAATCACGTCTATCGTTAAGTCCCCCCAGTTTTCTATTTCTGTCCTTCATGCATGCGGTTCTTCACCAGATTAAAGGCTGAGATCTCTCTCTCTCTCTCTCTCTCTCTCTCTCTCTCTCTCTCTCTCTCTCTCTCTCTCTCTCTCTCTCTCTCTCTCTCTCTCTCTCTCTCTCTCTCTCTCTCTCTCTCTCTCTCTCTCTCTGTTTCAGAGCAGGACACTGAAAACATTCTCTACTGAGTGAAGTGAGCTACTGACTACTGAGGAGACGAAGCTAAATGGTTTAGTTTATTTTAGATCGTCTACATCTGGAAGTGTGCTGTCCTCGGAGCTGGGTGTCCGTCGTACCGAAGCTGACCCGCGAGCTGTGTTCCAGTTCCAGTGTGGTCAGCATGTATCGCGCGGTGCTTCTGGGGATCGTGTTTACGTGCCAGGTGTTCAGGTCTGAGAGTCAGGTGAGTGCTGAACCGGGTACACGTTTAATGGAAGATAACAAGTGTTAAAGCAGTGAAACTTACTCTGCTAGAAAAACCAGCAAGCGTTGTGTTTTAGATGCGGATATAGAAGTCAGCCAGTATGAATATTTAAACCAGTACCTGACCAGCAGAGACTAGACTTTTTCAGGAGGGTGTTGTCTAAATACTTTTGAATAACCTTTTTAGGCTTTTGCATCCTTGTTAGCCTGTTTGATAATATATAACACCATAACACTCTTTAATTATGAGGAGTTTTGGCCAGAACTGTGACTTCAAGCAACTTTCTGTCCATATTAGAGATTCAGTCAAATCCGGGACTGTATTTTCCTTTCAGTTGACAATCTATCCAGAACTTCAACAACCTGTAATCAAAAATACAGAACATCAACTTCAGTCCTGGAGGACTAGCACAGTTTGCTCATGCCTGAGTTACTCCTCAGTTAGTGACCAGGTTAAGGAGGCATGCTTGATTGGACTTCAGGAGAAGAATAGAGCCTAAGACTTAGTATATATAGGAGTTTTACATGAGAGACTTAGATTATTTCTAACATCCTCTACACATGAGAGTAGAAATAGCTATTAGTATCTGTCTCATCACAGGTCAAGTTTCAAGTTTCAAGTTTATTTGTGATTTGCACATAATGTCAGGACATAACATGCATTGAAATGCTTGGGGTGAGGCTCAGATACAACTCTACAGCAGAGCAGCATTATATATGTAAAACAGTGCAAAAATACAATAAATAGACAATATTAAAGTAAAAATAAGCTAGAAAATACACATATAGTAATAACTGAAATATATAAAGGACTATACAAAACATACACAAGATATATACATAAGATATACAGGAGGACATATGTAGAAACTTTTGCATAGACAGGTTATCTGAGAAGATACATCTATTTAAAGTGACTTACTGATATTGTCCAAAGCATCAGAATAAATAATATAATAGTGTAACAGTGGC
Organism: Megaleporinus macrocephalus; assembly: GCA_021613375.1. Lineage (NCBI taxonomy): Eukaryota > Metazoa > Chordata > Actinopteri > Characiformes > Anostomidae > Megaleporinus > Megaleporinus macrocephalus. The sequence continues at coordinate 43,623,884 of CM038702.1, forward strand.
CGAGTGAACGGTAAGGTCATCACAAGTAAACACAGGTCAAGGCCTGAAACACAGTGTAGCTACTTTTGTTTACGTATGTCACAGATTAGTGTCATTCACCTTTGAAATGCCACCATTGCTTCAGTTATTGAGGTCATTAAAAGGCAATCAGGGGAATCAGTCCCAGCTATAACTATATATGTATATGTATGGTGTGGGTTGGACTCCACAGGACTGTGTGAGCAGACAGGAGCTGCAGAGCACTCTTCGCCAGGTCCACAAGCTGCTCTCAGCTCACGAGACTTCGTTCCTACAGAACCTCCGCAGTCTCCGCAAGAAGCTGAGCCTTCTACAGAGCAGCACAGTCAAACCGAGCAACAACACCAGCAAAGGCAAGAACAATACACTATGAGCTGCCATATAACATAAAACAGAGCAGTACAGAATAAAATATACATTCCACAGTGTCAGACGGGGCTGTACTAACTCGTCCCGGGGGATTTTGAAATATGCATGTTGTGTATGAACACTTTTTTTCCCTGTCCCCTCAATGTGTGTCCTCCATGTCTCACTCTGGGTGCTCTTTTGGCCAGCAGCGGTATGTTCGCCCCCAGAGCCATTAACCAATGGCAGGATGCTGGGCACGGTGTTTCGGGTTGGCCATGAGGTTCATTTTCTCTGTAGCCCTGGTTTTCAGCTGACAGGGGCGCAGACCAGCGTGTGTCTGGATTCCCTTACCTGGAGTGGAGAGCGGGCAGCCTGCAAAGGTACAACTCTGTCAATGGATAAGCAATACAATAGTTTTTATTAAAATAGTGCCGCAGCTTTTGTTTTCATAAATGAGCAAGTTCCTATTTTCTCTATTTCTTTCCCTCAGCTGTAGATTCTGGGATAAACAATGATGCCACTTCCTCTGTGGCCACATCTTCCTCGTCCTCTTCCACACCGTTAATCTCAACCTATGTGCGCCCCTCCCGCTGCATTGAGTTCCAGGGCTCTAAGCACTGCACCTGTGAGCAGGGCTACAGCATCTACAGCCAGGACAGAGGCCTGTGCACAGGTAAGAGAGCAGCAATAGAATTAGATTCCTTATATGTATTTGGTAAGTACATATATATATATATACAAACATTAGTACATTAGAACATTAGTGAATGAAAAAACATGTAACTGAACACATCTGTACAGACTAGATTTTTTTCAACACCAAGATCAATGGTTGCATCTCTGACCCACAAAATTGTTCTTCACCTGCTCCTCCCCCTCAAACATCTTTTACTGGAGGGACTTCATGACTTTGAAAGTGAATGAACGTATAACATAGAACAAACCATTCTGCGTCCTTCACACTTCTCCAGAAAACCCACTTTACTGTTTTCTGAGGTATTGCTAAAACTGGTCAGGTGTCTTCTCTTCTGCTCAGCCTTGATCTAACAAATCGTGTGAACTACAAACTAATTTTATTCCATTTTATTCTTGAGGTTAAAAGCCTCTGAACACCAAGCAGTCCAAATACAAACCAGGATACTCAGCAGAGACTGTCTTCCTGCCAGTCACAGGAGCTCTCTCAGGGAGAACTCTTTGTACACAATCATTATCCTGCTTGACCTGTTGACTAACTTTGACCCAGTGAAACACTAGATGCTTAGTTCAGCACTTTTGGGTTTGTGTATTTTTCACCCTACTTTTAGGATCATGTCTTAAATCAATCTAGTCTGTAAAAACTTCAGCCCTCTATAGCACTACTGGAGTCCCCCAGGGATCCGTTCGTGGGACACTTCTGTTCTCTTTGGAAATTAAATCACAGAGATCAGTAATACATCAGTAATACATCTTCTACTTCTCTGACCTTGATTTATTTCTCCACCTCCTATCCACCTCCCAGATCTCCTAGAAGATATAAAAGTTTCCTTTAAAATCTCTCCCCAAATGTAGACTCATCACCTGAAACTGAGCCTTCCCAAAACTTAGGTACTTTCCTGCAAAGCACTCCTCAACACTGGACTTATCACCCCTGACACCAGCCATCATTTGGGGCCAATGTGCTGTTATTCTTAACGTCCTGCTTCATTTCTTCAATCACATAACATCCACTATCAGATATTGCTGATTAGTAGTTCAGGGACCTATCCTAACTGCAGATGCTGCTTGTTCAAACTTTAGTCATTGCCATTGTCAAAAAGACCCCACGGTTCTCTCCTTGCAGGGTCTCCTCATGCTATCTGTCCCTCTATATAAGTTTCAGCACTCATTTGGTCCAGAACCTCCTTAGGTTCTCCTGTGATGACTCTGCCCTCTGGGACCACAAGAATAAGGTGCAAAGATCTGGTTTTCACAATCCATGGCCTCATTTTCACAATCCTTTAATCCTGTTAGTTAAGAAATACAGACCCACATGCCAACTTTGTTTTAAAACATTACTAATGCTAACAGCTTCCTGAAGTGCTCTTTAATTCTTAAGCATTGTTTAGTTTTTAGCCTCATGGTCCAGATTTATTTATTCAGATCAGTCTATGTCTTATAGGTTATAGATTCATGCAGTTTCTTGGAGGACACTGTATCCTACTGGCTTCCAGTGTTTCTGAAAAGATTAAAATAAATAAATGTAAATCTGAATATTGTTGCTGTCCAATGAAAAACAAGTATCTCTATTTTTGTCAATCTTGAGTTTTCTACATTATTTGAACTCGCCAATGGTCGTTTACATTGTGGGAAAATTTTATGATAAATGGACCAATAGAAGTGCTCAAACAGCTTGTAAAAAATTCTGGTTCCATTGACTTACATTGAAAGTAAAGTATGTTTTTGTTCTCTCCTGTAAAGTTGCGATTTTAGAGATACTTGTTTTTCATTGGACAGCGACGATAAACAACCAATAACACTAGTCACCTGCTGAGATTTGTGTGACTATTAGAACATATACCCAACAAAACACAAGTTTTGTTATTACATAAATGTGAAAGTTGTTTTCGGGAAATGTAAGTTAAAATATGTATCTACTTGTGTTTGTGTGTTTCAGACATTGACGAATGCGAGCTCTTCCGTCTGACTCAACCTGGCCGTCTTTGTTTGCACACCTGTGTGAACACGGCCGGGAGCTACCACTGCCAGTGTCCTGTGGGGTACACTCTCAGCAGAGACAGCAGGAGCTGCCAAGGTCTGTGCTCATCTCCTTATGTGGATCTGTGTGGTCTCATCCACTTTTTTCTGAAGAGCTCAGCGTTCCAGGGGAGATTTCTGCATTGTGAAGTTTAGTTCCTACTTTTAGGCTTTACTGTTCATGTAAAGTTTCATTTGAGCACTGGGGTGGTTGTTTGTGGTCCACTTTTCACCATCAGCCATGAACAAGCTGGGTCTGCCTCAGCTCATGTGATTTTTCAGTTGTTGAGCTTTAATGTTTGAACACAGAATTGAAACTGTAAGACGTGTTTTCTACATATTTGAATCACAGATATTGATGAGTGCGAGAGTGCGGCCCACAACTGTACAAGTAAGCAGGTGTGCGTGAACACATTTGGAGGTCACCGCTGTATTGAGGCTGAGTGTCCTCGCTTCCGCAATGCCTCCTACGTCAAAACTTCACCGCTGTAAGTTCACACACACACACACACACACACACACACACACACTTAAACCAGCAGATTTTAGATAATAATTCGAGAAAATGTGATGTGATTTCATAGAAGTATAAGTACCTGTGGGATAATCTTGTGGTGACTTTCTGAAAGTGCCTTAGATGCCTTTCCAGGTGAGAGAACACGCTCTAGTAACAGAGCAGAAAAAAACCCCGTAGCGTTGCCGTGTAGTCTCCCCTGCATTGGCCACTAAGTAGGAACGGTGATGATTGTCGAGGGGTGGCACCAGTGCTTAATTTGAAAAACATCAGGTAATGGAACACTAAAGGTGGGGTGATCCAGCAAGTGGGCAGTGATGGAAAAGGTCCTGGAACGCATAGACACAGCAGTGCTTCAAGTGTCCATCTAACATAGTAGCATTCTATACAATACAATAATCTTAGCTTTAATGACTGCAGTAAGGAGCTGCAACCATAAAATCTATGGTACTACTGGATTAATAGTTTTTGTTGTCCTACAAAAATAAACATGTCAAAGAGGTGGTGGATCCATATGAATAAGTTCTGGATCACAGGTGCCTGAAATATGAGAGGTGCCGGATCTTGTTCCGGCAAGATCCGGCAGACATTAAGCACTGGGTGGCACCAAATACTTTGATAAGATTTTGTATTAACCTCTCAAACCCTGTTTACATTCAAAACTGATAGGTACGGCTAATATGTAGTTAGAGGTTTTAATATTATTTCATATGTCATAGCTTTTTGTGCTCTTACAAGATACTTTTGCATGTACTTACATATTTACACCAGAGGCCTCCAAATCCCCCAAACTGCCATAGTGTAACTTTAAGATGCATTTGATTCATCTTTCTATCCCAGAGAACAGATATGAGTGTAGCACCAGCTATGAATGCTAGTCCACCATGCATAAAACAAATTTCACCACATGTTTGTTATCAAGGTGTGGTTCAGTGTTGTTTACAAAATGACAAGGAATACACAAACGCAAATTGCAATCGCACCCTCATATCCTTCTTAATCTGTGTTCCTCAGGCGCTGTGAGCGTAACCCGTGTCTCGAAGGGGACAAGGCGTGCCTCCAGGCTCCCGTCTCAGTGAACTTCCACTTCATGTCAGTGGTGTCAAACATGAGCGCCCCACGGGTGCTGTTCCGCGTGTCAGCGGCGCGCGTGCTGGGGGACGCGCTGCGCTTCGGCCTGCTGGGAAACCGAGGAGGAGCGCACTTTGCCGTCCAGCGCTCAGGCAAGCAGACCGGACAACTGCTGCTGGTGGACACTGTGCAAGGCCCTGCCACACTGGAGGCTGAGGTAGAGATGAGCGAACTGGAGAAGAGAACGCTGCTGGGACGATACGTTACCAAAGTCACTCTGTTCGTTTCCCCATATACCTTCTGAAACGAGGCGCAAGCAGGAAGTGCACTGGATCACGTTAAAGCTCTTTGGAGAACAAAGTGATGGTGATACCAGAGACCTGTGTTTTTATTTATGCCTTACAGGTAACAAGCTTACAACGAGTTACTTTTGCTTTTGTATTTGATATTTTTATATCTTTCTCCAGTTATGGCTCAAGGAAAATGTGTATGTATATTCATTTGACTTTAAAAGAACAATCCCAACAGGACTGAGTGAGAGATATTTTGGGGTAAATGCTTCACAATGAAACAACGGCAGCTTAAAATTTTATTATAAACTTGGTTTTCGAACCGCTTGAAAATACCTTCATCTGCCAAACCAAAAACACTACTCTGGATTTCAGGCTACAGTAAATCAAAACATCAGCAGCCTCAAAAAGGCATGTGTAGGACTCCGCTAAGTGAGGGGATAGAACTTTTATTGGCTGGAGTTTGAAAAAGAAAAGCCCACTGAGAGAAAGAATTTTTCACCTTCGTGCCAGTCTGGCAAAGCTTGACCTCACAGACCTTTTCTCAATGCCCGACATTTATCTGTGCAAAGACCTACACAAGGCATTCGAACACACAGAACTCTCACACACAGACATTCTCTGTCTCAAACACCTATTTGCTGAAAAGCAGGGAAAAACAAGACTTACAGCAACAGCTCAAAATTCTAGCTGGGAAATGATTGCAATTCATTCTTTTCTGATAATAAATATAATAATATCTTGTTCTCATTTATTTTGAAAAGATTAAAAGATTGATGTATTATGAAAACTGTTGTGTGACGTAATAAAAAACAACAATTTATCCACCAGTTTAGTCTACAACAGTTTAGCTCCACTGATTCTCACTGAAGGTTTAAGAAGCCTTTCAGCTCCACTGAGTTGTTTCTGCTATTATAACTGCACAGCAAGCCGCTGCAAGCTAATGCAAACCTTTCCTGTTCAATTCTGCCTCAATATTAGGGGTGTAAGAAAATATTCAAATATTGAGTATCAGGATATTTTTTGTGATACTGTATCGATTCTCAAAACCGCAGTATCGATACACAGATTTGTGGCAGAGAGTGAATCATTGCATTGTGTTTAAACCTCTGACCACTAGATGGTAGTGTTGTAATCCATTTTCAGCTCCACTCCAACATTAACAAGCAGCTCAAGGGCGCAATGCTATTGTAAGCATTGACAAACCTGTTCGTATACCGGTGTGTTTTTATAGTAGGATTTGAAAAAATCACAATGTCACACTTTGCATGCAATATTGTAATTTATCATGAAATATTTAATTGTGACCGCTGTATCACGATACGGATTGTATCGCCAGGTTATTGCCTATACACAGCTCTAATCAATATGAGACAGGTATGCAAAATATGGGATGTGTCTCAAAACCTACCGACATGTAGACTGTCCCAATTCTTAGATACCTTAAACACGCTGTCTACTGAAGAGCCTTATTTTGACCGGATTTTAAGGAAGCATCGGACGCTTCCTCAGCCGCTAAGGCAATCCCATGATGCAACGCAGACAAATCTACAAGCAGTGAAGTGGTTTTAAAATGTAAGTTATTTTGATTTTCTCTGGTGTTTTAATGTGTTTCTGGTCATATAATCACACAAAACAGTATTTTAATTATCAACTCTGTAACAAGTCGTTAACCATTTTGCAGTTTTATTCTCGAGCCATTAGCATTTATGCTAGTGGATTTTTGAGCCTCCGGCTATTGTTTTGGATGCCGGCCGGTAGCTTAGCGACCAGCTAAACCACCAGCCGCGGGCCGCAGTGGGTGGGAACAAGCCGTGACGCAGTCTCTCTAACTAGAGTCTCAGTAATCTGTTTTATGAGGAGAGATGTCAGACAGAACGCTGCTACTTAAACAGCTGCCTACCTAGACAGCTCACTAGGTTTTGAGACAGACTCATGATGTGCTGTTTTCCGCCACCACTAGTATAAATATTGGGAATTTCAAAGAATTAAGTCTAAAATACAAACCAGCAAATTGATTTTATTAACAATTTTCCATTTCAGTTTGTACAGAACAAAAACAACAAAAAAGCCAAGAAAAGCAGGTTTAATATGTATAATACATGGCGTAATCAGATCTGGAGGGAAAAATACTTTTAATAAATTTGTACACTGGAGAAAAACAAACAAACAAACAAAACAAACACATACAAAATCAAAATGCATCATTGCCGTCTTTTTTGGAGTAATGAATACGCCCAATCAACTGGAAGAAAAACCACATACAGCAGAAGCACTTGTTGAATGACTGTTTGTACATTGTTTGAGGACGTGTGTGAAAACAGGAGGATATTTGATGAAGCAAGCAGAAATATATTTTTTTGGCAAAATATTTAAGGAATGGTCCACAAGAAAACCTGTTGGAACGGCTGAGCGCAGCTGCTCCACTTGTAAAAACACTGGCTGTCCCAGCCAGTCCTAAGCCTAAGGCGAACACACGCACAGAATTAAATCTAAGACTGATCTGAGAAAACCTGAAACGGAAAGCTTAAATTTTTTTCCCAGTGGACCAGACCTCCCGACTGAAACACTCAACATGCCCCTATGTTAGAACTTTTCAGATCTGAAGACGGGACGTTGATAAATAATGGATTAAATGAGTAAAATTGGCAACACAGACGTGACCTTTCGCAATACCAGTAGTTAGCATGATCAGTTAAGGGGGGTGTAGTCCTTACGATTTCTCGCCTGTGAATGCAACCCACTAACTGTACAAGGATGTCCAAGATTTCTACAAGAAAAAGAAAAAAAAAAGAAAAATTGAGGCCAGGGTTCTCCCTGTAAAATCACAGCTATATACAGTATTTGGACAGGATTGTTCCCCCTCCCCATAGCATTACAACATCATTTCTAACATGGTCAGAGTATTCTCCAAAGCGCAGAATGAAGTGAACAAACTAAAACCCAAGTCCACTTTTATTTGTACAAAAATATACAAGTCTGACACTGCAAAATAGGCAAGGGTGAATGGAGACCATAGTAAGGCTCTTTTTCCCACCAGCAGTTGGTTAAATGTCTCTCCCTCTACAGAGGATAAAAGTGTTAAGGGGTGCAGCGTTTGTGAGTGTTGACTATGTACAAGTTTGTAGCATGAGTTTTTATCCTTATCAGTAACCTATGACCGTAACTGTAGGTGAAGAATGGCAGGGGAATGTGGGTGCATGCAAGGAGACACTGAAGTGAAGTGCATGTAGGGTATTATGTTTAGCAAAAGATTTCAGAAGACTGGAGCTGTGCAGGCAGTAATCAATACTTCAAGACTCATGGAGTGTTGAGCATCATCCTCACAATCCTTAGTAACTCCGGCTGAGCTGAATAGATAGGAAGCTAACAAAAACATAAAAGGCTCCTATTTCTCTCACCTTCAAATGGTAATATACAAGACTACAAACCATGAGTTACAAAGAACAAGGCAACCAGAAAACATTCCAATAAAAAGAAAACAAAAAAAAAACAAAAACCCTTAAAGTAAAAAATAAATTAAGGCTACGATTGACATGGACAAATACATAGACACACAGTTACGCAAGCACGCGCACACACACACAAACAAATGTGCATTTGACCCATACATTTCCAAACCATGTGCACTGCAGGGAAGCTTCGAGGGCTGAGAATGAGCTTAATACTATTTGCCCGGTCTTTAAATAAACATGGCTCTGTGAAAACTTCAGTCAGTGAGCAGCATGTCTCTAAAGACGTTCAACATTTAACAAGTTAAGCTGACAGAACATCTGAGCGTGGGAAGTCACCTCAAGCATATATTCTACCAGGAAGCTAAAACACCACTGGATCCTCTGTAGTGCAGTGGGCAGGCCCCAGTCCAGTTAAATACAGGATCAACATTGGCCTGCCCGAGCTCCATGAGTGCCCTAGTGTCCAGTTCAAGGCCGTGCTCCGTTCTGAACTATTCAGCAAGCTTCCCAGAATAAGAGTAATGCTCTCAGATCATCTTCCCCTTGTCCATGTGCTAGGATCTACAACGATTCAAAAGAGAACAACGCTCATTCTAGATTAGCACACTTCACTATTTATGACCCCTACATCCTGAGATCTTCTGGCTCAGATATGAATCGCTCCACTTTCTCTCTTCTCAATTATCTTTCCAATAACAGTTGAAAAGCCTTCGTTCAACAACCCAAGTCCTAGCCCCCAACAAAAGACAAGCAACAGGTATCCCCTGTAAAAACACTAAATATAAAGTAGACTCTTAAAGATTAGCTCTTGACTGCACAGAGGTAATCCAAACATTTTCACATTTCTCTCACACTTGAAATACACACACACACATACATACACACGGGCTGCCCAATGACATGTATATTAACCTGTTAACATAGCTCTGAACTCTGCAATGAGCAAGTAACAAAAAGCTTGCCTTCTGCTTAGTAGTACACCCACCACATCAAAATCAAACATGTCTAGTCAACTAGTCATCAGTTATCTGATAAACATCACAGCAATTACCAGGAAACGTTGACCAGGCTGAGAGTAACAAACCCCAGTTACGGCAATTAATAACTGAAACTGCCTTATAAGTTACAGCAACTGTAATCGTTATGTAATGTAAATGTGCAACCCTAGCACACATATGAACATTGTAAAACATAGCCTCGCCACCATGTGCAGCTCCTGTAGCGTCTGGTGACGTCCCGAAACCACTCAAACATTTCTGCCTTTTAGTAGCATGAACTCGCTGCCGCATCAACTCAGGAAACCACTGGGAGCGCACAAGCACCACAAAGCTCAAGCAAACAAGTAAAAAAATTTCTACAAGACCCAGTACAGCAAAAGCACCAACATTAAATACATGATTTGCCTAAGAAGGAAAGAAAACAGAAAGAGGTGACAGGGTGCGCCAGGATGCTGGCAGAACACAAACAGGCCCGAGGGTCCGTAGCAGGCAGGTCACAGAGAAGCAGATGATGAAGCAGGTGTAACGCAGTCAGAAATGCAGACAGTGTGAAGATAAAATCAGTGTGGGATATAATCCGGTCCCAACATGGCTGTCACCAGTACCACGAAATCACACACAGCTCAAGTCTATACCCCCCTCTTCACCACGCCATCAACAGGGGCCGGGGTGGGTGGGGGGCAAGAGTGGTGCGCACGCTCGGCTTCCCCCCCCACGAGGAGTGGGGTAGGAGAAGAGGAGGACAGAGGTCAGTCCCTTCTCCTGCCCCCGGCAGCCCTCTCTACCTGTCTTTCAGTTCCTGGGTGACGCGCTTGGTTATGCGGCCGCACAGCAGACCCATTAGGAAGAGCAGCACCACACACATGCCCATCATGGTCAGGATATAGCTCTTGGCTGGAGAGGAGAGAACCTGACTAGCCAGGTCTGAGAAGCCTTCTGCTGGTGCCACCTGGAGGACAGATAAAAACGCAGAAGACATGACAACACTGAGCAATGCTGTGCCCAATGAAGGAATGAAGAACTATAGTAAATGAAAGCTGAAGAAAAGTGAAGATTCAAGTAACCACCATTACTCTGTTTCATGCTATGACGTAGACCACAGCAGTACAGTCCATACACTGTTTAAAATCTTTCATGTTGGCGTTTTTGCACATCAAAACACCACAAATCACCACAATTAATGCAAACATCATCAATATCACTCAATATAGTAAAAAGAATTAACTGCAGTTGACAACCTCTTTGGCCAAAAGTATGCGTATGACCAAGAGACCTACATAAGCTTGTGGGACACCCCATTGCAGCTTTAAGTGCCTTCACTGGCCTAAAGAGGCTTTTCACAAGATTTTGGAGCGTGTCTTTGGAAATGTTTTAAGCATTTGTAAGACGAGGTCAGGTATTGATGCTTGATGAGAAGTCCTGGCCCTCAATCAATATTCCGATTCATCTCAAAGGTATTCAGTGAGGTGGCGGTCAAGGCTTCGTGAAGGCCACTAGAGTTCCTCTACAACAAACTGCTCAAAACCTTTCTTTTTGGCCATCACTTTGTTCACAGGGGCAGAGTTATGCTGGAATAGGAAAGGGCCTTCCCCAAATGTTGCCACTAAGCTGAAAGGATATAATTGTCTAAAATCAAAGCATATAATTGTGTACAAAAACATTGTATACTGTAGCAGTAACATTAGCCTTCTCTGGAACTAAGTGGTTAAGCCCAAACCCTGAACCACCCCCCACCCCCCCACCCCACCCCCCCCCCCCCCCCCCCCCCCCAAAAAAAAAAAAAAAAAACAAAAAAACAGTCCATTCTCTTCTCCTCTCCTCTCCTCTCCTCTCATGCTATACATCTATATTATCTAAAGTTTAATGCTATACATTTTTCATTTTCCTTCCTGGTAAACACCTGAACAAGACCCATCTAAAGTCAAACAAAGAGTCTTGCAGAAATAGCTATTACAAACAATCCAGCTAAAGTATTTGGGGGGAGAAATGAAACCAGACTGTTTCTGTAAGGTTAGAAATGCATGTTATACCTTGGCAGCATAGCTCCACATGTCGATACGGTCCTGTAATCTCTTCTTGCACTCAGGCTGCAGTCTTACACGCTTATCCTGAAGAGCTTCCATCAGACAAGACATCTCTGAGGAAGAAACAGCCAAGTTAATATCTTCTAAAACATTTTCAGATATGACAAAATTCTGTGCTGTTATATGTACATACGTCTTCCTCTGCCAGGTGGGATAGCAGCACACTGATGCTTAATATCCAGAGCACAGGCTGTATGCAGCACGGGATCCACAAATATATCAGCCTTACTCTCTTTTAGGATATTGAGTACCTCCTAAACAAACACACAAACACAGTGGACAAAGTGGATAAAGACTAAAGAGTGGATAAAGACTAAAGACAGGTTACATGAACTAAATATACTAGAACTATTACAGTTAGTAAGCTACTGTATGCAACAGTGAATCTGTTGTCCAGGGCAATTAATTCCATTGTTATTATTTTTTGGTGTTGCTGTGGCTACCAATGACACTGGCTTGCTAGCAGGGACTTCCCTTCCTGCTTCTGTTGGTTTGATGGGAATGTGCTTAAGTAGAAAAAATCCTGTAATGGAGCAGTTGTTAGCCCCTCTTGACTTTTGGGATGACCAGTGATTACAAATCACCAATGTCCCCTCATAGAAACCATAAAGAAGTTCCACATGGTTGATATTTTCATTGTTGATTCATTGATGCACACACTATTTAAACAAGTCTGCGGTAACCAGCATAGCAAACAGCCAGCTGCATTACTTCTCTCAGTCATCATCATTACTATTCTTTGTTAAGTCTTCAATTCAGACACCTTTTCTCAAGCTGAGAGTTTCCTAATTAATGAAGCTGTAAATACAAGGTGCAATCTTCTTTTTTCATGAACAATCTGTCACCTTTTTGCAGCCCTCGTGTTTGATCTTCAGCAGATTCACTTTCAGACACTCCTCCACCTGACCTGTCTGCTCCTGCGCGGCTACCTCCTCTGCACACAGCCGAGGGATCTGAGACACACCAGCACGATTATAAGAAAAGCTGGTACATGTACTTGAAAGCATTCATCAAGAAAGATGGAGGTGATTAAAAAGTAGGGGCTGACCTCGTCAGTGCACTGCATCTGTAGCTGAGGGTCCAGTCTGTAGTCCAAAGCAGATTCCTGTAGAATCACCCTGATTTGATCCTCACAGTCTGGAGAGAGACGCTGCACACACGGTTTTAAACAGGTCACGTTTTTAACCACAGACAAAAGTTTTACGAGCTATACTGCATTGACTGTAGTGTATAATCCATCTGTGTGAAAAGCACTAGGACACACCTGGTCAGCGTATTTGAGTTTGAGGCAAGAGATGACCTGGCCCTCCAGCTCATTGTCATCTTTTGCTTTGTTGAGGATAGGCTGGCAGAACTTGGGGATGTCAGCCTTACAGGCTTTCCGTAACACAGGGTTCAGTCGATAATCTGGACACATGGGAGAAAAATGTAGTTTCAAAAGCAGCACTATCAAAACACTTCTCAGAAGTTGCTGGACTCACTGCAGATCATTTTTAAAGTAGGAGAGGACCAGAAGTGGGCAGGGGAGGTTTGGTGGGGTGGGGAGGGGAGGTTTGGTAGGGAGGGGAGGTGAGGGCTGTTGAGGTGGTTTAGGGTGGTGGGTGGTGGTGGTCATGGGACGCTTTGAACAAACCTGTGTTTTGAGTGATCTGTCTCTTGGTGATCATCTGTTTGCACTTGGGGTCCATGAGCTCACTGTTCTTGTTTTGTTTGAGGCACTGCAGCATGTTTTTAGCATCAGAATCAGAGCAGAAACGCTGCAACACAAAACACAGAGCACCTTAAAACAGGGCTTTCACTGCACTACCCGGAATTTGCAAACCCCAGCACTCTAAAGCATGCACAGAAAACCTAATCTTGGATGAGTGTCCATCTTCCTTACTCACCCTAATCATCTGCTTACACACTCTCATGAGCTGAAAGTCGAGTTCGGGGTCTATCATCTCATTCTCCTGCAGTTTAAAGATCTTCTGGTGACATCGCTGGGTGAGGTGTTTTTTAGTATCCTTCAGACACTCGATCACCTGCACAGAAAAACTATTATTACTACATTACATAGAAATGTGTGTGTTAAGAGTTTTTCTTTATCCCAATGTTTTACTTTATAGAAGAAGCAAAGTTTTGTCCCTCTAGCAAAAACATGCAGTGCTTAAAGTAGGAGCAGTGCTCCGATACAACGCCAACATTCCTGGCCCCACAGAGTGAATTCATAAGGGTTCTTTAGGAAAGACTGACCTGAGCATTACCAAACAAGACATTCTGGCAGTGATCCTTAATGTCCTGTCTGCAGATCTCATACAGATCCGGGTCCAAGCGGATATCTTCTGACTGCAGCGGAACACAACACCATGATAAGTAGATGTCATATACCATGTACCATATATAAGTATAAAGTACTCAAGCATAAAAGTGCATGACAGTCAGATAGCACAGTTTTAACTAAAATACAAATTCTGAATTGAGAATAAGCTGACCATCTCCAGTTCCTCCACTCTGAGCTGCCTGCGGCATTTCATTGAGACACGCTGGTCCTTCACATCCTGTAAAGTGTCGTTTCTGACCGTGGTGCTAAGACAGATTACCACATCCACCCTGCAGGCACACAATCGACATTACACCACCATGCTTTTGGGGCAGGCTTCATTTTGGGGGTAAAAATAACAGTGATATAGCTTAACATATATATGAGTTCCTAAACTGATGACTGGCAGCTCTGCACTCACTTCTTCTTAATATTGGGGCACAGTTTCAGGACATCCTCCTTGCAAGCCATCTTGAACTTGTAAGAAAAGCGGAAGTCTTTCATTTGGATCTGAGAATAAAGAAAACACCATGGAGTGATGTGAAGCAAACAGACAAACACATAATACAATTGCATAGTCACTCTATATCCTATAGATATACTAAAAACTCATCCTGGACTGTAGTTAAACCTTAGTACTACAGTAGCAGAATACACATACAGAAAACACTCATTTGATGGTACTGAGGTGCATTACCAGCTGAAAGTGAGTGACTCCCACTGCACATTTTTCATTCATCTCCTTCTGGTGTTTATTGAGAACAAGGCACTCCATCAGATCTCCAGTATCTATCTGATTATCTGCCACCTCCTATGATTTGAAGGGAAAAGAGGAAAAAATAGAAGGAAAAGAGGGAAAAAAACCCAAAACAAAACACAAAGACTTTGAGGTGAAAGTATGACCAGAACAGTTTGTGGCTTTCTCCATGAAGAGTCTGTGGAACGGTTGTTTTGGCCAGGGTTTGTGAATAATTAAGACCTGACTGGTCAGTTTGACTTACGTGGCAATGGGATTGGATTACTGGTTCACAAGCTCTGATCAAAAGGGCTTCAATCTGAATGTCCTGAAAAAACACAAATGCAAACAAAATATGAGGCGAAGTTCATCACATAAACCACATAAAAGCAAATAAGGCTGACGCCTCATGAGAAGATCTAAAATGTACGATGAGAAGGAAAGAAGAAGAAGATGTGGAGGAGGAGAGCGTTTCTTACCTCAGACTCCAGCTCAGTGAGGTTACCCACAACATCCCTACAGTCTGAGCCCAGATCCTCTAAATGATCCTGCAGACACTCCAACTCCTGCAGTATACACAAACACACACAGCAGAAAATAGAGGCATCAATTAAGATTAAAATAATTTGATATTTCGATGCCCATATTAAAGGGCCTTCATCTTACATTCATAAATAACATGTGTGGCTATGTACCAAACACTGCCACAATTCATTTTACATGATTATTGCACAACCTCTCTTCATCTATCAGAACAGGCTGGTTTGTTCCTGTACCTTTAAAACAGATCTAAGATAAAGGAGTTACACTCTGATCATCTGTCCTGTATTGAGCCTCACTCAGAAAAGCACATGCAGTTTTTGCATGTGGGCATATGGGCTGGAGAGCATGTTTTGAAATTTAAATGGAACATAATAGAAACTTTAAATGTACTAAAGTAAACTGTACTAATCACTAACCTGCAGGACAAGTGTTTAAAAGAGAAAACTAGAGTACAGCAGATTCCCTGCATTTTAGCTTCCCTGTGCTTGTGTGGTGTAATAAGCTTTGTGTAACTACTGTGACTGCTAGTTTTACTAACCTGTCCAGGTTCTGTTTTCTCACTACACCACTTGCCCAAATCAGTCATACAGCGCCTCTGCAAGTCTGGATCCAGCTTCACGTCCAGTGCCCTCTGGTGGAGGATTCTCTGTACCTCTGTCTTACAGTCTCGAGACAGCTGCAGATACACAACATTATTTTAGACCTAATAGAGGTAAAAAACACATACACACACACACACACACACCTTTCTCTCTCTATCGTTTTCTCTCTCAGTCAAACAAGGAAAACGCTCACACACACACTTGTACAATTGACTCCAACTGGAAAATAATGAGAGGGCCCACTCAATTTACTTATTAGCCATAAGCACCCTACTTCCCACAGCAAAATCACTCACAAATTACATTTCCAATCAGAAAGTTATTTAAAGACTGAAAAAAAAAAAAAAAATTTTTTTAGCGAATTCTGAGAACGTGACCCTTTCATTTGCTTATCACAGCATGCATAATTTGGCCTGTGGACATCATTTTTGAGCACCCACACCACAAATACAGTACTTACAGAATCATCACTCTGGGGTTCAGAGGAGTCCTGTGGTTAAATTTGAAGTTTAGCTTAGAGACGGCCATCAACAGTGGTTTTATGTCAAATACAATCTGGTGTGCAACCACAGCAAACCTGGCTCCTACGACCCGTTTCACACACACCCCACCTCCAAGTACAACAAGTTCTACAACCTGCACACGCTAGCATTTTATAAAAACAGCTTCTGTGGTACAGAATATTGCCGACTTACCCTAACAATTCTACATCATTTTCAAAACAGATAAAGAACGAAATTTCTTGCTTTACGTTGTTTTACTTAGCTATACAGTGATTAACAGACAGACAATTTGCAAATGCGCACTTGTTTACCCTCAGCAGTTCTCTAACTGTTACATAGGCAATTGTTTCAAGGCTGAAGTCTTATGTTTTAGCACAAAATGCTTATTTATCAGCATTTCTATCTGATAAATTAGCATTTTTTCTCTATTGGGTTTTGTACCTTTAATTTATTTTTTTATGGTGTGGTGCTAGTAGCACGCAGAGAAGGCCTCATGTCTGTTTCTAGATGCAGTGATGCTTCTTGGACGTGGCACAAGAAAATCTGTCTACGTTGTTAATACCATGCAGAGGTAGTGAATGTGAAAGAGGCCTAAAGCTTCATCAGTCTCAAAAGCACCAGTTTGCGTGTGTTTGTGTACTCTTACCCGTCGGCCCTGCTCCTCAGTGCGGTAGGCGTGTCGGTACAGGCAGGAGAAGACGGCCCCCGGGGGCATAAACTCACTGGTCTCATTCCAGCCATGAGTGTGGCAGATACGTGCAGCGTCGTTCTGACACTTCCTGTACAGGATAGGGTCCAGCCTGAGAGACGCAGGAAACACACACAGACAATTATAATTCCATTTATTTCCACTCAAACAGATTAAACTTTACTATTTTAATATTGTTTTCCTGACTCAGCAAGAAGGAGCAGGAGAGAATTGAGGCATGAGGGGATGAGCAGTAACAGTAAGGTTAAAGATTTATTTATTTACATAGTGCTTTTTAAAAACAGACGTCACAGCTTCACAGAAAATCCAGGTCAAAGCCCCCAATGAGCAGGCCAGACAATGGCAAAGAAAAAAAACAGACTCAAAAAGGGGAACCAGTCCTTCTCTGGTCAACACCGGATAGCAAAACAAGCACAATGATAATAATAATAAGAAGAATAAAATGTACTATTTATGCTATAATGAATAGGGACAGAGTAGCAGTGAAGATCAGCTAAGTGTTTTGTAAAGTAGGAAACTGCGCATGGAGATGAAAGAGAATTCTCTCTCTTAATGATAGTCACTTATCCATCCATCCAACCATCCATCCATCCAAGTATTTGCCCTATACTTTTGGTGTGGATGAAGAGTTTTTCATATTTTTCATATATTATTCTGCACCCTTTAGATTTAGGGCAATATTAAGGATGTACAGATGCTGTTATTTATTATCTTTCCATGTGCATCTGCTGTTGCAGACACCAACGATGATGAATACATATATGATTTACAATACAGTGATTAACAATACACAGAACTGTATATTTTATTAATAAAGAATATATAATACAGTAAAATTATAAAAATGCAGACATTTAGCACAGCTGTATGCCACCTAAACCTTCTGTTCATCCAAAATAAAATGTCCCTCCGCCAGAATACTGGTTTATCTAAAAATTATCTGAAATTATCTGAAATCTAAATCTACATTCCTAGGTAATATTGACTGAAGACTGCTGCAATACAGAACAACAACAACAAAAAACTGTGAGTTGAGACAAGCGGCAGGGACACAAAGATTTCAGTTACTCACTTCCAGTCTCTGGAAATGAAGTACTGCAGTTCCAACAGTCTATGCTCACAGTCTTCCACCATCTTATCCGTGTAGAGATGTTCCATCAAACAAGACAAGATCCTACATATACAAAGAAGAAAAGGTAGAAGAAAAGTATGAGAGCAATGAACTGTGAAAATCTCACACTGTTTAAAGGACATATGTGGTAAGAAGGACGCGCTCAAACAGCATTTTGCAAGGCATCGAATACTTGCTAATATTTCCAAACTTGCAGCCAGAATTACCATTAAAACACTAAACACTTCATATTTTTTAAACATTAATATGTTAACATTAATATTTATTTATATTTTGCTTTATTTTACATATGAGTTTATATGTACTACAGATATAAATATATCAGCAGATGGTCATGCTCCTCTTGTTCAAACACAGCTTTTGTGTCTCTTGTACAGCATTTATGAGTCATGTATCTAGAAATGTCAGGTGTACCTAATTAGGATTATAATTTTATATAATATCACCATCATGGGAAGTAGCAACAAGTGTTCATTCTAATATGAGCCCAGTCAAAGCAGGGTTACAGAGAATTGAGCCGTGGACTGAGGCCTGTCTGAAAATGAGCATCACCCTGCAAGGCAGGTACCCAGCCTAAAAGATTTTAGCATCATCCTATACTTACATATGTGAGACCATTATCCAAACTCTGTACATTACACTTTATTACATCACTACACTTATCGCCTTGAACCTTTAACCTGGCAAGTCATTAAAAAACAATCATCAGTAGCAGCCTGACAAGCAACAGAAACAACTAGAGGGAAAATAACTAAAGAACAGCTGCAAGCAAAACTAAATAAACAACAACACAAAACAAAACAGCTTTATCTTAAGATCTTTGCGTGTTCAGGCAAGTTTCATAGCTTGAAAAAAGCTTCTGAATACTAAACAAAGAATCAACCAACAAAACAAATGAATACTTGAGAATTAAATAATTTAAGCCAGCTCTGATGGCAAGACTTCTGAAGAATTGGATATGCACATACTTCAGGTCTAGTCAACAAATGGACTGATTAAAGAACAGCCTGTGTGTGACTATGGAATGAGACAGAATATGTGTACTTACATAGGGTCTCCACTACGGATGTGTTTGCACGCAGTCTGGATGACTGACTCACAGGCCTCATTAAGGGCACGATCAATCCGGTAATCTGCCCCAGGGTCCGTCTCTTGGATCAGAGTCTGGAGCTGAAAACACAAAGCACAACAATTATTTATTGAACGCATCTACAAGCAGAAAACACCACAGCATGAAAATCTCTCAATATTTAACACACTTACGTACACCTATGCTTGAGTCACACGCAAACTTTACTTTCCGTAGGCACATGTTTATTAGTGCAGTTCACTGGTCAGGCTGGGTTATAAGAGCAGGACATGCTTCAAGTGTGCATGCAAGTACATTCCACTGAATTAGACTCACAGCTTTCTGGCACAGGTTATCCATAATGCCCTTGTCCCTGGACACTCTCATGAGGCAGTGGAGGGTTCGGCCCTTGTGGTGCAGACCAGAGCAGTGAGTGTCGATTTCTCCGCGGCAGTGCAGCACGATCTCAGGGCTCAGGGAGTAATCCTCCATCAGCATGCGCCTGTAGTCCAACATCTCACCCTGACACTCACCGCTCACCGTTCGTCCTGAGAGAAAAGGGAGAGCATAATGAAGACGCAGCAGTACTGAAGAGTGTGCCTCGACAACGGCACTACAGTAAAGCTGTTTAATTATTACCATAAGGACATTAACACAGATTCCTTAATATTTTTAAATTACAAGAACAACAAAAATGCGTAGCCCCACATGCTGGGCCATTATACAGGTATGAAAACACCCGTCAGTCATTGTAAAGTTACTGTTTGTACAAGCACTTTCTACTGGTCTTAGTAAAACTGCACTATGTGGATTTCTGAGAGAATTTAACTTCTTTGTGTTATACAGCTTCTCAAATGGAGAAAGCAGGCGTTGCACTGAAAGTGGTTGCACTGGTTGCACGTTTTCAAAAAGTGGGTGAATGATGTGTCTTCTAAGAATGTAAGTGAATTATCCACTTTCATCTTCATCAATAGATGTTAATTGTACTAATGAAGATGTTAATAACATTAATTCTGAGCTTGTGTGTGTGATATTAATATGTAAGACAAATTATATGAATCTACTCAGTAACGCTACTTCTTACAATATCAAAACAAATACAACCCTTACATAGCACAGCAATAAATCAGTTATGTTTAAAATAATAATAATAATAATAATAATAATATCATACTGGCAATACAATGCAAAGGCTGCCTCTTTACCTCTGTGCACAGCTGACTCCAGGCACAGCAGCAGGTAGGAAAGCTTGGCCTCTCTAGCGCGGGGCAGTGTGGTGTCCACGCTGCAGCGGTATTTGCGCAGATCTTGTTTGCAGGCCTTGGCCAGTGAGTAGCTAACCTTGTAGTCCTGGGCTATGAGCTTCTGTCTGGTGGAAAGGGACTCCCTGCACTGTGGGCCGAAACGGAGCACTTGTTTTAAAAATACATACACACAATATTTTACTACAACTACTGACAGAGAAAATGCTAACAAACACATTCACAAAATTAATAAAAAAAAACAAAAAAAAAAACACCACCACAAAAAGTGACTTATTATTTTGCCATTCTTTCATACCTTTCCAGACATGGTGTCCTCAAACTTGTGGTTGAAGAGACATTTGTAGACTCTCCCCTCTCCTGCTGCAATCTGAACCGAACAAAATGATTACTGAGCATACACAATTCACAGCTTTGGGTGTACTCTACTAAAATCATTTGATCACAAGCGTACATTTTCGCAGAAGCGCTCTCGGTCATCCCGGCAGGCGAAGTAGAGGTGTCTGTCCAGGTGGAAGTCGTCTGAGGAAAGCTCAGCTACACGCATAATAGCTTTCTTACAATCTTCTTTAATAGCGTAATGTCCTGCTTGCTCCTCCACCTCACTTACCAGCCCTTTCTCCAAACAAGCTATCACCTCTCCCTGAGAGTGCAAATCCTAAGAGAGGACGAGAAACAACTTAATATTCACAATTGGGTGGTTTTATGCACAAAAAAACTCAATAATAATAATAATAATAATAATAATTAATTTTTAAATGACCATTTTCTATTTGCTCTTTATGCCTTAAACAAGTTGACTACTTGATACCTTTAAGACTGATATACAGAGCTGACTTTAAAATCAGCTATTTTGAAGCTTTCATATATGGACTTCAGTGAGATCGAAACAGCAAAGGTTTAAAAAAAAGCTAGTTTTCCTTGATTTTTTTTTTATCACAAATAATCATCACATTATAAATGCCATCATTAACATTGTTGGCATTAATGTTATTCAACATTTGACGTTAACGCTTGATTTAGCAAAGCATATTATCTGCATGCTTGGATAACACTACTGAATACGCAGGAACCACAAGAGGGCAGTGAACTGTCAGCTTGCTGAATTGTTCAGAGCTCCGGAAAGATGCAAACAGGCAGAGCAAATAAACTGATATCAGCCGTCTTACTGATATCCTACATTTTGACAGTAATGAGACAGACACATGGGTAAACTATGCTCATGAGAAAAAAAACAACTCATGGTTGCTGGGGGATGAAGGCCACATGAGGCTGAATGACAGAAAATCAGGATTAACGCTTCAGTGGGCAACATTCATTACCACCGTTTTAATCTTGGAGCATTTTACACAGAGGGTTTAATTCTCATACACATTAGCTGAATAGTAATTATGCAGTTTACTTGCCCACTATAATTAGTCTGTGCCTGGCAAAGTCAACACGGAGGGTTCAGCCTCACCTTCTCGCCAGTATTAACGCTTCCACAGTGCAGCGCGTTAATGTCATCTTTGCACTTGTCCATGAAGCCGCAGATGAGCCGGAAGTCACTGAAGATGATGCTGGTCATCTTCGTGATGTACTGATTGCACTGGTATTCTGTGATGTTAGCACGATGATCCACCAAACATGACACCAAGTAGCCTTTTCCCCGCTCTTCAGCTGCACACTCCTTAATCTGTAAGTGCAATTTGAATTGTTATTGGAAGCAAAACAGCTACACACGTCATCCATTTTTTCAGCCCTGTAAGCAATTCTATGGCCAAGGTACATTAAACCAAAATTATAGTCCATATTCAAAATAAATATGGCCTCAAAAACCTGAAACTTTTTTATAGCACTTTGGCTGCTTTTCAAGGACCCAAAGTGCTTACAGGTTACAATTAAGACGCGTATAAAACAATTACAATTAAGATGCACAACAAACTATACAGTCAACCCAACAATGACAGAAATCACAAAAATCTAAACACAGATGAAGAAATAGCATGAGCTATATCAGATACAGCCAGAAAGATTGTACGCAAGAAAATATATGATTGGATTTAAATGAGGACAGAATTAGACTGTGAAATTTGAGAAGCGAGAGAGTTCCAGAGGCATGCAGCAAGTCTGAAGAATGCTTGATCACTTAAGTTTTGGAGGTGAGTGACTGGATTGGGTTCTATGCTTGTGAGGTTGAAGAAAATCTGACAGATAAGAAGGAGCAAGATTGTTGAAAGCTCTGTATATGAGAGAGGATCGTGAACTGGTTGTGTTTTTTATGGGAAGTCACTGGAGGTTTTGGAGAGCTAGTGTAATGTGGTCGGGTACAGGCCAGAAGACGGACAGCAGAATCATGAACCAACTGAAGTTTATGAAGTAATGAAGAGCTACTGCCTGCGAGGATAGACCTGCAGTAATCTAAGCAGCAAGAATTCTAAGCAGTGGTCCTTGACACGCAGATTTCAAACCACTAGATGTTCTAGATGTAGTTCTAGATGTAGAAACCAATACATCTAATAGATGCAGAGTCCGGTCTTATCACAGGCACTTGACCATCACATCTAAACAAGCTTGTTGGGCACCTCCAAACTTTGGGAATTAATGAAATTGGCCCCTCTTTGCAGCTCACACAGCCTGTGCTCTTCTGTGAAGGCTTTTCACAAGATCCTAGAATCAAACGAGCATGTATGAGGGTCAGGCACTAAGGCTGGATGAGAAGGCCTGGATTGTAATCAATGTTCCAAATCATCCTAAAGACATTCAGTGGAGTTCCGGTCAGGACCACTGGAGTTAGCCACACCGAGCTTTATTATGCCACACCTTATTTAGCCACACCTTAGCCACACCGAGCTTATTTAGGTGCAGTGATGCTGGGACAGGAAAGGACTGTCCCCAAACTGTTACAAATTCAAATTTTTTTTGTATGCTGTAGCATAAAAAAACAAGAGAAAATAAAAAACAGACCAATTATATTTCTTCGCCACCAAACTTCTCTGTTGGCAAGTTTGCCAGTAGGTAGCGTTCTCTGGGCATTCACCAAATCCTGGTTCGTAGTGATATTGTTTATACTGACAAATTCTGTACTGTAATTCTCCTCACGACACACTGATTTTGTGATGATGTTGCTTTCAGTGGCAAGCTCTGTCGTCATTGACAACGGAGGACAGACAATTTTATGCTCTGCAGCTCCATTTACTGAGTGTGCATGGTGTTGCTCCTAGATGCTTCCAATTTATAAAAAACACTTATAGCTGACTGGGTCTGATGCAACAGGGCACCAAGTTTTACAAACTGACTTGTGGCAAAAGTGCCATCCTATGATGCGCAATGTTTAAAGCCGTTGAGCTCTTTGGTATGACACTTTCTGTGGCCGATGCATGACTGTATGCTTGATTGTATATACCTGTTTGCAATGGATGTGGCTGTTACACCTGAACTCAATTAGGACAGGTGTCCATATATTTTTGGCCATATAGTGTATGAAGCAACACAGCTAATTAGCCAATATGGCAAATTTCAGATTGTCTGCCAACAGCTGTATACAATAAACAATAAAATAAAATGTAACTATTAATCACAATTACTTATATGGCAAGTAACAGTCAGCACAACCTTCAGAAAATCTGCAAAACTGAACTATTTAAGAAGGAACAAGAAAAACTAAAACTAAACAAGAACAAAAACAAACAAATAAAATGAATCATCATGAACTAACATTCAATCTGCTACCTTTAACCATGCAGTTACTACATGGCTGCTCTTGTGGCCCCTCTTTCAAGGTACTGACATAAATCACTATATTTAGAAAGAGATACTATGATGTATTTCAACACAGATAACGGTAAAGTATCTGATCAGGGTACTCACGTCATTGATGGTGGTCTTGCACACCTCCACAGCCACAGACTCAAACTTTGGATCTGTCGTTAGGTTCAGCTTGTAGTTCCACAGCAGCTAAAAATATACGGGATATAATGCATTAAATGAACAGCTCATGCATACTAATAGGACTAAACTCTGCCAGCATGCATTCAAGCATACTGAAAGCTACTAACAACAAGCCTGCCTCAGACACTGTTAGTGAGGAAACCACCGGTCCAAAAAATATCAACATACATTTTCTGAGACAATGAATAAATCTGGCAGTTTCTAATAAATATGGTGTTCACTTCTGAATTCCCTTCAGCAAACACATGCACCACAGTGGAATACAATGACAGGTAGAATCAGAGATGCAGACACTTACGTGGTTGCAATCTGTTGCAATTTCTGTATCCTGGAGGGTGAAGAGAGACAAAAACTGGTTAGAGTTGAGCTGGTTCTCCCCTCATCCATTGTATGCACAGACATTAGGACAATGCGGCTACAGTACATGGAGAACAAGTCCCTTCAGTCTTAGACTACAATGTTATAGCAAAAACTGCACAGTGTTTAAATTAAAGTTACTATACTTTGGAAAGTAAGCTAGCAACATCAATATAAAGCTGTAAAATGGAAAACGAGCTCTAAACTGATTAAAGTGAGATTCAATAGAAACATCCTCCTTTGAGACATAACACTTGGACAGGAGGTTTGCATCTAAAGAGAGAAGGAACTAAGGAAATCCTTATCCATAAATTAGTAAAGCAAATACTGAAGATGGCATCATGACATTATCTCAATAAACAGAAGCAATTCTGTTAATTGAGATTATGTTTTATTCATTAAAATGTGCTTAAACCAAGACATTTTATTTCTTCTGTCAATTTAATCTGCCTGTCCCTGAACAGCAGTCCTGCTGTCCTCCTTTTTTTTTTTATTTGAAAAGAAAAACAGGGTGGAGTGTTGCATTCTTCTCAATCCCACTGACTACAGAGCTTGTGATCTGGCACAAGATCCACTGCTACAGTAAAAAAAAGAAACAATCCGGGCCCGCCTAAGTAAAACAATCTGGTACAACAAGACGAAGAAACAAATTAGCCAGCTCCCTGGGAAATTTCAGAGCATAAAACTTAACCCAGATTCCTGTTTCACATGTTTATTTTTATTCTAAAAACGCCCTCAAATGTACAAGCGTACACGTTCTAGGCATCAGTCTTGTGGTGCTC
This sequence comes from Megaleporinus macrocephalus, assembly GCA_021613375.1. Classification (NCBI taxonomy): domain Eukaryota; kingdom Metazoa; phylum Chordata; class Actinopteri; order Characiformes; family Anostomidae; genus Megaleporinus; species Megaleporinus macrocephalus. Next base: position 43,649,301 of record CM038702.1, read on the forward strand.
TTGTGGTCCGATTTCTTTGATGGAAGGAAACGTGTGGTACTTAACTATCATGCTCATGCTCATCAAAGCACCAAACTCGGGATGCAACTATTACCAACCCAAACAGGTTAATAAGCAAGGTTAATTCTGGTCAACTTTAGGTGTAACCAAACAAGCAACTGTAGAACTTTATCCAACTCAACACTGCAGGTGTTATTCAGTGCTTGTTTCCCACCTTATCAGCACAAATCAGAAACATAGCCAACCATCACTTGGGCAAATGCAGAGAACCTGCAGGAATGACTAAACAAGACAAGACGCTAATAAACATCAACCTTAGGACCACCATCAACTTCAGGAGGTTAATAACTTCTAGCTTGAAGTGCAGAGGCTCACTTCAGGGACAAGCAGGGCACACAGAGCACAGCTGGCTTTAGTCTCAGCTCTTGCAACTGGCTGCTGAACTGCATTAAAAAAAGCAAACGCCACTAAATAGAGCAAAACCAGCAAGTGCAATAACGCACCTTGCCCAGAGAAGCATGCTAATTCACGGCTGAAATAAAGATATCTGTTTTGTGTTCAGCAGCACTGCTCAGCCTAATCCACTCGTACCAGCACAATACCCCCATGTCAGAGTCACTGCAGTGTCTATCTATCTGTCTATTTTGGAAAAGAATGTTGAAGTATCCATTATGGTTGCCCTTACTTCCTATCTTCTTTCCTAGAAGCATTCCCAGTTAAGAGAGCGCTACAGCTATGTCTCCTATGCTCTAATACTCTATTGTAGACGCAATTTCTTCCATGTTTCGTTTAAAGACCAGTTCCTTGAGCTTAAGCCAATGACGCGAGACTTCTTTAAATCGTTTCACTGTTTAATAAACTAAAATCTTAAAAGTACAAAAAATATATATGTTCCACATATATACATAGGAGATCGGTTTAGTTCTGTGTAATCACGGTCAAAGACTGTTGCGCTCTGCCCCGCTACGTTACTCACGCAGCTTACCGCATCAGCAGAGTGATGTCACACAAATTGGCATAATTAAGCAAAATTAAACTTAACCATTAACATTACTAAGTAAGCAACAGTCAGTTCTACTAAATATTTAAACATTCAACATTACAAACTTAAATTATAATCCACTTATTTCCATTATGGCTCCAACACTATTATAATTATTATTATTATTATTATTATTATTATTATTATTATTTGGATACTGAAGGAAAGCGAGTGTCAGGTGAACTGAAGGGGAACTCTGAGGAGAAAATGTGTAATTTAGTTATATAGACTATGATGACAAAGAAGAATAAAAGGTGGTATGAACAGCCGTTTGAACACTTGATAGCATTGGCTGGTTAGTTAAACCAGCAGATCACAGTTTTAATCAGGAAGACCTCATTCAACCATATAATAACCCATTCTCTGTTTAATTTTGTTGATCCACTGATTCTGTGAAATCAATAGTTTGAAACAACATTATTTGCGTTGTGATCACGTGATGATGTGCTATACGTGTTTTGATGGGCTATTTCATGAAACTTGTTACATGAAGTTGAGACTTTAAATGTAGCTGCTGAGTTTCAAGTGAGCTGCAGAACATTATGCAACTAAACAGCAATTTAGTTTCAAGAAAGGCTTAAGCGACTAAACATGCACAATGGTTTTACTGTGTAAAGCCAGCCTAAGAAGCCAAACGTTAAAAGAAGCAGATCAGGAAATTCTACTTTCTTGTTTGCATTGGCGCAGGTTCTAACCATATTTAATTATTTAATGCCCTCAAAATTTAAACTGGAATGATGCCAACTAATGGGAATTATCCTCAGAAATAATAAAGCCAATATGAAAAAAAGGAAAAGAGTTTTACAGGTCTCAGTGGATGGCTTTAAGATAAGGTTTTGGATCAAGGAGGCTGATGTGTGAGCGTGAACACCACTGAGACCCCTATGAAAATTCTCTAATAAAGCCTATAGATTCAGCCCCACAGAGTAATATTAATGCAGTGCGAAGCTCAAAGGGAGCTGTACACTCGCTCACATGCTCTCACACCCTACACCACAAAGGAGGGCTGAGGCTTGTGGGAAAGCCAGAGATGCTGAAATGACTAAGAGCTAAAATTAATTCAGTTTGAAGGAGCTAGCAGAAACTGGGTCTCTGTGTTATCTCTCTCAAGAGCATATTGTTTAGCCGGTGCCTTTTAAAGTTTGTGTATTGGGCCAAGTGTGCGTGACAACTTTAAAACTGCAGCCTGAGGAGTGTGAGCGGTGTCTGTAGCAGGCACAGAAGGCAAAGCCTTTATCTCACTCCTGCATATTTATAAAAAAACTGTGAGACTACAAACATTTAATAAGCACACAACAAAAAAAAAACATCAAACTAAATAATTAAATGTTGCAGTGACCTTTCAGTGACCAAATAGTTAATCCGTTAATTTCAGGTTTGACAGTCAACACTCTACATGATGGAACTTTATCAAAATAAATATTTAACATAGACACACAAACTACATCCCAACCATTTACCATAACTTGCTAGTAGGTGTGCGCTGATACTCTTAGCCTGTGTTTCATTCAGTTCTTGAATCTGGCTTTACAACTCAATATTCTCACAATGTTTTAAACAAAATCTGAATAAGGGACGACATCGACTATAAGAATGCTGTTGCAAAACGTGTTAACAAAACTAGATGAAGGAGGCAGGAGGAGCGCTGTAGTTAACTGGTGCTGACAACGCAATCTGCTTGTTTGTCTAAAGTAACAGTCATTTCCGGGTCCAAACACACGATTAGATCCTATAACCAAGCAGTGACTGTGTGAACCTTTGCACGGTCACTTCCTTCCTCAGTGAGGCACCACTGACGGTTAAGGAGCATCTAAATTATTTCAACTTAAAACCACTTGTTTAGAGGGTCTACTGTGTGTGCTGAGGGTCTTACTTTTTCAGCTTTGTTGTTTGAATACATCTAAAAAAAATTGTCACCCTACTTTTCTTGCGATGAGAAAGAGAAGATGAAAGCACTGCAGTTGATAAAGTAAATTATTATTCTAAAACAAATGAAAAACAAGGTTTGATGTCAGTGGGCTATAGCATTAACTCATTTAGCTAACATTTAAGCCAATTCCAAGTTCAACAGTCAAAAGCCTAACTGGACTTTTGAGGAAGTTTTATGGGACGTTTCTTGCTTTGAACCCACAAAGCATTTCTTTGCAGCCCAGCTAAGGTGAGGGTAGCCTTATCTGACCACTTCAGCAAATACAAACACAGTTTACTGTTTATTCAGTTAAAAAGACACTATTAGTATTTTTATATCCAGCCCCTGTCTGACTGACAAGCCTGACAACTGAACGACACAATCCTATATACTAACAGGGCCAAAAAAAAAAAAAAAGAAGACTTAACTCTTTTAAATAACAAGACCTGCAGTTATGGTGAAGATCTAAAAGTACTGAGAATATTAGCCTGAACATTTCAGAATTCGAATGTGGGATAATTACTGTATCAAATTAAAACTGTTCTCTTTTCAGTATTATTATTATTATTATTATTATTATTACTACCCTATGCCCATCTTTTATGATAGAAAATACTACCTGATAAAATATACTTTCTTTTTTAAGCCAGAACAGATTAATGCTGGGATATGCCGGTCACAGTTTTAAATTTAAATCACAGTTAAAATATCAAACAGAAAAATAGTAATTACATACTTTCCCAAACAATTCAACCCTACTAGATAAACAAGAGGTCAAATCAGTGAGGAACAATAGGAGAACAAACACTTAAACACACAGAACTGTAGCAGGTGCTCAGCTCTAGTAGCTGAGACATGTTGCCTTGGCTAAATACAGCTGTGGGAAATCCTGTCTTAGACCCCTGGCACCAGAGTGATCTCGTACAACACCAAGATCCTCTTACAATCAGGACCCCTCTTCGCTACCCCACGCAGCAATTTCACTGTGAACAGCTGAGACTCAACACAAACACGCCGCAATGGTATCAAGAGCACAGCAGAAACTGCAGGGTTGGACTCACACGCAGACTGAAGTTCAGGCCTTAAAGAGTCATGCCTTACAGCTAAAAATGGCACCAAAATCCTATCAAAGACACGATGCAACCCGTTTTGATTCAATTCACACTCAGGCTTTTTAAACTTACTCTAGCACAGGTTACAATAAAGCTGAAACTAGGACTTCTCACATAATAACACATGTCTCCTGGCAATCAACTGCATATCAGTTCCAACACTTGGCCTTTATTACAACAACAGGCTACAGCTTTCTAACTGAACACAGACTAGATTGGTTCCATTCAAGATCTACAAGCCCTCTGTATTGTCCCACAAATTTTAAACAACACTTCAAATCCTATAATTACTGTTACAGAGGAAAGTAGGCCAGTGGGTCAGGAGACCTATAAAACTTAACAGTGAACACCCCAGTGGCAAATTGAGGCCCATAGTCATAGTGGAGTCTCTGTAGCACTCCCAGATGGCCTCAGCATCAAAGAGAACACATATTATTGCTATTTTAGCAACAAAAAAAAAAAGTGTCCCCCAGAATGTTTGACCCTCTTTCCACAACCCTGCCAACATCAAACCGTCTCCGTAACTCCCTCAGTGTGTGCCAAAGCCTCTCATTAAGACAACCCCATCTTTTTATAGACCACTGAGCTCCCTCCATCTTCTGAAGCTCTGCAAACAAGGACAAAATGACCATCTCAGGAAGGAGGAGACAGTGAACGTAAACCACAAATCAAATTATACCTGGGTTCAACTCGTCCTATTTCTATAAACAGACTCTCGTGACTTCTGGTGGCGACATGGTAAATGATAATGAGGATACCACATCTATGGCAGGGAGAAAGATACAGATAACAGACAAAGCGCATCTTATAACTTGACTCTGGGCGTAATACTGTGCATAATTTTGCCCTGCAGCACCACAATATGCTTTACAGTGTCAGGCAGTAACCCGTACCACAGGTCCACAGTTCACTGTGAGCAGTAATGGTGAAGGATGAACAGAGAATGTACTGATTCGACATTCGCTCGCTCATAGATTTCACCCTCAAAATTAACACAACTTAAGAAGCAAGGGATTCTTTTTAAAGTAAAAATAAATAAGAATAAATAAGAAAAATCTTTATTTCAGCAGATTAAACATTCACTGTAGGACCACCGGACACAATCAGCTAAAGTTATTCGATGTTTTAATCAAGACTAGACACAAAAGTAACAGAAACAGGACGTTTCATTAGAGTTGCTGGACTGTACAGTATACAGTCTGTTAAAGATCAACACAATACTGCCTCGCAGTCAATGATATGATCTCATGTTCCGGGTCTAATGAATCATATTCACAGGAACAAAGTACACACTGTATTGTGAAGATCCTGCAGCCGTAAAGTACATGGGGACATTTTGTTTACCCTCTGATGTCTGATGCCAGCAGGGCCGACCAGTGTCAGGGCAGCAAAGTGATGCCAGGAAAAAGAAACAGGATACACAATGAAATACACAATCATATTTTTAGAGTAAGAGAATCGGCCTGAAGGAAACAAACACTTCTTGTATTCTGATAGTGGGCATGAGAAACCTGGCAATGTTACATTAATCAGCTATCCCTAGCCACAGCTTAGCACGACTGACTTCAATCTGTAGTTAGATGCTGTCTGAAGGCAGCAAACTGAAACAGACCGGCTGTAGGTGCGACTTCAAGCTCTACTGTAGCCCCTAAGCTAACGCTGGCTAACCAGCTAACGATAGCGAAGTCGGGAGGGCTATGAGGCGGAAGTTTGGCGGTCCTGGCTAGCTAGCATCTTAGCTTTAGCAAAGCTATTAGGAACGATACACAGTCTTTAACCTGTTTTGGGCGGCGCCGGTTTAATCCTGGTTTATATAAGGAATGACGGACACTTCTGCTAATAACGTCAGATCATATGTTCAACTGTAATCAACAAAGCGGACCTATTATTGAACGTAAACCTGAAGAAATACGCGGCTGAAGTGAGCTTCTTATTCTAATTCCCTCGGTCCACCTTAAACGGTACAGCAGCCCCAGGCACCAGAGTGTAACTGCTGCACCATTTAAGGTGGACCGGGGGACTTAAAATATGAAGCTAACTTCAGGAAGCAAGCAGTTGAGCTTTTCCAACAAACTGGGTTCTATGGCAACCCTCAACAAAGGCACGTTTTAATATATAACCGGACAGCCACCGTGGCTCACGTCCACCAACAACGAGCGTTAAATAAAGTACTCAAGACAAAGACACCCCCGCATTTCCAGATGTGATTCACACTGAAACACACAATGTACTGCCACCGAGCGCACTGTCGTCCTCCTCCTCCCACCATCACAGCTACGCAGACAGCAGAGCAACATTCGCTGTCTGTGTTGTGTTTGTTTTCACCGGCACACCCAAACTGAAGCTGTGGTCAACGTCGAGTCCTCCTCACCTCTTTTCGGTCCTGCAGGCACTCGAGCACGGCCAGGTTGTTATTCCAGGAATGTTTGGGACAAAGCCTGGTCAGGTCCTCCCGACAGGCCTCCTCCTCTGCCAGCTTCCAGCCGGTGCTGCGGCGGGGCTGAGAGGCCGCTGCTGCTGCCGCCGCTGCCACAAGCTTCCCCTCCTGCAGCGGAGCTCCGGCGTTTTTACTGACATCGGGATTATCCGCTAAATTCTCGCCACCCTGCGACTTCGCTCTCTGAGTAAAGCAGATGCGAGCAGACAGGGACATGAACAGTAAGAGAAGCTGCACACGTCTACAAGCCGCCATCTTCGGTAAACTACGCTAACGTTAGCTACGGCAGCCGGACGCCAGCGATGTGCGCGTGTGCGTGAGCGCGCGCCGTTAGCAGCACAGAGGCCACGTAGAGCGTTTAACTGCGCGCTCAGCGTATGACCGACAACTGACGTGTTCGCCCCGCACAGCTCGAGCCGAGCGCGCGACTATAGCTCAACACATGAGAGTATAATGGAGAGATGAAGTTTCTAATTCAATTCCGATTATGAAAACAAGTCTTGCTTTTTAAATTTGTCTACCCTAACGCACCCATTTCTGACAACCCCACCCCCACGCAAACCCCCCTCTACCCATTCATCATAACCTTCTATCATGTAGAGACCACTGTGGACCTAGGTTTATTACCTCTACCAAATGTCAGCCAAGCGCAGAGGCATCATAAAGTGCATTATTTTCTTTTGATCATCACAGAGAGTGTAATAGTAAATATAAAATTGACTCCTGAGAGCTTGGGAAAAAAAAAAATCCACATATAATGTTATTTGTATTTATTAAACATTATAACCACACATTTATTTCATTTAAAAATCAGATATATTTGCACGTTTGCTACCACCCACACACACAGGGAAAATATGACAGCATGTAACTCCTTTGCATTTTCAAACTTCGCTCATGTTAAGACAGAACAAGAAAAAGAAAAAAAAAAAAAGTTAGTACTGCTTATGTTTTTTTAACCCAGTTCATGAGCTGTTAATGCTGACTATACCTGTGAAGTCCTGTGGACATGAACTTAAAACGACACAAAAGAGTCACATGCCTAGCCTCTACATTCCCTTTATCACAGTCAGTGATGGCTTGAATACATTCACTTGATTTGGATGAAAAGACAAGGAAGAAAGCTGGCAGATTTTAGGCCTGAAATCCTGTCTGCTCCACATGTGTTCTCCTAACATCATGTCAGCAGCAACTTGCCCAGAAAAAAAAAAAAAAAGATCTCCTATTAGCAACACCCACACCGCCTGTGAGAGTGCTACACTGAGACCTCCCACTTATAAATTTTCAGCATCTTTTCAGTGAGAGAGGCCAGGTAGTGTTCCTGGTTCATCTCAAAACGGCAGATGTCCAAAACAGGAAGATCTGCAGGCAGCCTCTGAAGCAAGGCACCACTACCGGCGTCCCACACCTGCAAAGAAAACAGAGCACTGAGTACCTTTTTTTAATTAAAAAAAAAAAAAGATATAAAGAAAACCTATGAACGTACACATTAGGAATACAATAACTTACCATGGTTGAATCCGATTCCTCATCTCCTGCACACACCAGCGTGGAGCCCTCACCAGCTGGGCTTTTAAACACTGCATTTTTTGTGAGCAGCTTGCAAGAGGAGCCCACAGTGAAGGTCTGGATTGGAGAGCAGGAGCAGACAGGTGCCTGGGAGGAGTCAGTCTGAGGGCTTCTGTTCAGCTCCATCAGAACACAGCGGAGAGATGGGTTTGCACGACCTGGATCAAGACAGACAGTCATGATTTGTTTCCTTAATACCAGTCCGGATATACCTCACTGCACATTGAACTGTTCCAGGCTGTTCAAAGCTTATTGGCTATTTGTTGATTAGCTGATAAGCCAAGTTAGTAGGAGTACAGACAACATTAAATTTTTCACCAAAGGGTTATTCCAGGATCAGAACTAGGAGAAATTCAAAAATAGTTTTCACCAGCATTAAGCAATCCTGACTGCTGGTAATTTGGAGCCTCCTAGTGATTGAAAATATTACTGAAGATTGGCAACTGCTCATGCCAGTGTTTTCTATATTTACTTGTATTGTCCATTTTCTTGAAAGACTAGCCAAAATTTTTTCTAAAAGTACCAGGATTTTAGAACTCAACTGTGTTACTGTATTTAGTTTGTTTAGGGATCTAATAAAGGAAACGTCCATACAGCTTAATTATGTACAATCTAAGGCATGAAATCAGGATTATACCATTTTTAAAAAAAAATATTTAATACTGAAAGACATCTAAATTCCATGGTTCTTGCCAGCAACCTTTTTTATAAATAAAAGGCTTACTAGGTCTGTAGGTGACCAGGCAGTGCCTGCTTTCCGGTTCCACCTGTATATCTGTGCAGCCCCCAGACTCCAAAGGCAAAACATGAGGTCTGTAGGTTGTGCCACCCACATGCTCCCAGAAACATCCCCCTTCAAGAGAGCCAGCAATGAGGCCACCACAGGGAAAGAGACTGGAGGCAGCACGGGGTACGTAGGAGAGCGACATCACCGGACAACTGCAAACATATATCAAATGTTTGAAATATGAGTAACAAACGCTGTGGTCTACAATACATGATACCATCCTTTTGGGGGGTGGGACACACCGAACGGACCAATATGACAAAACAAGTAAGTGGAGGTATCAATAATATGCAATGCAATCCCTACTGCCAAAATGGCTACACTAAACTGATGTAGTTTGTAAATGTACCTGGAGCGGAGTGACGCGAGCTCCTGCACATGTGTGCTGGTGTCTCGGGTGTCATATACCAGAATTGAGCCATTACTGAGACCAGCGTAGATGTAATTGTTATTGTCGTTGCACCAGCAGCAGCTCCAGACAGGTCTACCAGTGTTGTAGGTCTGAACCACAGTGTTGGTCCACAAACTGTAGAAGAAAAGAAAAAAAAAACCCTAATCATCATCATCAATATCATCATGAGAATAGACATACAATACATAGTAATTATAAAGCACTGACTTTGAAATAAGGTTTGTGTCATCTCAGGAATCAACCAGATCATTAATTTAATTAATTAATTAATTAAAGCATATGCTTTTCCCATTAAACACATCACTTCTGTGTTTCTGAGTTGCAACTGGGACAACTGGCCCAACTGCAGGTCTCATTCAGAATTGCATTAGCAACATAAATCACAAGACTCCTTGTTGAAGGGAATGAGGTATATATCAGCGATGGAATATACAAACCTATGCAGTGAAGATTGGTCTGTACTCTAACATGCTGTCAAACAACAAGACCAGTTTCATACCTAGTGAGTTTAACAGTGTTATCGAGAGCAGCAGACAGTAGTAGACTATCTTGCTGTCTGTTGAAGGCGAGACCTCTGATCTGTTTAATATGGATAGGAATGTAATGACTGGCTTTGAGATTCACAGCGCTGATCTTTTTCACTCCAAATCCTGTGAGCGAGAGACAGAAAGAGCAAAAGAGTGTCACAGCAAGGTGAGCTTATGTGCATATAAACATCTGTGACATGAAAAAGCATCACAGACTTCTACAAATGCTCACCTGGGACCAGTGTGGCATGAGGGGAGGACTGAGAGGCCAACAGACAGCTGAGGGGCTCACAGTATGACAGCACACGACAGCTTCCAGCCTGAGACAGAAGAACAGCTTTCGAGAAGACATAATGTCCTCTATTTTGTCTCTGAGACAGTGACAAAGCAGAGGTTTGGGACTGCGAGGAACTGTAGGCAGTCTGAGCCATCAACCTCCTCAACTCCTTCACACGGGGGGGAAAAAAAAAAAAAAAGTCAGACAGGGTGGTCTTACAGGACTGCCAACATACAAAACAGCTGTAACAATAAACACAGCAAGCAACATATTTAACAGCACTGTATTCAAAACTGTCAGAGGATGCAAGGCAATAGAACTGGGAGTGTAAGAGAAAGGGTGTTTTGTGCTGGTCATTTACCTGAACCTCCTTCCGGAGTTTTCCACACTCATCTGTCACCACCTGCAACTGCAGACGACACTGAGCAGATTCCAGCTCTGCCTTTCTCCGCAGGCTCTGCTCCTGTTCTAATGATCTAGACATGCAAACACAAATGTCAAATCATCATACCAAAGCTTAAGAAAAAGCTAATAAATATACATATGAAACTCTCTCACTACCTTTTTAAGCTTTCCTGTTCCGTGTTGTCTAGTGCCCTCAGTTTTCGTGCATAAAGTAAGACTATATCAGCCCGCTTGGCCTTCTTATTGCACTGGAAAGAGAAAAAGCTAATTTTATTCCAATGCAAACATCACCCAGACTTACTACTAAATATCTATGGCAGTCAATTGTTTCCTGCAAGTCTGTACACTTTATCTGATACATCATCTCAACCCCTGCTACTTTAGCTGTCCAAGCCCAACTGACCTGCGGGCATTTGGCTCCCTGGCCCTTCAGCCACCGGTCAATACAGGTGAAGCCGAACAAGTGGCCGCAGCGCAGTGTGGCCAGACGATGCTCTCCTGAAGTGGTCCAGGGTTCAAAACATATAGAGCAGGTCTCGCCCTCTCCATCCTCACTCTCATTCACAGCAGTCGAGCAGACAGCAGCTGCGGCAGGCTCTGCAGGCGCGGACTCCGTCTACACATACATTTGAACATTAGAAGATACATGAACAAAACAAGTGTTTTTTAATCTTCAAACAATGCTTCTTTCATAAAATGTAGAGTTTTGTCTGAACAGATGTTTGTTCTTTCACAACTGTATTGATCTCCTAGTATTTTTGTAACATCAATGTTTATTTACCTTTATTTGGTTAAAGTGCACCAAACTAGACGCAGGTGTTCTTAGCATTCTTTGATTGGTTAAAAATAATTCACAGGAAGAAACAAACTTTTATTTTAACCACAGTATAAAATATAGCTACATCCCTCAATTATATTCTTATATTCAATTATAGTCTTATCATGTACTTCAAACATCTTGTTCTTCATGTAACAACGTCTACACGTATAGCAATGACAGTAATATAAATAAACCTAACTTTGCCTCTACTTTTTTTTTTATGATTGACTGGTATAATTATGCAACCTATAACTGATTTGTATAATTATGCGTCTGTTTGAATCAGTTTGCTGGAGTCAGGTCCAACACAAAAAAGCCTGTTTCACAGTCCATATAACCAAATCATAATAGTACAAAGTGACAGAAACATTCAGCTTTAAATTGCTTATGGGGACCGTCCAGTGTTGGCACTAACACCCTCTATTTTCAAAAGACCATGATTCTGTTTGTGCAAACTCAAGTGCAGGGAACACAAAAGAGTCACACGAGACAGAGACAATTTTATTTTCCTCCCTTCAACATACCGGAGTTTCAGGCCGTGCAGATTCACTCCTCTCGACTTGATTCAAAACAGCAGGCTCTATAAAAAGACAGCAGAATCATAGATACTTGGCTTGATTTGCATACAATAACTAGCGATGTCTATACAAGACATGCCCCCCCCCCTCATTCTAAGTGTCACAATGTGAACATCTGAGATGAATACATGAAGGTGTACCTGTTGCACTGGACTCCTGAAGTAACGGGGCCACCACCGGAGCTGGCTGACTGCCGTTAGGCATAGGGACAGGTTCTGCAGGTCTGTTTTCTGTGCTCTGTCCATTGTTTGCCACCACTTCAGAGTCACTCTCCTCCTCTGAGCTGCTCGAAAGGGGCTCGGTGTCACTTCCTGCTGACACCCGGAGCAGGAAGTCCAAAGGACCCCGGTTTAGAAATGTAGTCTCAGTTGTGTACTGGAACCGCAGCCCCGGTCTGTAAATGGCCATACTAAAGAACATACATACAAATATCATAGCATGAGCATAGTCAGTTTAGTGGCTGGACAAAATTTAACAGAACCCTAATGCAGTGCTCACTTATTTAAGACTTTGAAGAAGCATTCATCATCATTTAAACAGTTTGGTGCACCACTAGTCTGTATGGTAGTACTTGGCTCCAGTCCTGGCGCCGTATTACAGAAACATCCTAAGTTCTTTAACTTATCCTAACTCCAACTACAGAAATGGTATTACAGGAACATCCTATATGGACAACACCTGTGGTGGAGGGAAGAAAATATCACTTTGACTAGCATAACATTTAATTTAGTCATACAGCAAACAGTTCCTGTTTTCATTTCCTCTTAAACCCACAAAAATAAAACATTATAGTTTTGCATTTCAGCTGTGCACATATCGTTACACAGTTCAAGATTTCCTAACATGCGTTAAAGTAAGATGCTGTAAGACAGATGTAAAAGACGGGAGGTTTCCTAATCCTGAAATACCCTGTCCTGCACATTTTAGTGTTTTAACAATCCTCATACCTAGCTCTCCGTCCTCTCATGGGAAGCTGGGTTTCTATGAGTTGTAGCCTGTCAGCAGGGTCAGTGCTTCCTCCATTAGGCTGCCCATCGCCATCTTCGTCTTCTTCCCCTTCCGTGCTGCTCCCAGAGTCAGGAATGATTATGGGCAATTCCACCCCTACAGAGCCAACAGGTGCCCCTGCTGCCCCTAAGTGCACATCCACCTCCATGTCTTCCATCTAGACGATGTAACACAGAGACTGAGGTGAAATGTCAGTAGGTTGAGGTCTTATGGCCTAGGCAATATAATAACAGTATAAAGTATAATTACAGCGAGCTGAATGTATAGAAGAACGTATATTCACTGCATTTTACCCCAGTTTAATTTCACCAGGTATGACATATATACAAGGAGTTGTTTTTGATTGTGTCTGATTTTGGTGAGATAAATGCAACACACTCAAGAAACTAAGCAAACATGCTAGGCTTTTAACAAATGCTAACAGACTTTAGCAAAAATGCAGTGAAAATCCCTGCATGTTAAATAATGGTTGTCTTTGCAGAAGCTGAAGAATAACATCACAATCTCAATGTACTCATCCTACATCTCTGTCTCAGCTCAGGCCTGTAGAGCCAAAGCAGCATAGTCTAATTTTTCCCAGAAGCTTCACTGGCCGACCACTTCACTGCTGTAACAACAAACTTGTTGGTTTTTGTATTTGCCTGTACTGGCAAACTGAATGGCGGTATACCAGCATGCACACTTCTCCTTTACCTGCTATGTGACCTATGGCTATGAGCTATGTGACCAAAAGACCATTAAAGGTGTGGAGGGCAGAAAACATTGTAGGCAACAAACTACCAGTCTTACAGGACATCTATCAGTCCTGTTGCCTGAAGAAAATCAGGTTAGACCACAGTCACCCAACACATGGCCTTATCACCATACTGCCACCAGGCAGGAGATACCGCAGCATTCAGGGCAAACAACCAAGCTAATGAACAGTTTCTACCCACAGGCTGCCAGCCTCCTGAACAAACTGTGAAGCTGAAAGACCCAGATACTGTTTATTTATATACTGCTGCTACAGACAATATCACCAAGTCACTGTAAATATATATATCTTCTCAGATTAACCTGCCTATACAAAAGTTTCTACATAGGTCCGTCCTGTACATCAAAACACAAATAAACCTGAAACCTGAACGTGAGAAGTTTCCAAACCTACAATGATTCAGAAAATAACTCAGGAAGGTTCATTATTCTAACGGACTGGTTACAACGCGCCACTGACGACAATGCTCTATAAATCAAACAGCAAACAGGAGCAGCTCAATGATCCTGGTTTGTTTGCGTAACGCCGTGAATGCCATATTATGACCTTATAAGTGGTTTTGTTTCTCACAAACAGCACTTTGCATCTTAATAACTGCTGCAGAAACTAACGAGGTAATGTTGACTGGCAAGCTAGCTAACATGTATACAACGATGAGACCAACATTATCTACCTACCGCTTACTAACTACAACCACACACATAACTAGAATAGCTTAGTCACACAGTTCACCGACGCCTAAACTAAAGTTAGCTGACTTTAGCCGTTAAGATGACAATATGTGAATGCAAACACTGTTACGATTATGCGGCTAGCCCGCTAACGATAACTAGCCAGTTAGCTAACAGGCAAAAACAATTAGAGTCGAATAAAAACAAAGTCTAGCTGGATAAGCATTTTAACCCGACTTAATAAAGGTTTCTGTTTTGGGTTGCAGCTCTCAGAATGTGGTTTAGACATGATGACAATACCAACAGGCACAGGCTACTGTTTAGCTTGCCTCCTAACTCGTGAAGCATGTTGCTAACGGTGACTCAAAAACATAGACATTACCTCGAAACCGGAATTTTCTTCTTCTGCCACATTAATCAGACATCATCCATGAGCTGACCGAACCGTCTCGAGACTGAATGCTGAAAAATTCAAAGGATAAGTAAGTTTCTAATCACGTTTATAGTTCAGGTAGATGTTCAGATCTCCAACAATCCCGTCTGAAGTACGCGCCACACTGTAGGCCCGCCCCCTCCGCCCGGCCTTAACTCAGCCACCGCCTCACTGGAGGCAACTGACTCGATATCTCCAATAATATCTCTGCAGTCCCGAGATCCGAGAAAAGATCAAAAACGTCATGTGAGTTCGTACTATCTTTGACCATAATTCTCCTTTATTATTATATTAGCGGTAGTAGTAGTATTAAAGTAGAACAGGTTAGAAACAAAAGTGTATACGAAGGGAAACATTACTAAAGGCTCATGTTGCGATCAATTCTAAAGTGTGAAATAAGAGATACACTAACATGTCATCTCTGTTTAACAACAAGTAAGTTTGTACCTTGTTGTGCTATGGATCAACTACTTTTATTGGATGTAAACAATTAGGTGCAGTTCAATTCATGCTCAACAGATGGCGACAGAGGGCAAAACGTGCATGAACTACACCTGACTGGGTGTCTTACTGTTTTATTCTTATTCCATTCTTTTTTCTAATTGCACTGTATTCATTTATGGAAAATTGAGTCAGACACATTATATACACGGTATTATGTTGTATTATTCATTACTCTAAAAAAAACACACACACAATCATTAAGATCAATATCTTTATTAAAATAATCTGATTCTCATTTACACTTATTTCACATTATATGACAGAACAGTACAGGTCAGCATTCAGACACAGACAGTTTAACATTTTTGCAATTAGTTTCTTTTTTTCTACTCCGCAGCTTGAACATTAACAAAATGTAGCCCAACTGTAGGATAGCAGCATTTTTAAAAATATAAACACCAAACTCTTCACAATATATTTAATGTTTTTCAGAATTTCAGACCAAGAATGTTCCTTAGATAATGATATGGGAGAAGCCAGGTAGTAAGGAAAGTGTAGAACTCCCATACCCACCGCACCGAGTCCTGTATTTATCTGCCAGCAAGCTCTCAATGGACTAGTTCCCATTGACAGTCATGTACTACGCTAACTGGCATCACAAGCTTTCTCATGTACAGAGGTGGAGCTTATCTTACTTGAAAACGTATGTAGGAAAAAAGATTTAATTGTCAAAATGTTGAACAATCTGTTCACTTGTATAAAAATATATATATAAGACAAAATTAAAAGTGGACAATAACCACATAAATAGAAGTCGAAGTTTTATATCTGACCCTTCTGAAACTTGTTTTTACACAGACTGAAAAACATATTACAAGACATAAAACCACATAGTTCCCTTAAAAGGATGAAACAATGACCAAGACAAACAATTATAAAACACATACATATACATATAAAACAATGTCCTCTAAAACTGGACGTATTTTTACACCTTAGGACTCCAGCAGTCTTTTCCGGCTGTACGTCCTACCACATCCCTGGCGTCTCCTTGACTGGCTAAAAGGTGACACGTCTATTGATGCACCTTTATTACCACACTGCTCTGAGTTTCCATTTGACGCTGTAGAAAGGATTAAACAAAACAGTGAAGCGTTACACGACTGTAGGCTAGTCATCTTAGTAGAACTGCTATTTAAAACAACACTAAAAGTTTGAAATTCACCAAGTGAAAAGGATAAAACTAGAAAAAATGTATGATGTAACATTCCTAGTGGGTTTTAATGGTAGTTAACAGTAGTCCAGCCAAGTAAAGGCTTGTAGTTGTGTAAAGATCTCTTTGCCCCCCAGCCAGGGTTAATACGGGCTACTTCCTACTACTTTAACACGACAACCGTTTTACTAAAGATTGACAGAAACAGGAACCTTAAATAAAACATTACGTATTTAGATAGTGATAGTATAACTAAATATACTATTTGAATAACTCACCATCAGACTGCATAGTTTCCCTGGTCACAGTGGCCTTTGCCCCTTTGTATAATAGAGGTGATTGTGTGAGAGCAAGGATCCCACTGACAGACACTGGTTTCTTCACTTTAGAGCTTGGAGGTGTGGCCACTGTGGAAAAACAAAAACAAGAAGTAGAAGTTCAAAGCTGCAGTCAGGTATTACAGTTATAACACTATAAAACAGGACTCATTAAACCCTGAGCCTCTGTATCTAACATACGTTACAATATAGAAATAGTGTACATGACACTTTCTTTCATTATTGGTCAGACAGGGTGTAAAATTGGAAAAAACAGAATGTTTGTGGGAAAGTGGGTGGAGGGGCTCTCCATACTCCCATTTGTGCATTTTAATACAAAAAACAAATTACTGGTAAATTAAGAGTAATCACTACATTTTAAAGTTATATGTATTAAAATTTTATGAATATGTATTGGCAGTAAAATGAATTAAATCCCACTTTAAAAGACTGGCAGTCAATACCAATGAAATACAATGACTCAAGCAATGACAAAAAGAAGGTTTAGTAATGACGACCAGAATATAGATTACATCCAGCATAGCACTCAGCACCAAATTTTGTCACTTACTGCATAGCCAGCTTCATATTTTTATAGATGGTGGGAAAGTTGATTTTACTGACAAAAACAATACACACACTATGTGTTTTATAGCGAGAGTTGATTCCAGAAAGAGTTGTCTCCAAATCAGCTTTAAGACTAACTGAAACTACATTATAACCTGTTCTGACTATCAGCACTATCTGATCAGTTTTAGCGGCATCAAAACATGACAAACCTATGCACTTAAAACAACTGGATAGTTTGACCCAGCTGAATCTAAACAATCAAAAAGGTCAGTGCTCTTCAAAGCCCTATCCAAATAATACCTGGCCAAAGTTGCTCTGTCCCACTTATCTAGGAAGGGTCTACAAATATTCTGGCATCATTTTAATTGCATTTCTGAATCAGTTTCTGAACAAAGCTATAACCTCATACCTAATTTGTACTTGGAGACAGGTGTCCTTGACTCCTTGAGATCTTCTGCTCCCTGTAATCTGAACACACCATCAAGCTCTGGGTCCTCTAGTAGCTCCACCTCATTCTTGAAGGCATTTTCCTTGGTGCCCATGTCAGTCCTTGCCCTTTTCTTACGAGGCCAACTATTTAAGTTCTCTGGGGTTGACCAACCTCGGCTCTGAGGCGATGGGGTCCAAGGCATGTTTTCCCCAGCAGCCACGGGGGAAGGGCTATTATCAGGAAGCCTTGTGGGAGTGATGGACTGACATATGTATGTCTGGACACTTCCCTTCCCAGGTGTGCCATGAGTACTAAAGGATGGAGATATGCAGCCGTGTTCTCGATGCTTGGAACAATGTGCAAGTGGGCTATCAACCTTTGGTGCCTTGACAGTTTTAATATTTGGAGCCAGACCTCTGGCTGCATGATCAACTGCTTCACCTGAACTAAAAGAGTCAGTACGTTTGAATTTCAGTTTGGGCAAACCAGATGCCTGCATTTCTAGCTCTACTTGATAAGTAAGTGGTTCGGACTCAGACAGCTTCCCCTGTTCCAATGGTCCTGATGCTCTGGGAGTGGAAAACCTCGGCAGCCCAGGTGAATATCCAAGACGTGCTGCTGCTTTTCTTTGTTGCCGATCTGGAGTCTGACGAAAACCATAGCTACATCCTTCTGTCACTTCAGCAGGACGGGATGGTGTGCCAGTAAACTCAAAAACCCCTGAGGATTTGGAAGACTTCCGTGAGAATGAGATGTTCATCTTAATACCACTAGTTAGTTCGGTCTTCACTACAGTGGCTTCTGCAATGTCGATGCTCTCTTCTGTTGTGGTAACACTACACTGGGAGGAGTCAATCTGCTGGGAATCTGAGGATGATTCTTCCTCCATCGTTCTCTTAGCGAATTCATTCTGCCCTTCATCAGCCTTTGTTGTTTGAGGTTCCCTGTCTGTTTGCTTATTCACTGTATGATCTGTTGAGCTCTTTGCTTGATTAGTGCTAACAGATGTACTGCCAGTTGAGTGAGATCTAAGAAATGGTTTTGAAGGTTTATCTGTCATAAGCAATGACACACCTTTGCTTGAGGAGGGGCTTCTGGTTAAAGGGGATTTAGATATGTGATAAGGCAGAGGGGAAACACTTTTAATAGGAGTCCTTCCAGACCGAGTACACATTCTGTGTGTTGGTTCAGGACTTTCTCTGGGAGTTGTTGTCTCTGGTGTTGTTGGTGATGAATGATCAATGGATTGTATGTCAAGACTCTGAGGATCAACTTTTTCTGGTAAACTTAATGTTCTCCTCATCTTTTGTGATCTCTGACCCAATTTGGTTTCTTCAAGGCCATTATTGTCGGCGATTTCAGATACTGTTTGTGTTTCTGGGGACATTTTGCCTTTTCTTTGAGGAAGTTTGTCTGGAGTTTTAAACACTTCTCCCCTAAATCGGCAGTATTTGCTTGGTGTAATCAATTTTGGAGAATATCTCCTGGAAGACTGTGGAGACTCTGGGATCTTAAACGTTTTATCTGTTGGACACTTACGAGGAGACGGAGACCAAGTAACACTCTTCTTTGGTGTTCTCATGCCTGGGCTTCTAAGACAAGAGCTAGCCTGGGTACCAAGTTCCATAAGGCTCTTTACTGGAGTCCTGAGAATACCCTTCAGTGGGCTTTTCTTGGGTGTCTCCATTATGAGGCTCTTTGCAGCTGGGGATCTAAATGGGCTTCCTCTCAGGATCATCCCATTCTCCCCAACAGCACCTGGGCTATTATGGAAAGGAGAGCCTTGAGTCCTGGAAGAAGAAGTTGGTGTCCTGGGAGTTCTGCTCCCTACTGCAGAACCAGACTTGTGAGGAGATTTATATTGAGATTTTCTTGGAGTCCTGTTGAAATTCTGGAAAAAAAAACATAAAACACAAACACCTCAGTAAATTAATATGTAAAATGTCAGAGGCCAAAGGCCAACATACAATATGTCTATGCTGCATAAATGCATTCAGTGATGTGTTACCTCAAAAACAGAATCTGTAGACTCAAGTCGAACCTTTCCACTGTCCTTAGCTCTCCAGGAGGATGTGGAAGGGTGCACAGGGGACTGGGCAGCACCAAAAAGAAGTCTCATTGGAGACTTAACGCTATCAACATTAATACCACCTAAAATGGGAAATAAAAAAAAAAAAACATGGATTTCACAAGAAGTGTAATCAAAGTGTTTACTTTTAATTACTGACAGTTGTTCACACTTTGCAGAGCCAACACAGGGTTATTCTTGCTCACCTTTACTCTCAGAAATGAGAAGCTGTGAGGAAGACAGGGCTCTGTCCAAATTTCGAGACCGTGGTTGTGAGCTTGAATAGAACACACTAGAATGCCTCCTGGCAAGGTTTTTTATTCTAGGACTTCTTCTCAAATCTGCCAAAATATTTAATAATATTTTTTACAAAGACAGCAAACATATTAACAGACTATTTTTTTATATACAATTTAATTGTGTGTTAAAATCTAAGAAACAGACCTGTAGCAGGTTTGACAGGAGATTCCTCGATAATAAACATATCTGTTTCACCAGACCGTCTGCCAATAAAGGAAGACATACAATGAAGACATACTCTAATGTTTTGCAGGACGTTAGGTTGAAAAATAAACCAACAAGTAAACTGTTTGGAGTTGAGTCATAAAACTGACCTGCCACTCTTCTGTCTTTGTAGTAGACGATTTGAAACCTGCTTATGTAGCGGCGTCTCTGTTACTTTTTTCGTCAGCAGATTGTGTCGATCTGAAAGCGATGAAAGTGAAACTTTCTAATCAATTCTTATATTTACATGTCATACCTTCAACACTGTTGTCTTCTAAAAGGAGCCAGCTCTCACCCTCATCCATCTGTGATCGTTTCCGCTTCTTCATTCCTTCTAATGCTGATACAGACTGGCTGCGAGGCATTTTCATCTTCTTTGAAGGAGACACAGTCTCTTGATTGAAGAGGTTTCTCCTCACTTTTGTTACTTCTATGAAAATATTACATTAATTTAGACAGTTGAACTACTTGTTTTCTATGGGAAAAGTCACACTTTGCTTACCTACCTTGAACTGCTTGTTTTTGAGGTGGCAGGCTTCGTTTTTCTGAAGAAGCACATGTCTTTGGCTTTGTCTATTTTAAACCAGAGGAAAGAAACATCAGGCAAAACAGAAAAATCAGAAAGACCAAACATTTGCAGAAAAAGAGCTATTATAAAGTCACCTGTCTAGTAGACTTTCTGGGCATCTCTATTTGTCGGAGGGTCTGTGAAGCCTCCGTCATGCTCTTATGACGTGAAAGCATACTGGTTCTGGAAAGCAAATAATTAAAGGTATGATAAATTATTTTGTCAAACAAATTGACTTCCTGTCTGCCCACAAAGCCCTTTTCACACTTGGACTATTTCAGCCAAGAAATTGTTTTCTGTGCGCAAGTGAACATGTCAAACAAACTCACTCCTCTCTCACGGTGGTCTGAATATGGTTTGTTGGTGGTTTGTTTAATGGTCTAATTGATTTATGGATTGTGAAAAATGTCCCCAGTCCGCTTCACATTTTGCTTTATGGTTACAGAACCCAGAGGCTTCATGTACACACACAGTCACAAACTCCCATTACATAGCAGGTAAACATTACTTAGGAGAATGGCTGCCACAGTGGGTTTGTGAGATCAGATGAAGCTGTGAGTGCCTTAAATGGTGATTTAAACCCCCCCACCAAACACACACACACACACACACACACAGATTGTTGGTTTTAATAGTTTGCTGTTATCGGAGTGTTCTCTATGAGTTTAAATGTAAAATCAGGCTCAGATATCTTATATGAATAATGTGAATCATGCAACCCATAAAAAAGCTGTGGGGTAAACAGAAATTGGCCTGAGAACTTAGCACTACTAAAAATGATCACAAACAGAATAAAGTCCCCATGAAGTATGCCCTTTGCAGCTGCTCCCCCTTCAGGTTCGCTTTAACCCAACAACTCTTTTTGCAATTACTCACCTCCTCTTTTTAGCAGAGCGATTGCGTAGCTCCTCAAGTCGATTTCCAACACTAGACACCATGCTCTGTGTGGCTGAGAGAGGGCTTACAGAAACGCTTTCTTTTGCCATCGAATCATCGCTGAAAAAGTCAGAGGGCAGGACAGCAACGAGGGCCTCAGGCAGCTGGGTGCCAAGACTATGGTAGATGTCTGCCAGGACCTTAGGAATGGCTTTTAGGTACCTATGATATCAAATATTTAACAATATCATCTACATGTCACACATATCAGGTTTTTAATTTCATATACATATATACTTTTTTTTTTACTGTAAAAAAGTACATACAGTGGCAGAACCTCTTCCTGCAGGAACTTGGACAGGTAAACAGGATCTTTTGTCAGAGATATAATTCGTAGCATACCAGCCACCTATGTAAAATATAAGTGAAGATAAAATAGTATCATTTGTATTTGCACTAAATGTAATTACTAAGTGTTGCTATGAAAAAAATCAAGCAATAATAAAATCTAATTTTCCTACCTCCTCTACCATCTGTTCCACATCATCTGGGTCCTGTTGTGAAGATGACTGTCTGCACACCTCAAGTCTAATAACTACTTGCATCTGGCAACTTCACAAAGATAAGAAAATCCAGAGTGTTTAACAGTTGTGTTGGGTAAGTATTTTATATAATAACCATACAGTTAAAATAGTGCTGAGGAACAGAACAGTACATACTCTCTGATTTTACTCTCTGTGTCTGGAGCACTTCCATAAAGCTGTCGTACAGACTGAGTGCTTTTTAAAAGGTTCTTCTTGATTAAATCAAAGAATGAATCCTGTCAAGAGAGCAACAAAACAAATAGTCAACAACGAGTGTTATAAATTTAAAAAAGTGCATCCTGGGTGCTCCCATCGCAAAAAATAAAAAAGCAGTTGTACGTTTATTCTGTTTTTTTTGTATTACATTTAAAACAGTGCAAAACACAATATTTGAGGTTTGACTTTATGAACTATATTGTTTTTGTAAGTATAAGCTCATTGTAAATTTAAAGCCTGCAACATTACGTCGTGAAGCTTATTTACCACTTTGTTACATCATCTTTCGTTTTAATGACACTTAATGATTGTTAAGGGACTAAAGACACCAACTGATCTTGAAATAATATTTTAATGTTGTATTTTGCACTTCATAATGTGCTACACATTTTAAAGGGAGGCAGAAAGCAGACATGCGTGACTTGGTTCCACATTTTTTTCGTACCTAAAAAGGTGGCAGTTAAAACACAACATATGTTGCACTAATTGACTCCTGTACTATGATATAGTCTTGCTTTTGTACTTCATGCAGACAACAATCTAAACTGTCCTTTACAGCCAAACTCCCTGTAAGGTCAGACTACAATAGAGCGTATACAATACTATAATACTATATAACAATACTATACAGTAGTTAATTTTAGATGAGCTTGAGCCCAGAGAAGTCAGCAGTGTCTCTGGAGGTTGCTGAGACATGTGCACAGCTGCAGTTGCATCTAAAGCATTAATTGTTGTGGTTTTCAGTTTTGCCTTTTACGAACAAAGATTACTTTATAAAAGGTGAAATACCTAAATCACTGTGATCACTTTGAGTAACATTCTCAAACCGTCAAATTATCAGCTGATGCATTTTTTTTTTTGTCTGTGACTAGCTTCAACCCATCTCTGCTCACAATCGACTAGGAGCCCTAAAGTGCCCCTGTGCTAACCTTTTTGAAACCTGTTGCAGGCATCAATTTCAAAATTAGCATACAAAAATACAAAAATAATTAAGTTAATGAGGTAAAGCCTGAAATATTGTTATGTTGTTTTTGTTTAATAATAAATATATAACTACAGTGAATTTATCATCACTGTTTCATTCCCTTTTCAATATGTTGGAACTGAAGTGTGTAATTTAACATCTTTATAATTAATTTAAACATTTCTTCTTTAAACAAAACTTAAATTTCTTTATAAAATGAAAAGTTACTGAGCAAAGCAACTTGTCTGTGTTTCCAAAGTACAATAACACATGTACCATCTTCAGTAACTTGGATGTTAAAAGTTGTCTGTAATGTACATAATGTTTTTTTTTTCAACACAAATTATTCATGTTTCACTGTTTGTTGCATAAAAGATGCAAGCTCTGCAAACATCTCACATAATATGTGTTTAACCAGCTCAAAAGCACATTTACCACTAACCTGTGCATGAGAGTTACTTTTGATGAAAGTTTTCACTGCAGAGAGAAGATTCTGGACCTGACCAAAGAGAGACAAAGTTCGATCATCCACAGTCTGCTGATATCCGAGTTTCAAATGGGAAAGCAGCTCCTCTTCAGTCTTGAAGTCTGCAATGTAATTCATAAATATGTTAATTTTTATAACGACACAAATTGTGCTTTTCATGGACTCCAAAGTGTTAATAACTTACTTGTGGGGCCCGATTTAGTCCTTTCACCAGAACATCGCCTGCCCTGCTTCTCAGCTCCTTTAGCAGTGCTGGACAGGTCTACTTCTACTTGAGTCTTCTGTTCTTTTATGTTAAAGCGAGCCACGTTCAGCATCTGCAGGGAGCGGCTCATTGTCTTCATCTTCTGCCTTACAGGTGTACGCTGCGCACCTTCTACAGAACAAAGAACATCATTAGTAAATTAAACAGACTCTGTGTCTGTTTCAGTTATACCTGTGTGGAAGAAGTTAAGAGCACTGCAAAATCACGCTCATCTTCTCCAACAGCCACACTGCAAGCTACTACTACTAACTTTTTTTGCCTTTCAGGCCGGTGCTGGTTCCAGTTCTATTGCTCTGATATAGCTCGGCCAGAGTGTTCACAAGCTCCAACTGAGTGTCATCTTCTCCTGGCTCTTCTTCGTCTGGAGCAGCATGAAGAAGCCTAGTGATGTGAAGCAGCCAAAACATAAAATTTATTATAAAGATTAATATAAAAACTGATGCTTGGTTTCCAAAAAATCCATTCCTGCAGCAGCTGTAGATCTTATTCAGTTATTCAAATAAATACCTCATAGACTCCATTAAATTCCCGCTAATTCCAGATTGGTCAGACAGGCAAAACCAGCCTTCTGTAACATCTGCTGCCAGATTAGTCCACTGCTGGAGCTCTTGATTTGCCCAATCAGGAATCTGCTGATCATCCATTTCTTCTGTGGTACCAAATTTAAAAGTTGTTAATAGTTATTATAAAACAAACAAAATGACAAACAAATTTGCTTTCTTCAATAGAATGGCTAAGGCCTAGAACCATGTGTTTAGACAAGGCTTTAAACAAGGTTTAGCAGTAGTGACACCTAACACCCGAACCTACATTTTTTAAGGACTTTTATTCATATTCATGTAACTTCTTCGAGGTGACATAAAAAAAGGATAAACAGATGATGAACAGATGTCTGCTGCATTATTGCTCATTGTGACAGGATAATTAAAACTGAAACTAAACCAGAAACTAAAATTTTAACTAAACCACTGTTCATCACATACAGTTAAAACTTCACTGCACACATTTTACACAAGACCATAAGACAGGGGTTTTTAATTAGAATTCAGTAAGGTCCAGTTAGAGGAAATTTCCTCAGGCCGTTCTGAACCGCCATCATTTCTAACTTCTATGATTTAGTGCCATATCCTGTTAGTGAAGTAGCCTAGTATCAGCATTTTATGTCTTCAACAACTGGAAGAGAAACAAATTACAAATACTGTTCAGTATATTTCTGTTCAGTATATATTAACCATTTAAAAACTGAACTGAATTAATTATTAATAAAACTTCAAGTAATGTTTTTTCCCCCTCACTAAGTAAAAACAAGGGCTACATTAAGAAAAATCTGAATCATTTTGAAAAAAGTGCATCATAAAGTGCTTATGTATAGAAAAAATAAATAAAACTATTTAGAGCATGCCTTCTGAATTAGCCTTTCTCCAACTTGCTCTATTCTCGCTTTATACCTCGCCTGTGTGTGCCCCACTTCCAAATATGCACAGACCTAATTGGCTGAGGAGTGCCTTTGGTGATCTTACACTTGTCTGTGAGGTTACTGTGCCACAAAGCCCATATACCATAAAGACAAGAACGCCTAATAGTGACCTGCGCTATAGGACATTGGGTTTTTCAGCCATCTATTCAATATATATATTAATTTAATTATTTTACATTTCAGCAATTTCATCACAACTGGTTACACTTCAAGATAAGTTACAAAAGCCTGCTAAATACACTTGATCCTTAGATATACCTGTATTATCTTCATCCATCATGATGTCATACATCACACTGAGAACACTGTTGACAATGTCAGGAAGATCAGTGGAGTTGTCTGCAGTTTCTGAGGAAATAAGGTTTGTGTCCAGCACCTCTTCAAACTGAGCAGCCAGGGGCTGGAGGACTGTCAGTATGGCTGTCTGGGGAGACAGGACTGAAAGTACTGCAGAGCGGACCAGGCCTCCTTCACTGACCTCTGCTAGCTGCACAAATGCACAAAAGGCATTAAGATAACCAAAAATAGAACAGAGAACATGTCTGATTTTATAATGTAACAGTCTGTTCCAAATTAATATAATAAGTGTAGTCGATATAAAGATGCCCAATTATTTAGGTTCAGATGTTAAAAAAAGAAAGAAAAACAGAATTGTACCATGTCAGAGGCCTGCAGAGAGAGCTCCTTCAACAGGCACTGGAAGGCAAGCTGACCCTGCTCTGGTTTGTCTGGGCACAACAGGACCCAGCAGTCTGACGCTGAATGACAGAGAGAGCTAGTGTCCAAACCTTGCAGCACAGTTTTCAGAGTCACTTCTACAGGCGCACACAGATTCCTTTGTCTGCATGATACAGACTCAAAGGACACGCTGCAGATTTGTTTGTCCTCGTCTGGCATCACAAGGGAAACAGTGGATTAGATACTGATGTAAATAAAAAGCATGCAAGCATCAAAACAAAACTGACATTTATAACAATAATCATTACCTGCACCCCAGCAAAGGGTTCCCACCAGGGCTGGAAAAGCCCGCTTGTAAGTCTTTTCAGAGGATAAAATGTAGTCAGTACTCGAGCTACTTGGTAAGGCAGGCATTTCTTCATCATCCATGATGCCCAGACAAGGTGTCTGCAACGGAACCACCTTTCCAGCCACCACCTGCAGCACCTCCATTATGGTCTTTAAACCCAAGTGGTCATCTAACCGAGCAGCACCCTGTTAAAGAAAAGGGTAGTACAGCAACAGTACAGACCAAATGAGGATGTGTGCATGTGTGTATGTAACACTATGCTGGGAGGAGTACATGTGCAAACTAACCTTGTAAAAATTGCAATCGGCCCAATGAAGTACAACGTTCCGCTGAATTAGTAGGTCTGTTATCCGTTTTGGCAGGACAAGCTCATGTATATCCCTGTGACTGCCACTGTCGCGTATGAACTCCCCCAGCTCGCTCTTGGTATGTGGACACGTGGAGACCACAAACAAAACATTTTTCCCCGGACATGAAAGTTCATCATCGGCCAGAGGAATGTTTTTGGTGCTGCGACACGACCTCCTCGGTCGCAAGGTCAGTTTCGTTGGAGATGTTATGTCAGGTCTATCCCACTGGAAGTCCAAAAGAATCTCTTTCAGCGCGTTGTGCATACAGCTTGCTGGGCTTGGCTGAAGTCTGCGCTGCTCATCAGACGCCTCGCGATTGGCCTCGATTTTCGCCAGCTCCCCTTCAAAGTCGCCGAAGGCTTTCTCTTGAAGCTCTTTGAAATCTGTGCCTCTGGTTATGAGACACGCACTTTTCACAGTCCTCGAATGGAAAAACTTGTAACCCCATCGCACTTTCTCGAATCCGTACTTACTGCCCAAAGAAAGAAGAACTCTTAAAACCCACTGCTTCACATTATTCTGATAGACATATGTCGAGACGTTGAGCTCTTCAGACCGATAATCAACATCGATGGCGAAAACCACATTATAAGAGGCCATTACTTTTTAATCAAGAGAAGCATCAGTAATGTTGTTTACACTGTTAAAGCTCGGACTGGCTCGACTAAACCAGTGTGAGCGGAGACATTATGACTGACTGGCTCCCTCACTAACAACAAGCTAGCTCACTAGCTTAACAGCTAGATTAGCAACATTCGCGGTGCCGCATTAAACAAACGCTAACTTGCTGCAAAGTAGCGCTAAGTACTACGTTATCTGCTCGGCTAAAACAGTAACGTTTCGTAACGTTTCCATAAAAGTACAAAGCCAATAAAACCTAAATCTAAAAGTACTGTTTATAAGAATCGGGAGTTCAAATCGCCATTTTCTCCGGACTCAAACTCTTCGCGCTCCTGGGTTGACTTTCTGATCTCGGCCTGTCATTGGCTGACACCACAGCGACAACGTCACTCGCGTCGGGGTCTGTGATAGGATAAACGAACCATCGATCAAATGAAGACTTTCTCAAATTTTTCTAACGCGATTCGTGCTGACGAGCCAGCTGCCAGTTTACGATAAAACACAACTAAACAAAATGGATTAAACATAAACATATTTATTTCTGCGATCAGTTTTGTAAATATGAGCCCACCCAAATGCGTCATCTCCGGCGACCTGGGTCACAGATCGGCTGTGTCCGTGACAAGTCCCTGCGTGTTCGCTTGGAGCGCTGTGTTCAGTTGTAGACTGTGGGGGTCCGTTTTCTCCTCCTCCTCTTCCTCGTCGTGGGTTCTTGTGTTGTTGAGCTCTCGCTTGTCACCATCTTCTACTGACCACGTTCAGTTCGGAGATCCAGAAGCCCACTGAGGAGCACAGACTGAGCAGAGTAATAGTGGGATGTGTCCCACCGAAACAAATTTAAAGTCCCAATTCGTCCTTCTAACAGCTGTCCCGGTTAGAGTAGAGTTTTAGCTCATACTCTCAACACATTATTATTGTTGTAAACTATGTCTTATGACATAACTCTGTTTTATGCACGTATGATGTAGTGTATTCTCCAAAAGTAAGTTTATCTCTTGAAATACATTTCTAAGAATGTTTTTGGTCTTTTTCTATTATTTTCTTTTTCTAATCTCATTTTGTTGTATTTGTTTCTTCAGATTCAACCTGAATTTTATTATTCTACAAAGGGATACAAAGAAAGGGATTCTGTATGTTTGTTTTAGAAGTACGAAGTATTGACTCTCAGTCTTCTAGTTTATAATGACCTTATTGATCCGATGATTAACACAGTAACAATATCTCCAACCGGCTCACAGCAAGAGCTACCGAGAATAAAGTCCATAATAAACGAGAATAAACTATGAGAGCATTGCCCCCTTTAAATTTTATGGTGCTGATATTTGCTTCTCTACTTTGTGGCCAAAAAAAAAGTCAAGTGTTTTAACTATTCATAAATATTTTGATTAATATTTGTATGTTTTTAGGTTGAAAAATAAATTTGATTGGAACAACATATTTTGTTCTTTACTGGTACAAGGAGATTTTAGGGGCTTAGAGATGTGGTATGTAAGTCCCACCTCTTTTAAATGACTGCTGTTTTTGTTTATGTTGTTGCAAGTGTGTTTAAGACGTATTATGTGTTTGTTGTGGTTTATGTTCATAGAGTACACAGCGATGACCAACTATGACCAAACTGACTGAGACTGTACCTGTTTGCTGCACAGACACCCACCAGTGAAACATCTACCAGCAGAAATATTCTGGGAAGAGTGAAAAGCCACTAAGTCTAACTTTAGCTGCTGGATGGCCTGAAAGTTATGTCTAAAAGAAGTACTTTCACTTCAGTGTCACAGTGGCTTCTGTTTCGAGTCTCTCTACTCCTGCAAACAAATCATTGCTACTTCAACGCCTGGGCTATGTAAAACAAGGAACATTCAGCTTCCTGTTTGTTCATAAATGAAACCAGTTTAACACACTGATTTGTATACTGGGGGAGGCACAAAAGCTGGATTGGGACAGAGATCTACCTGGACTCTACTAGCACAACGAGCATAGCAAGTTATAGACCACGCAGCTTTTTCAAACACTTAAGCTGAGGTAAGACACACCAGTCAGTAGCAAAGTTATCAAATCCGTTTGCAGAACTCCTGAAACAATAGCTCCAAAGCTGGATCAAGCTAATGTCTAACACCAAGAACAAATCCCTAGACTTGTAGGAGAATGTGGGGTAGTAAAAACACTGGCAACTTATTAAAGACTTGTGTCTGTGAAGCTCCTGCATGCCAGGTAGTCTCCTGGAGTACTGGCACACAGTTCCTCTGCTGTGGCCCCAGCCAATTTGACCAAAATCAAAGCTTATCTAAGTGAGGGTACCACACTTAACTTTTAAGTAGGAACGTAGGTTCCTTCCTGAGAGATTTGCTATGGAAAACCCCTCAGGAGAAAGAGCATCCCTGGTCTGGCAGCCCAATGAACTGCTACCAGTAGAACATGGTTATAATTCTGATTTCTGTTTAGGGCTCCAGGACAGACATTTAAAGAGCATCCAGACATTTCCAGTTGTCCACACCCTTAGGGCCAGGTGGTTTTAACTAAGAAAACTACTGATGCCACTGGGTTGAGTCTGTACTAACAAATAGTTCCATTGTATTCACAGTGAAAGGAGCCCACCAGTGTATTGCTCCTTCAATGATTGCAGTACCTCACTGGTATTATTAATGGTAATTTAGGTGAAAACTGTAACCAAGTGTTCAGACGGTGGTGCTAACCCTAACCAGCAGGAAGTGTTTCAGCGTCAAGTGAGCAGCATTAAACTTTTTTCTAAGGACATATAAATTGACACTTCCCACTGATACCAAACGATTCTGACCCTGAAGAAGATGCATTCACCCCCCTCAGGACCCTCACTCTGTGTGTGGAATGAGAGGCACTTTGGTGAGAAGGAAGCGTTTTCATCTCCAGGGCACTGACGTGTAACCGTCATCATAGGGTCTTTGTGTTTTACTGGGTCCAGATGTACGTTGTTCAGTCACATCTGGAACAGATGAAGCTGTTGTAGAGTTGAATGGATGTCCACTGAAACCCTGGTCTCCCCAGGTGTGTAACAAGCCCAGCTTCATTGGAAACAGAAAAAAAACTGCAGTGAAACTTTCACCAGGACCCATAGGTCTGACGTCAGCACAGCCTATTGGACGTGATGTTCTGAGAAATGTGTTGCTGCCTGTTCTGGTGCCTCGTTATTGAATAATTGCTTTCGGTAATAGTGGGAGGATGCAGGGGAAGAATGGTTGAATGCTGGAACAGATCTGTTTTTGATCTAGAGCAGTTTCTTGGTTCTTTGGTACAAAGGCCAACCAAGTTATTGGGAAGAGGGAATGATTGTAGCCATGGGATAAAATATGCATATGCTAGCTAGTAATCTAAGGTATCTGAATTGTGAAGTGTGGCAGTGAGAGCATGTTTAGGTGTGTTAAAGCAGGTACATTTCCAACCTGCACTAGTCCTCCAATTTCCCATAGAACCCCTATCCACAGACCAGTTAGAGCTGAGAATTGCCCCATGTCTAAATTACGTTTTTTAAATGATTTTTTTTGGTTCTGTTATTGTCAGTTAACTTTTTTGAAAAACGCTCCTGGTATCAGATTCAAACTGTTCAAAAAAAAAATCAGCTTCAACATTTGTTGTCATCTTTGCATCATTTTCAATTAAATATATTGTTTAAATAATTTGTGCATCATTATATTATGTTTTTATTTATACTTTGCAGTCTCTGACATTATATCTACAAGGTGGAGCAACAAAGAGTGGACAGTCAGTGGACAGTGTTTAAAAACTAAGCAGCACTGCTGTGTCTGATCCACTATTACCAGCGCAACACACACTAACACACGACCATCAGTGTCACTGCAGTGCTGAGAATGATCCACCAGCCAAATAATACCTGCTCTGTGGTGGTCCTGTGAGGGCCCTGACTTTTGAGGAACAGGGCAAAAGGGGATTAACAAAGTATACAGAGAAACAGATGGACTACAGTCTGTAATTATAGAACTGCAAAGTGCTCCTATATGGTAAGTGCAGCTGATAACAAGAAGAAACAAAAGGTGGTTTAAATGTTATGGCGTATCTATGAATTCTGACCTACTTTCCTGACATTTTCCTTTTGTCTCTCTTCATCTCTCTCCCTCAATCCCCTCCCTCCTTGCGTTAAAACAGCTGTTGTGCGAAACGCTCTTCTTAATTAGCCTATCTAGTTAAGTAAGGTGTTGACGTATAATGAGAACAGCACGTTTCCACAAACTAAAACATGGCAATTTTTTTAAACAGGAGGATCTGAACTGATACTGAGCCAAGACTAATATGACAGAAATGGATAAAGTGAGTCAGCACAAGAGCCAGACAGTATCCTGAAAAGGCTTTTTCCCTTCCTAACAGGAACAGGCTGTTTACTGTCAAAATGATTGATCAGTACACATTAGCCTGGACAGAATGTTTCTCATCATTACCCCTCAAAATAGGCTATCCATATTAACAGGACCCAAATAAATCAGCTTAAAAAGAAATGGGCAGACAACTTTTTTATATATATAAAAAATAAAGGAGAAAGAGAGAGAAAGCATAACTAATTTTATGACTATTAACAAGACTACTTAACAAGCAATCAAGTCTCATTTCTTTAACTGACTTCATGTTTGAGAAGAAGTATCTGGATTTACCCTCCATCTGCGATAGACTCACACAAGAAAACAAGAAGATTTTTTGTCCATGAGTACAGAACCGAGAGTCTGTTCAGCAAGCTTAATTTGGTAAGGTGTATGAAAAAAGAAAAGTTCTCTCTCCGCCTTTGCCTAAGATGGAAATGTGTTTGCAGCCGTTGTGAAAAGCCTGGGTTAGATGAGATACACTTCAGCTTCAGGTCCAAGTTAATCTGAATCACAGCGTACCTGAATATGAAGCTATACTGACTCATTTTCTTTGAAAATGGAAATGCAACAAAGTGAGTGCCTCAGATTTGCTGCACTAATCAATTTGTTTTCATGACACACATATTGACATCTCTCAGTATGGGCTCCCTTGCCAACTGCCCTCATCAGTGGTTTGAGGAAATTAGATTTTGGATGAGCGATAACTGGGTTACCTTCTGTTCGATAAGCCTTTTCACTACATTCTTGCAAATGTGCCGAGGATTATTCTGTTACAGATCTAAGAGAGATAGAAGGCACGTGGTGGGGGGGAGAGAGAATAACAAAATGCTTGAAGTTGTCTGTCTTTTGGTTCCGGCCCAAAACCCAAGAGGGTTCTGTTCTGTGGTGCATGAGAATCTAGGTCAGGAACACAGAAAGCGTGTGTGCTCTCAGACAGCACCAGACAAAGCCACAGAGGTTACAAACACAGAGCCGAACGATAATGTCCAGCACAGACAGCACAGATATGGCTAACACCTTGATGCAAATTTTCCAGGATACCATGTACTGTATGTAGATGCACGTAACCTGGTGCTATCTTATCATCTTGTTTATTCCAGTTCTAGCTCTGAGCTGTTATTAATCGGCCTAAAAGACGCTATCGGTTTTGCGTGGCATATCCCCTTATCTGGAAAACAAACTTCTGAAGTGTGGTGTGCACTACTATTTCACTAGACGCTGGGAAAGAGTCGTGAGAGTGTATATGTGGTGTGATGGAATAAGCCCCCCCTCCACCATGTCTGTTTAATCCTTGTTGCCCCTCAGCCCTTGCTGTCACTGCAGATGCCTATCAAAGACACAAGCCCCTCAGCTCAGGCCATTGCTCAATGCTGACAGATCTTTTACATTACATGCCTATGTTTCTATCTATCTATCTATCTATCTATCTTTCTATCTATCTATCTATCTATCTATCTATCTATCTATCTATCTATCTATCTTTACAGTAACCCTAAAATGCAATATCTCTTTGTTTTGTAAATCTCTTCCTGTTTTGTTTTCTTCAGTAACACTGATGAAGTATATTTAGTCAAAAATGGGCTCCATGTACAAAACTGCAAGTAAACTAGATCATCATAGGTGAGCAAACAAGTTTTAATATTAATTGCTATATTTTTCATTTGTTGTGACATTACTCAATATTTCATTCTAAGAATGCTGCCTGTTGTTGTCTTGGCACCACTTTCGCTTCTCATTGCTCACTAGCAGCTCAACACAACATTCCATACATTGAGAGCCAACAGTGTCCTAGTTAATCTGCTTACAAAGATATGGAGGGCATTTATTTCATTGGTTTTTATTATTTAAAAATATCTACGCTGGCAAGACGCCTGCAGATAAAGGTTTCAACAAATCTGACTCCTGAACATGATGTTGGGTAAGTTTTGTTCAAGTTCAAGTAAGACTATAAGTCAAGGCTGAACAACTTCACAACTGCAGGCTTTCTTTTGAGTCTCTTTTCACTAAAATAGGTAAGAGATACAAAACAATGGTTTCTATAAGCATAAACAGTAGTGGCCATCCAGTTGCCTGCTGGGGACATGTTGTTTTTTGTTAATTAGAGAATGTTAGTGCACGTCAGCAACTGGCTAACTGTTCAGAGACACAACAATTTGTAATATGTCAGTGTTATTTGATGTTTAACAGCAAAGATATAAACCATACAGTATGTGCAGGATCAAAATGTTCTAAATAAGGGTACAGTAGGAACCTGCCCGAATGTGGTTTTAGCCAGGCCGGCATGTGAAAAAGTATAGCAGTATTTGGGTGACGAATAGGAGAAGCCGTCCACGGGACGTTCTGGCTGAAAACAGAACATCAGGTTTGTTTTCCCAGCAATTTAGAGACATCATGTTTCATCACCAAGGCAACAGTATAAAAAGTAGGTTGCAGGGATAACATCAGAGCAGAGCCGCTTCATAATATCGACACATATCTGCTTTCAACTTACATAAACTCAGAAAACTGTGTCACTGGAACTTCATGTCTGCTGTACCGGTAGCATACAACTGTGGCCCCCTCAAGCTGTCAGGCTGATTCAGATCAGTGGTGATTTAATGCTGTATATCATTTGCACGCTTAACACAAACACAAGAGCTCGGCTGATAATAACAAGCGCATACAAACATTTGCCACAGAACAGGGGTCTCTTCGGTTGGCTGCAAATGTGTGTTTCTTTTCTGAAATGTAACTAGATCAGAAGGCACGTCAGATTGCCTCTATTTTTAGCTCACGTCCACACCAGCCAAGTGAAGAACAGATCAGTCCCTGGGTGAGGAGTCCAGTGAGGGCCTG
This sequence comes from Megaleporinus macrocephalus, assembly GCA_021613375.1. Lineage (NCBI taxonomy): Eukaryota > Metazoa > Chordata > Actinopteri > Characiformes > Anostomidae > Megaleporinus > Megaleporinus macrocephalus. The sequence continues at coordinate 43,684,201 of CM038702.1, forward strand.
TTGAAATCTGTTTTCAAACTTAGAATGAAGCACTGTGTAAACACATGCTACTTATCCCGAGAGGGGCTGACCAGTGGTCTCTAGAGTCATGATAGCCTGCTACACAGGGACACAGTTGTGAACCCAAGAGGCTAAACTGAGTCAGAAGTGAAAGATGTATAGATAGATATATCTATGTATATATACAAAATTGATGCAACAACTTAAAGCAACAACTTTAACATAATATAATATAATATAATATAATATAATATAATATAATATAATGGGAAGGGAAAAATGGCTACTAATGTAAACTTTAAATGAACGTTTGAGTCATTTTGGGCTATTTCAACCTCATGTGGGAATATATCTGTCTCTAGGGGTTTGTCTCTCTTTGCTTTTTCTTTGTTTTTGTTTCCACTGGCTCTCCCGCTCAGTTATCTTGTGTCCTGTCTTCGGCACTCCTCCTCCCTCCTCCCTCCTCATTCCTCTTTGGGTGAACATGGCCTTTCTTTGGAGCGGGTCAGAGAAAAAACACAAGGACTCGAGAAATGTGTGCTATATTTATACAGATTTATTAAAGTAGGTAAGAAATAACTTTACAAAGGTAATAAAAGTAAAACAAAAGTACAAAGGCATCTTATTTTCCATCATATACTTTTTTCTTTTTCTCCCATTCGAAACTGCGACAGTGACCTTGCAAGCTCCACAGTGTCAACAAAACATGTTGCTAACCTCGATATGATCCTATTAACAAGATAATCTGTGAATAAATATCTGTAACATTTAGCAAGAAAATAGTTCGTTCCTCTCTGAGTTCATTAGTAAATATATACTATTTTGGCAGACTCAAGTAACGTGGTCATTTCGAAACAGCGCCTCCTGTGCGGTGTCTGGAATCTGCAGACTGATTTCAGTTCTTCTGTCAATTATTTGACTGCATAATCGAGTTTAAGTGTTAAAGGTGAACGGCGGAACTCCAAGCTAGACAGTGGAGGAGCTACTCTGTAATCTCTAACCAGGCACACGTAAAATGATTGACCGTAGTGTGTCTGTCCCTTATCAGTGGAATAGCAAATAGAACAGATCTACACTTTAAAGCTCATGATGAACAGCCTCAAGTCTTATACAGCAAATACAGAAAGATCTTTTTTTTTTTTTTGGAATATTTAAGTTGTTAGAATTTTTTCAAGAGCTACAGCTAAGGAGCGTTAAGCAATCCAGCTTGCCGTTGCTTGGCTCGACTGGAGTTTGGCACAAGTATGTGCATAAGATAACCGTAACTAAGTTATAGCTACAATGTATGTTTCAAGAGAAGGATATGTGCAATGTGTTCTGGAGTCCAGTCCAGTAAAGTCAGCGTTACAGCAGAAGAGAGGATTACATACAAAATCACATCTTTCTCTCTCTCTATCTCTCTCTCTTTCTATCTGTCTCTCATTCATGGGGCAGAGTCTGAGTCACTTGAGTCCAGGCTGGCCTGTGTGGGTGTGCTGGTCCTGCCGGAGTGTGTGGAGCCGGCGTTGTGCAGCGTCTGTGTGCTCCTCCTCAGGCTCTCCAGTGACTGCAGAAAGGAGCGTCTCGCTCTCTCCTCCTCCAGTGGCGAAGCCCCTTCCTCCTCCACCTCTGCGATCTCCGCGAAGGTTACGGGCTGGGTCTTGAAGCGGGCCTCCCTTGGTCGTCGGGGGCGGCTGCGGCCCCTGGCCGGGCCCTTGGGCACCGGGAGCTGCTGAGGGAACTCCTCCATGGCAGAAGCCAGTATGTGGGCTGGAAGCATGGAGAAACCCACCGTCTCCATTGGACGTGCGGCCATGGGTGGAGATGCGAAACGCTGAGCGTTTGCCTTTTGAGGTGCGGCAGATGTTTCTGCTCCTTCACTCCCCTTATCTCTCTTTAAAGAAGATTCCAGTGCTGACTTCTTGTCTGCTTCTCCTCCGTCCAAACAGTGTCCTCACAGTTCACAGCACTTGCAGATCACAGCGCGCCTGGAAAATGCCTTCTGGTCCCGACGCTTTGTGGATTTTCACTCCACCAGGCTTTCCTCTGGCACCGCGCAAGCTTGTGCTGTAGACGTCCTCGGTCTCTGTGTCGTGCTCAGCAGCGCAATGCGTTTTTCAGTCTACTGCTTCCTCCTGCCAGTGGCTCTGTATCTGGGTCGTTCCTGTGTGAGCTACTGACAGAGACAAATCCAGCCCAGGCTTTTATAGCTGCGTACTCCTTCAACATCTCCCCACTCCCTGCAGGCCCCTCCCTCACCCTGTGAGCAGGCCTGGTTCCGGCTAGCCATACCAGTCCCCCCGAATCAGCCCCCTTAAATAAACGCCTGCTACAGGACAGCTGAGGGGGAGGAGGAGGGGAGGAGGAGCGAAAGCAGCGCGCATGCAGAACAACACAGAGAGCAGCCAGCTGTAATTTGCATTAGGATTAAAAAGTTTCCCATTAAAGCAGCAGCTGGAAACCAAACACTGACGTGCGGTACACATGCAAACATGCCCACATGTAAAAGTCACATAAACAAGATGACGCCGATCAGGAAATCTTTAGTGAACTTTCAAGGCAGAAGGCCTAATCAGAACGATCTGGGAGTAGATACAGTAGGTCATGAGCTGTTTAAGCAGCTGGGAATGTATTGGGGATTTTTCATATCATGTTTTGCGTATTTCCTGGATATGTAGTAAAGACTTGGGTGTCTATGTTAATTTGTTCTTTGCTCACTTCTAATTATTCTAAACAGGTTTTATGAAGGAATCTTTTTCCAGAGGAATATTTTGACAATGTATATCTAACCTATGAATATATGTGATATATACTTACTCTTAGTTTTGCTTCTGTACTGTGCAAATATCAGATCTTCCTTTTATTCATTTCCACAAAAAATAAAATTTCAAAACGACCATAAACGAAACAACAAACCAGTAAAATGACGTTTCTTAACATCAGGAAAAAGTGAAAACATTCCAGGCCAACGGTAAACATGTACTAAGTGCTCCTTTTGAATAATGTTCCAATGACCAATACATGGATGATATATTTCACCATATTTCTCTCCTCTCTCCATGTAAATTGAATGGGTGACATCACTGTAGGCATTCCCCTTACCGATTACAAGACAGACATCTCTTGCCCCACCCACTCAGAACAGATTCAGAGAAACTTACTGAGCCACAGATAACCCAGCAGTGTTTGTTCATCTGTCTGCAAGTCTGTTTATTTATATTTTTAACCAGTTAAAAGCTTGATAAAGATGTCAGTTTTGTATGAGTGGCAGAAGTTAGAAGTGTTCGACAAAGCACCTCACGCCCACACAGTTTTCAGACTGATTGATCTGATAAGTGAGATTTAAGCCATATTTTATCATAAACATACCTTATATTTTTCAGTCAAGCTTTGCTGGATGTTTAATTTAATACTAAAATCATACAAACCTGTTTTTCATAGAAATCCGTGGATCATTTGCTAAAAATATCTCAGTTGTTCAGTTGCAGTGTAAATGTCAATGACTCCTTTGGGAGGACACAGCTGTAACTGGTTGGTTTTAAGATTGGAGAATGGAAGAGGTAATGTGGCAGTAGGGTGTAGAGCAGTAAACAGTGGACAAATGAAACATGAATACATTTAATTTTAGATTTGTATGTTTTTGTTAAATAAATGTGTCCTGCTTTTGTTATGACCCTAAAGATGACACTAGCAGTTTGTTTATATATTGCTGCTGTCAGAACAGCATTCCTGTATTGTTTCAGTTTTTGGCATAGTTTGAAAATGCCTGTTGACCTTTACTTGTGTATGTGCATACATTTAACGTTGAACGGACCAAATGGAAAAAACCTGGTTACTCTGACTTAAGTATACACACACAGACACACACACACACACACACACACACACACACACACGGCATGGTAGCACGTACAAACAAGACCCCAAGAACCCACCATACAGGCCTAATGAGTGGATCATCCTCTTCCTCTTTCTCTCTTTGTGTCCAGATCCGTAAGGACTATAATTACCTCTGACAGGACAGCGTCAACCATGATGCACGTACATGTTGCTCTGGACCCAGAGCTGTGTCAGCCACTACGTCAGAGCAGGAGACGGGCCTGGTGACGTACAACACCATAGCAGGGCTCTTTTTGTCACGTAGAGGGAAGATGAGCCTTAATAGAGAGTGGGAGCCTTAAAAAGCTCTAAAAAGCAAGAGGGATATCACTCTGGTGCACACCCACTCACCCACCCACCCAATTATTCCTGCCTTCCATACTCCAAAGGCCAAGGGGTGAGGGTAAGTTACTGTTTTACTATAAGTGTGACCCGTTCTATTTTCAGACTGAAACTTCTCTCACTCACTGGCTGACCCCGTCCCCAACCACTCGTCTGGACACTATATGCCAAATGACATCATGTGTCACGCATTGCGGGAAGTTATTCGGATGATGTGTTAGGAGAATGTGCAGTAAATCTGATTTATGGTTTGTTCCTCTATCCAGTACAGACCACCTTGCTGATGTGATATCTTTCAGGTGCTGGGTGTACATTCACACGCTGCCTCTGTAATTTATCTGCAGATAAGCCTTTACAACAGACAACTGGATAATGCCGGGTCTCAGTAGTAGATCCAGTCTTGTCGGCTTTTTATCTAAAGGGACTTGCGCACCGAGCTGTTTCTTGTTATAAACAGTGTAAACAGTTGCAATTAGCCTCCGAACCACAAGCCCCCCACTAGTATGTAGAAATTTGTAATTATTAGTAAAGCAGAAATGATGCACATGTCATTTAAACATGACAATAATTTACTCTCTTTTGAATTATTTATTGTTTTATGGTGCTTTCCCATGCATTAGTTATTTTTTACTAATCCAACAAAGTCTTTAAAGATGCCATAGAATGCTTATATGATTTAGTTTGGGGTGAAATAAAACAAGCTGTTTTTCCTTTATTGTCCCCCCTACTGCAACATGTGGAAATAAACATATGACATACATTACTGATGATAATCACACAGAAACAAGACATGGAAATAGAAATGGCAGGAAAACAATAGATAAGCTTGAGCTTAACTGATTAGTTAGCTTTGCTTGTTACTTTGAATTCATTAGTTGCTAATGTTACCCATACCAGCTACTTGCTTTCAATCTCGACATCAACACAAAGTAAAATTAAGTTCTGGCTCAGCATGACTGCTACTTACAGGTTGCTGTTGATCATGCAGTGCTGATAAAGGTGGAACGGCTAAATGAAGGCTTGGATATTGTCCAAGTTTTGATGAGTCCAGAGTGAAATGTGCCAAGCATTAAACTATTATATATGTGGGTGCTTGAGCTGGTTTCGCCACCTTGTTTTGCGAAGTTTCCATTCCACCTTAAATGGTGCAGCGTTAATAGTCTGGTGTAAGCTGTAGCTTTTAAAGTGGAATGGAGCATTTGATTAAAAAGCTGGCGAATAGAAAACCACCTTCAGAAGAAGGATGAACAACAGTGTTTAAAATTCACAGTATGTCAGTTATATGTACCAAACTCACCTTGTTTAACTACACCAATGTAAATACTCTTCTATTATCCTTTAATTATTTTTAAGGATAATATATTTATCGTATATTTATTATTATTTATATTTATTTATTGTATATTCATACAGTTTTTATATCATCATATATCTACATCAGCTGTTGCTAGAACTTTGTTGGCAATTATAAGTTTAAGAATCTATACTACGAATTAAGTATCATATTCTTTTATGAAATTAAACATGGGGGGATGGTAGGGGCCTCCAAGTCATATCTCATATATGTTCTTAACAGGCACACTTGCACATAACAGTACGCAAAGAAAGACAGTAAAAGTCTGCGTTTTCAGCTCTACTGGTAACTTGCTTGACTGACAGCAGCTGCAGGTGGTATTTCATACGCTTTACATGCAGGCATGAACGCGGCTGTGTAATCCCGAAGACAGGCAGGTTTAATCACCCCACTCTCCTGTGCTTCCTTTCATCCTCTAATAAGGTCATCAGCTCTTAGACCACAGCGTGACATGGGAAACTATATAAACAGTAGGCTATTATAACACAGAGGGTCTTACTTTACAAGTGTTTGAGTTCATGTCCTATAGGGTCTCTAAACTGGGTTACGCTGTAAAGCCTGAATGTCCTTGTCTTCATTAACAGGAAGGTTTACGTTTACATTTTCCACTGTGTTGGTCAGATTTCTGCGTAATGAAGTAGGGCTGCTCAAAGTGTGGACCCTGAGGATGAAGGATTTCCCCACAGCCCCTCACCCAGTGAGAAAACGTACATGACATACATACATATCTATGCACATACCATAACTTGATATTTGTTTGTGTGTCCTGTCTTTTATGTCTATATATAGTATTTCTTTTTTTCTATTTATTCTATCAGACTTAATGTTATGTTGATGTGAGAAATGTCTTGTAAATCAGGTACTTGGTGAACAGAGATGAAAAATTGTGTACACTATTGAGCTACAGCTATTAAAACATGCTAATCTTTTTACTGTCATAGTCTCTTTTTATAGACATATCTAGTTGGAAACACTCTAAACCATCCAGAATGAATATAATGATTAAGTATATATATATATATATATATATATATATATATATATATACATACTTTACTGAGTACTTTACATATCAAGGTCAAATGAAATGAAAAGCAGTCTCTGTGTCCTTAACCACAGTGCACTTTGAGGAGCACACGGGGTGAAGTGTTTTGAATTACGAGAGCAAGACGAGAAGGAGAGCAGGACTCCCCTCATGGTTTTGGGTGGCAGTGACTACACAGGCCTACTATATCAGCCCCTAAGTTTATCATTAGCATCACTGCCAACACTTGTCATGCCATGCAGATGATGAGTCCATGCAGTTTGGTGTCATTTTAACCTGATATCACGTATGATAGTCCCTCTGTGAATAGAAGCACAGTTAAACTGCACATATTTGAAACAGGAGGAGGGCTGAATTCTGACATGGCCATGATGACAGAGAGCGTTCTGTTTGAGTGGATGTCACAGACGGCTGAGATTAGCATTCTGCTCTGTTGCCAGCCTGCACGGCACTAATGGGCCAAAGGTGGCAGGGTGAGTGGAAACAGGAGCTGTGTGGCTATGATGTAACTGAAAGTAAGAGTCAGCCAGTTGGACTCAGAGAAGAACTGTTTTCCAGCACTCAGACAGGCTCTCACAACAAATACGCTAGTTTGGCTAATAAAACCGTTTCTGGGCTGCTACACAGGAAGCGGCGGTTCAGGACTTCCTACAAGAAGTAAATTGTTTACAAAAACATGTTGAGGCCTGGATTTACTACCTATGGCAGTATTTAAGACTTCTTGGCTTATATGTGCCTTTATGGAAAAACACCCAGTTCACTTAAAATGTTTATATTGTATCAAGTTTCTATCAACTTAAACTTTATAAAGCTCATCTTCAAACGTTTCATCTCATTTTCAGAAGTTATTCTTTAGCGATCTGTACATCAGGATGTTCTTCAGGGAACCAAAGTGCTTACTCTGTGACACCTTTACTTTTAAAGTGTCACGGTCGGCCCTGTTTCATGTCCCAGTCCCAGCCACGTGTTCATGTTTCTGTTTTGGTCACGTGCTCCTTCCTCCTTGTCTCTACCCGCATGTTACGCCCCTCACCTGCTTAGGGTTTGTGTCTCCACCCTATCCCAGGTGTTCCTAGTTCCCCTTGTGTTCATGTTCCCTCTGTTCGCGTCCTGTTTTTTCATTGTCGATGTAATGGTTGGGGATGAACTGTTATTGAGTTAATGTTGTTTCTGTATTAAGTATGGATTTAAATAAAAACCTGCATATCTGCTTCAACAGTACATAAAGAGGCATTTTGCTTAGAAATTCAAATTTAGTATGTTGTTTGTCATGTTATGTAATACTGAATCTTTTTTTTTTACATCTTTGTTCTATCACTACAACACCCAGCTTGCATTTTGCAAACACCTTGTACAGCCATTAGGAATCCCCTCCTCCTTCACCACCACCACAGCCATAAAGACGTGCACTAATGTACAGGTTAATAAACATGATTTTTTGTTGAAAGGCATGGTGTATCTCCAACTTATGGCATGACTGCATGGCACCTCACAGGTAAAAGAGCCAGAGTTTGATTCCCCGGCTGGGTGACCAGGATTCTTTCCCTGTGGAGTTAACATGTTCTCCTGCACCACTGCAGAAGATGAATAGGCAAGATGTTACATTGTTAATTATGACCCATTTAACAGTGCTGTGGATCCCTGAAGTAATACTACAACAACATTTACATAGGCTGTAAAGACTCATCCAAAACCCTATGGCTGGTTTGTGTCTATAGTTGTTTGTAGTCGTAATAGAGGTTTGTACTCACTACAAGATCAGTTTACAAATAGAATAAGGTTTAAAACATTTGGCAAGCCAATGTGTTCTCACTGTCTGTGTTTCTTTCTCACACACACCATGAGTTGAGTCAGAAGGTTAGGCCCAGTGTACCCATGACAATAAACAGCATGAGATCTTGCATTCCAGCACAGAGGGAGGAAAGACTTGACTTTCCAAACACAGGTCAGTTTTTATGGACTTCAGCAACCAGCCTACAGCAATGACCGTAAAGTATTAGAGCACACAGCGAAGCTTTAATTAAAGTTCTGCAGCAAATCACCAGAAGAGTGAGCAACAGCGAGAGATTTACCGTATACCGCCTGAGTGCTTTGATAAAGGTCATTGGCTAAAATCTTAACTTGACATTCACATTTTCCAAAGAACCAAAATAGTTCTAAAATACTCTACATCATATTTAGGATTATCTAGAGTTAACAAAACAACAGGCAGACTTTCTGCATGACACATACTCTATGTTTGCTGAGCCCTGAAGCAGAATTTCACATTTTCTTAAACAAACATTTCTAAATCAGTCGGTCTTTGAGATATAAACAGAGTCATTCAGAGTAATTAAATAGAAACAGTTCTAGAGAAACTCACAGTCAGATTTCTTTACAGTGGTGGTGATAAAAAAAGAGGAGTCATAATGTCTACAACACAAATATGGTCATTTCATTAATTATCCAAATCACTGGTGAACCTACACATTTGTTTATATGTGATATTGAAGTTGGTAATAAAGTAATTAATGTAGTTTGAAAATTTCTACTTCTGTTTGATTTACAGCACCCCACATGCAAGTGTCTGCTATGAATGGATTAAAATGTGTTTTCATCAATTTATTATACTCTATTCATGGCAGACAGTTGCATGTAGGGTTCTGTAAATCAAAAAACACAAAACTATCATAAAACAATGTTCCTGACATCAGGCAGCATACACCCACCAAGAACCTTGTTAGGTACAACTCCGTAAAGCTACACTCATTCTATCAGCTCCATTTACCATATAGGAGAACTTTGTACTTCTACAAATCAGTAGTTCATCGGTTTCTCTGTATACTTACCCTGTTCTTTAATGGTCAGGACCCCCACAGAGGGTATTATTATGTGACTGGTGGATCATTCTCAGCACTGTAGTGACACTGACATCTTGGTGGACTATTAGTGTGTGTTGGGTTTGTATAAGTGGGTCAGACACAGAAGTGCTGCTGGAGTTTTTGTCCACTCACTGTCCACTCAATTAGACACACCTACTTTGCTGAACCAGCTTATGGATGTAAAGTCTGAGATAATACCTGATTTGTTGCTCCACAATTTGTGTTGGTCATTCTCTAGTCCTTCATCAGCGTTCTCAGGACACTGAGACACCCCTGTGGGGGTCCTGGCCATTGAACAGGGTTAAAGTATGCAGTGAATCAGAAATAGAATTACAAAGTGCACCTGTATGGTAAGTGAAATTGATAGAAAGAGATATACCTAATGAAGTGGCTAATGGGTGTATGTCTAACCATCTAACCATTCTGTGAGGGAGCTTTTAGAAGAACTTTTTAGAACTCTTCAGACATCTGGTTCCTATCACCACCACTGTAAAAAATTCTGATTCAGCAAATTTCTCTATAGCCCAGCATTTCACATCAAACCACTTTGAATGATTTAGTCACTATATTATAATGTAGAATTTAGTCTGAGAAGCTTTAAAAAGACATCTAAAAAACTGTAATGACTTCAGTGGTAATAGTTTGCTATCTCTAAATGAGTGTAACCCCCTTTGGGTGGAATTTGCTGAAAAACACTCAGTTTGGTATTTACTCGTACACACCCATCCAACCTGAGCTGTGTCATTTGTAAAAACACAGACACCCATTCAGTTCTTAATCAGCTTCAGAGAAACTACACCCTGACTCACTAAATACAAGAACCAGTGCAGTTTCCCTTCATGCAAGATGCCTGTTTAGGCTAGGTTGGCACTAAATGTCTGTAAAGATGGTATCAACAAAGATACACATGAGTAATCTGTAAAAAGCTGCATTGCTGTCAAAATTAAAAGCAAACACAAAAACTACTAGTTACACATTGAAATACTCTCAAAGACTGTGGGCAAGTAGCTCCAATAAATAAAAGCCTTCATTTATCATCTATTGAATGTAAATGGCACTTTGTAGTTCTACAATCTGTTTCTCTGCACATTTTGTTACACCTCTTTAACCTTCTCCTTTAACGGTCTTGAACCCCCACATGACCACCACAAAGCAGTTACTATTTGGGTGGTGGATCGTTCTCAGCACTGCAGTGACACGGTGATGGTGTGTTAGTCTGTGTTGTGTTAATAGAAGTGGATCAGACACAGCAGGGCTGAGTTTTTAAACACTGTGTCCACTCACTGTCCACTCCATTAGACACGGCTACTTTGCTGGTCCACCGCGTGGATGTAAACTCTGTTGCTCACAGTTTGTGCTGATTATCCTCTAGTCCTTCATCAGTGGTCACAGGCTGCTGCCCACAGGACATCATTGGCTAGATAGCTTTAGTTAGTGGACTAGGTTAGAGCCCATCAGTGACACTGAGGTGTTTAAAAACTTCAGCAGGACTGCTGTGTCTGATCCACTCATACCAGTGCAACACACACTAACACAGCATCACCACATCAGTGTCACTCCATTGCTAAGAACGATTCACCTCCTTAATAGTAACTGCTCTGTAGTTGCCCTCTGGGGGTCCTGACTACTGAAGAACCGAAGGGTGGAAGAGGGATGAAGTATACAGAGAAACAGATGGACATTAGTCTGTAACTGTAGAACTATAATGTGCTCCTATATGGTAAATGGAGCTGATAGAGAGTGTAGATACAATGAAGTGTACCTAGATACATACATACATGCATATATAAAACATGATTTTGAATATGAATTATTAGTCAGCCACAGTTGTTCTGCTCAATTTTATTGCAGTCCAACAAAAAATCAAAAGCAAAATAACTACTTTCTTGTTGTCTCAGAGCTACTAAGCTGAAAGAAAATACTAAATATGTACAATTTCCTTTTTTGTTGGTATATAACATCTTTCAAACATGTTATTTAAAAAGTAAACACTATATTTAAATAATATTCAGATATATTCAACTTCACATGCTTTTTTGTATATATGAAGATTGCAACTTCCATAACTTCAAAGAAAAGTAAGACATTTAGCAGCACTGCAATCACTGACCTCTCAAAAAGCTTACAATCAAACAAAACACTAAACACCAGCCTGAACATAGAATTCACTCAATGAGAGGTCATATTTTGATCAACCAGTGGCTGTGTATATGACCAACAGGCAAATATAATCCATCAACATTTTGTTGATTATCTCCAAGTGAGATTGAAAATCCTTTCTCCGCCTCTTTCTTTCCATCTCTAGGGAGTGACCTGCAACTATTCACAAATCTTCTGGCTCTCACTGTCTCAGTTGTCCGTTATTATTTGTCATCTCTTGGAAGATTGTTGTGGTTCTGGGTAGATAGTACGGAAGGTCAGATTTATCCTTGGCCCTCGGTCGTGGTACTCCTTCACCACCTGATGCTGTTAAAAAAAAACAACAACAACAACAACAACAACAACAACAAAGTGACGTTAATAACAAAAGGGACATATGAGGCGGAGAGACAGCGAACATTTTGTTCATAACCATAACAACAACAACAACAACAACAACATACCTAAACAGCCAGAACCGCCAGTTAAAAAGATCTGCAGGTCTGAAGCGCGTGGTCTCTACTACTTTTACTTTCCCCAAGTTCAGTCAGAGCACATACTGCCCACCCTGTGCTACTGAGATCACGAGGAAGAGTGGACAAACGCTCATTACCACATGGACTTCTGAACTACATATGCTGAAGTCAGTATCAAACATCAGAAAAGTGGCTTCACAGTACAGTGCTTCTGCGCATACGTTTGGGTTTCTGGAGTTCCTACTAAGCCACATAAACAACCAAACTAATTGTTTGGGACCACCTCGGTCAGAAAAGTTGGGGTTTAACAAAGTCATTCAGATTTGGCTCCTCTATCTAAATCAAGTGCAGTTCATTAGTTATACTCATCTGAGCATCTCTACCCACCGTAGGGTTCTCTCTCAAGTAAAGACCCCATAACCCCCCCAGCGCCTGGCTTTTTATTGTAAGCCCCTCCCTAACTTCTGTTCATAACAACAACAGTACTGAGCAGTAAGAACAGCCGGTTAAAAAGGTCTGCAGGAGCGTGGGGTCTCTACTACTTTTACTTTCCTCAATCCAGTCAGAGCACACAGAGCTCATGATGAAGAGTGGACAAATGCTCATTACCACATGGACTTCTGAACTACATTGTTTGCCTTGTGCGTGTTCTCTGGGGTCATGCCGACCATGTTGTTGCTGTCTAGGCCTGTCTACCAAGTAACCAGTCTGGACCAGTATGGTACATATTTCTGATGACAAATTCAGAACAGTGAAATCTGAGACGGTCCCTGGAGAATCTGTATCTACAACACAGCTCTCCCAGCAAAGTTTGCCAACACTCCTTTAGAGTTATGCAATGTGTCTCAAGGGATCTAAATATTTAGTGTATTTGTCAAAGCACTCATCCATGTTTGGCTTTAGTAAGCTTTATTTTGCGTCTCATTTAAAGGTTCCACCGAGAGCTTTCAGGCACATTCCTGGCTCAGATGAAAGACTTAGGAGATGGTCTTCAGGTGTTACCATAAAATGTCCTTGACCTTTTTTCCTCTTCTTTGTGTTCTCTGGAAAAGGCCTTTTGCTGGACTCCATGTGCCGGCATCTAATAACAACTCTACAGCAGGGGAGAAGGATCTCCAACAGGCTTTTAGCATTTAGCTGACAAGACAATGCGGCCGATCTCACAACCACAAACTGTACAGAGCATGGAGCATTTCGTACGTATCCATTTAAGCCCTTTATGCTTTCTATCAAATGTGAGCACTGCAGAGAACTCACCCCAAAAAACATCAACAAATATAGTCTACATACAGAATATCAAAAGATATCAGTGTGATAAATTTGGGGCAGTTAGTGATGAAAGGTGGTCAGTGTTTTTATAAGGATGGTCTTTGGGTTCAATAGTGAATCACAATAGTAACAGTAACAGTGGAGATTTCCACTGCTTCTCTCATTTCTGTTTTGGTAACTTCATTTACTTTCACAGTCATCACAGTGGAAATATTTAAACAATTCCTTTTTTCATATCAAGCACTAATTATGACCAATTCTCTTAAGCCTGAGTTGCATGCTGAGGTCAGTCTCTCACAAGGTCAGAAAAGTGGCTTCTCAGTACAGTGCTCCTGCACATACATTTGGGTTTCTGGAGTGCCTACTAAGCCACAAAGTGTAGAATAAAACAACCAAGCTAATTGTTTGGGGACAAAAAGGGTTTAACAAAGTAATTCAGATTTGGCTCCTATATCTACATCAAGTACAGTTCATTAGAGTTAAACCCATCTGAGTATCTCTACCCACCGTAAGGTTCTCTCTTAAAGACCCCATAACCCCTAGGGCCTGGCTTTTTATTGTAAGCCCCTCTCTAAATGAGGCTGGAACATACCAAAACAAATTGCAGGGGTAACAATACACCACTAGCTTATCATCAAACAATCAAACAATCAATCCATCAATCAATACATACTATGTTGCTGTCAAAGAAAAATAAGAATCTGCAAAATGGCAACTTTACAGGACAGGGCAATAACTTACTTTACTTACAAACCTTTTTCCAAGTTATTTTGGAGCAGTTCTATTGGTCCATTTCTACTTGTCTATTCATCAAACTTTAAACATTGTAAATACTCAATGTCAATAACATTAACATTCAGCTATATCTTTAATTAACTAAATAATTAATTTAATTTAATTTATTTAAGCTATGAAATCACCCAGCTCCTATAAGAGAGCCCTATGTCACCATTTCCGTGGAAGGTAAGTGTACACATTTTTTGCAATACCTCTCTATTATAAAGTGCAACGTCTTAAACAGTCTTGGTGATGTGTCCTGGCCACTGACATCATCACAGCTTTTTGATTGATGTTAAAAGACCAAGTAAAAACAGAGAGAGTCAGTGGCAGAACCGCAGGCAAGAGAAATGTAAGTGTTTAAAACTAATTACATCCTGTGTTCCTTTGGCTGTCCAGCACTAGCTGATGGTACTAGCTGATTTCATATATTAATGCAGAATAACGTATGAACAGGGCTGTTTAGATACAGTTAAAAACCTGCTGTGGTGCTTGATTCTTGCATGTGGGGTAAAGTATGTCATATTTAAAGTAAGTCTAGAAGTGTACAAATTTCTTTTAAAGAGTTACATGTAGTACCTGCCAGTCTTCTTGAGTACATCCCTCCATAATGAGAAGAGTCCCATGACTCAGTGGTATCCTCAGTTTTTCTGTGTATGTGTAATCCCCTTTCTCCTCCTACAACACAGAAACTCAATTTGTATACGTAACACAACTGCACATGCACACTAAAATAGGCTCAACCCTTATTTCTCCACAAGGGACAGTGAGGTTAGAGAAGACATTACACAGCCTTTGAGAGTGCTTTTGCTTTTAAGTAAACTTTGCATCAACATTCTCCATAAACAATGTTACCATTGCTTAATGACTTGTTCACACACTCTTCAAAAAGTTCACTGGCCGTGTACCTTCCAAACGTTCACATCAACCAGCCAAATCCCCTCTAATTTATTTCACACTTATAAAGACCAACGCTGTAAGCAAGTACAACACCGCTGACTCACTGGAGGCGGCTTCTTCCGGAGACTAAACACTCTCGCGTCCCCTAAACTGAGAGAGGCGATGGTAGGTCGGGGGCCTAATGAAGCCTCATCATCACTGTGCCAGGCAATGCTGTCCTTTCCATCACGGTACAAGTTACACAGTAATGAGTTATAAGTGTGAGAGGTCTCCCGCTCAACGGCCTGGCGCAGCGTTGTGAGAACAGGATGCCACTATGGACAGAAGAAAGACGTGTAAAAGTGGGAGAAAGACAATACAAGGAATACAGTGCTATATATGTTATAGTTCCCAACGGAACTATATAAATGCACACAATGCTAATGTACTGCGAGCAGATCTCTTACTGCATGCTTGCAATTCTCCTATTTGTTAGGCACATATTTTATTTTAGATTTTAGATTCAGAACAGCTGCTACAAAAAAAGCTGCTACAGCTGCGATAACATGTAACATATCACTATATATTTCCCTTTCGTAATTCCAAATATTGTTCCCAAAGGAAAACTTCGGTGTTCTCAGATTGTTTAATACTATTTTAAACTAATTATCGTGAAATAGCGTTTCCTTGATAGAACTTTAAGACGTAGTCGATAGAAAGTCAATAAAATTAAGTTCCGCCCATGTTTTGTGAGACAACACAAACAGCCAATGAGAATGAGAATAGCGCCACTTCAAACCAATCAGGTGGCTGAACTAGAGTTTCAGAGCGTAGGTGTAGCGGCAGCTTAACCCACGTGTTAGTTATCTGGTTACTGCAGGCGTCACAGTCAAGCAGAGAAAATAAAATAAGAGAAAATGACGACAAAAAACGTTACTACTACTGAAAGAAACACGTTACACGTGTCAATAATCTGAAAATAATCTGCTAAAATAGGAACAACAAGTAAACAGGTGCTGTCTCGATAAAAAAAAAAAAAAAAAAAAAAAAAAAAAAAATATATATATATATATATATATATATATATATATATATATATATATATTGTAGGGGTTCAAGTGAGACCTTCTGATAGAAAATAAATCAGAGGATAAAAAACTATTTAACAAAATTTTTATACTTTGATATATTCACTGTGCACTTAAAGTAAAAAGGCATTAGTGATTTGATTAATATCGTAATATATATCGATATCGACTGATGTGAAAAAAATGATCGTGATAAGATTTTTTCCCATATCGCCCAGCGCTATTTTAAACATATACAATAAAACATCAATACTTTGGGTCCGTGTATGGATAAATTATTGCCAGGCAAAAGTTGCGATACTATGCTGTATTGATGTTTCACTTAATTACTAAAACAGGTGAGAAGCAATAAAGCAGTAATACACAATGATACATCAGCACAGGGATCTTAAGAAGACCAATATGACCTTCGGACACACTGAATCAATTACACAAGATATAATGGAAATTAAAAAGTGGTTGAAACCTGAGGATTGGCTTGCATCGTGGAGCGAGAATATGTGTAGGGCAGTTCTCCATACCAGCAGGTAAGCCTGGGTTCATCATACGCTTCACCTGAGCCAGGAAACATTTGACTTTGGCATACAGTGCTGCTGTGCTTAATGATTTGTGGTAGGCAACTATGACAATTTATACTTTTACACAAAAGACAAGACAACACGTACACATTATCCTAAAATTACGCACCTAATTCCTTGCAAGTTATATCTTTTTTGTTTTCTTACTTAGGAGTGTCCAGACAGGGACAGCTTTTAAGCATTTATTTTCCACTTGCTCCAAATATGGCAACAAACTGAACCGATTATCAGAACAAAAAAAAGTTTCAACAAAAAGAGCTCTGTGAGGGCCTTAGTTAGACACTGTATTGCTTGTCCAAAGCAAATATTTATTCCTTTGGTATATTTAAGCCTTTTTAACATGCTGCTACTTCTGGAAAGGATCAACCAAAGTGCTGGAGGCAGTAGCTGGTCTGCCAATTTAGAGGCAAGCAGAAGGACTGGAAAGAATGAGTCATGCTCTTTCTCTCTCACGCTCTCTCTCTCTCTCACTCTTTTTTAATTTTTTCTTTCACAGTTCATAATTGGAGCCGGACTTTCTAATTTAACGCACCAAGCGTGGAGCTTTTCTCTCCTTCATTTGTCATCACTTACCCATCGTGTCATAATTGGTCTTCTGTGACCACGGCAGCTCAGCTAGCAGTGTAGCAAACATCCAGTCTGCCTCCTCCGGCGGCAGAAACCCAGGCAGGAGGCGCAGTCTGGAGATAAACACAGATAATGGAGGTGCAGAGAGACCCCACATTATGGCAGGAACAGTCTGTACAGGAAACGTCGCATTGGTTTTCTATGCAATACTACCTGGCCACTCCGGTGGGACCTTGACTGATCTCATAGTCTCCCGCCTCTCTGAGGACAAATAGAGAGAAATTGCACTCTTATTAATATTTCTGCATGTTCCAAGCATCGTGCTGAAATAACACAGTGCTCCAGTAACAGTAAATAAAGATCACTTACTCTATGGTCTTTTCCACGGGTATCACTCTGACCGGCTAAGACAAATGGGCAGAGACGAACAGAGATATGAAGGAACAGGAGAGAGATATCAACTCTGCCCTCAAGTCACAAAACACACAGTTATTGCTTGGCACTTACATCAGCTGGTTGATGGAACTCATACGTCCTTGGCCCAGCGTTCCATGACCCGGGCATTGGCTGCCTACCTGCTACTGAAACAGTGGAATGACATCTGGTATGTATTCATCCCTGCATGAGTAAAATCAGCTGCATGGTTTTATTCTTTGTAATAAGCATAAGCTGTACAGTGTGCTTAGGAAATAATTCAATTCACATTTAATACCGTGTTACAAACCAGTTTATTTAAAATAAAAAGTCTAAGACCAAGAGATCTTCAAGGCTGGGTATTTTGCAAAGCAGGATTTCTCAGTTAACCAAAAAAGTTAAGCCAAAAGTCAGACCTCCCTAGGAGAAAAGATAGGACTAAAGAACACTTCTAAGCTCCAATGGTCTTCGTCTTAATCATTTACTGACCTACTTTGTAAAATACCACCTAGCTTTCACTAGAGGAGGACAGAAGCCTTGGCTTACCTGAGGGAGCGGGTTTGGGCAAAGGTTTGGCCCAGGAGCCCTGCACCCTTGCTCTCTGGCGTTTGTCAGCCATACAGGTCAACTAAAGGAGACAAACTTTGTGTTTGCTGCTGTGTTATTTAAAAAATGTCACATAGACTTACTAGGGCTGAATCTCAAATATTATTCTGTTCACTGTTTAGTGCACTGCATGTCCAACAGAGAACTGTGTACACTACAAACCCCTCAGTGGCTTTTGTGATACATATTATGCACTGTTTGTGTGCAGTAATCCTTATTTTAAGGAGATATTATTTTATGATTTTAAGTAAAGAGTAGAGAGCAATCTGATATTCAGCGTGTCACTTTAAGTTACATGGACTCTTGTAAATGAGACTTTACTGCCACCTTCAGGCGGATTTCAGTATAAACCATGAAGTTAGAACAACAGTGGCTCTACAAAAACTCTACAGCGGTTTCCTCGCTTTCAAGTTAGTTTCCCCTCAACGTAGGTTAAATGATTAAACACTCTAATAGGCAAGAGGCTGAATTACACATATCTGAAACACAGTGAGGCTGTAAATCTGAGGCAGACTCAAACAGCTGCTTAGCACGCATGCTAACGTCAGTAGGAACAGCGGGACATGTTTACACATCTGGTTCAGATAAACTCGTCAGTCTTCACTGAGGACGACGTGCAAAAGTGAAAGAAAGCTCACGTGGTGACGGCCGAAGTGAAGAATATCTGCTTCTCTGTGTAAAAGTGAGTCTAACTAACCACTTCACTACACTGCAAACGTTTCACTAGATCTTCCCTTCAATCCGTCCGACTGTGTTTAACCACCATCTGCACAGTAGTTCCTACCTCATGTTAGTTCAGCACCACTCTACACACGTACTAGACGTATTTATATTATTCTGGTCATAACTAATACAATCAATATGTATTTACCTACATTGAATAAACTTTTTTATTGTGTAGCACATATAACAACTAGACTTTTGCGGTGGCGTTTTAGTGGGAAGTGATTTATTTATGATACCAGATTTGGTATGTGTATATCAGATTACATTTTCACTTGCCAAGATAAAATGGCAGTCTACAACCAAACTTGAGTATCACAGTGTTATGTTTTGTGACACTGTACAAAGTCTCAAAAGCACAGTATCAATTTTTAATTAATAGTTGACATGCAAAGCTTGGTGGCTGGTAGTGGTTCATTTTGTCTTCAGCCATTGCCCCTTCACTCCAATTTGAAAAGTAGTGTAAGGATGCACCGCTAACAATAACAATAGCAAATCTATGCATATCGCTGCTGTTAGAACAAAATCTACTAACTTTATTTTTTTAAAAGTTTTTTAGGTTTTGATACATAATAAGTCTGTGTACATAGACATACATTAAAATTCAATATTTTTTTCCCTCTCTGGTAATTTGGCATTTTTGGTTTTGCTTTGGCAGCAACAATATGGTGGTGTGTTTTTATACAATGATAGGTTTACTAAAATTAGGTTTTAAAAAATGCTTGCAGTATTTCAGTATATTGCAATAAGTTGTAATAATATGTATTGTATCACCATGTTCTTGCCAATGAACAGCCAGAGTACAGACAGAAGGTAGAGTGAGGTCTCAGTCTGTAGCTAGTGTGTATATGAGTGGGCAACATGGGAAAGTGATCACAATACATAAATACATAAATACATAAATATGTATTCATGATACACAATACCCATCACAGAGTTTCAGCACACAGACACACAACAGCAGTAGTACCAAGTTTAAAAACAGCTCTTAAAAAAGGAGGCACAATGATTTTTATTTGACACCTCACATATTGTGCTGCACTAAATCCAATGAATCTGCACTAATTATACTCTCTTTTAAACAAAGTATAAAGCTGGTCAGTGTGTTTTGAGTTGGATATGCTAACAAAAATATATTATCACAATAACAAATCGTCAGTGCCCAACTTTAGGAGTTTCTGATCTTATTTGCAACTGGCCGGTGTGGCTGAAAAGAAAACAGCCTTAGAGAAAATAGGACATGCTGAAATAAAAGCTTAGTCAATAAAGTGATCAGTCCACATTAGGAATGCTCCAGTATGGCAAATGTGGGCCTACACTGATATCACACTGAAAGTTGTGGAACTGTATCCATTTGCTATAAAGTAATAAATTGAGTTCTTACAAAAATAATAGATAAAATTAGCTACTAGTTATTTTGATATAAAAATAGACCTATTTACTGATGTGACAATGTAGTAAATCTGATTTAATTACATTTTTTTATTAATGTACAGTCTGTGGATGCCCACAATTGAGGATCCTAGACAGCTGTGTAAGGTGTTTGTAGATTTGACTAATGCTAACAGCTATCTGATATATGTATATGCTTCTCTTGATCAGTCAGCCGTTATCATACTGTATTTGTAAATACAATAAACATTTTCTGATTTGTTGTGGTTACAAAATGTATACATAATTCTTTTGTAAATCAGTGAGATAATTTAGCAACTGTGTTTTTAACTATGAACATTTGAACAATTCAGACTACACTGTGTTACAAGTCTGGTGCCACCAAGTCTGAATACAGGGCCAGCTACCCAAACTGGTTTTAGTTCACACAGGAAACGGGTAAACCTCCAGAAGCATTCCAGTTTTTTTTTTTTTTTGAGTCAGTGTGTGACCTTTAGCACAGTGAACCCTTTACACACACACACACACACACGTTCAATTCTCTTCTGAATTTTTGGGGTTATTTAAGATGCCAAATAGGGAAAACTGCATAATTCCACAGTCCTGATCCACAACCACAAATAAATAAATAATAAAAACCACTGTTTCTTTGGAAAGACAATTTTATTAACCAACACTCACATGAATTAAGGAACAAAGGCACACATTGTTTTCTGAGCTTAAGATGCTTGGAATGTAAAAATTCAAGTTTTCTACCTACTGCAACACCTGAGCACTTCCGTTTGACTGGCTTTGGTCTGAAGAAAATCATACAGAGATCTAAGCCATAGAAATTAGCTAAAACAATTAGACCCTATAAAAATAAATACATTCGCTACGGCATAATCTGCTGCTTGCTCTTTGGTGGAAGTTTAAAAAAAAAAAAAGAGAAAAAAGGAAGGAATGCATGTAAAGGTCTCCTTTCAATAATCATTACCAGTTTACTGCATATTACTGTAAGGCACATTCTGAATGATCAAAGATTGACAGTGTGTGTGCGTCCAAGAAGAGGCTCCTTTTAAAAAGCACCATTGCATCTAGTTGCATTACCATGTAGTATAAAACACCAAAAACCCCACCACCAATTTCATAAATACAAATGTAGTAATTAATGGTACAAAAATACATATAAAAATGCCAATCAGATCTGATCATTCAAGAACAAAAATATTCATTGCATACATTTACCTTCTTATTCACTGTAAACAAATACAACAGGGAACTGGCATCAGTGAGCAACAAACTATGTGCACAAGTGGCTTTTATGTACACATTAAAATATGCATCTCAAACCCACCTTCCATTCACGTACCCTCTGCTTACAACAGCAGTGAGAAGTAAGCCCTCCATGCACTAGTGCAGCACACGTTAGACCCTGTACACAAAGCTACACCCCCCACTCCCAAATCTAATAAACAAATAATAAAGAAATGCTCACCAAGTTAAAGGCAAGAGTCTGAACTACTTCATTTCAAGATGTGTTCGTGGGACATCTGTGCGGTCAGTAGCTCTTAAATTTATATATATATATATATATATATATATATATATATATATATATATATAATATATAATATATATATATATATATATATATATATATAAGATCCTCAACGAGGCAGTACTTCAAAGCCTCAACACAAACTACTCAAACAATGATACAAATGTCAGGCAGTCATTTTCAAACCAAGCTGATAGAAATAGCAATGAGAAGACAGTTGTTGGTTGAGTTTCTTTTCGGTAATGAATGCAAACTATTTCAGCTTTCTCCTCCTGAGGTAGCCGTCACGCTGAGCCTTGTTCATGCGCATGCCAAAGTAAATGACCAGATTGATGGGAACCAGAACAGTGGTCAGCCATCCCTGCAAGACACACACACAGTCACAGGGGGAAAAAAATTAGATCAGAAGTCAAAGGCCTGTTGAATGGTTTTCTATCCATAGCATATGGCTGTGCAGGGTCATTATAATATAACTACACAGATGTGTGTGAGCATTTAGCTACATATGCTGCTCCACTACTACATGTTCACATACTTTAATTCAAGGCTATATCCACCAGGGGGCAGAGAATGACCAAAAGATGCCTGGCTGGCAGAACTCCTTTTTTTGAGCCACTACTTCTGGTTTTGCAGAATATATATAAAAATATATAGATAAATAAATAAAATCATCCCACCACATACCCACAGCTGTGTGATACTTAAGGAGAGATTAATAGTTTATCTTGAAGACAGCAAAAACAGATGTCAAACGGCTGTTGTCATGGTTTGTTCAGTCAGTTGCTTACGTCACATCACATATACTGCCCCCACTGTTTATGTTGGTATTGCATTCATTTTTGAGGATGTGCACTCTGAGCAAATGCAGGGCACACAGTGCAGCTGTATGTGTAAAGCACAGCCCTGAATCAAGGCCTATAGGCTGACAGCATATGCCATAATTAGTACTGATCTTACCATGACTGCATGGGGGAAGTAGCCGTTGGTCTGGTCCTGCAGTCCCACAGTGGTCAGCTCTGCAGCTACATAGCGATCAGGAGTGGGCTTGTCCAGAGTCGGTTTCCTGATCTTCGTCATCTTGGTGGCCACGAAGAAAGGAAGCACGCTCTGCAGACAGAACAAGGAGGCTTTGAGACCAGACGCTCATTGTTCTGGGTTGCATCCAGAACCCCCAATAACACTGCATTAGTAAACTGCAATCACATTTTGGGGTGGAGAGTGAACCACTGACCTGGATAATGAGCCCTTTGCTCTTGTACTCTGCTTGGAGTCCACGGGAGAAGAAGTCAACAAAAGCCTAAAATAAACGTACAATAAAATATTAATCCTTAACAATCACTGTTTATCCTGGAGGACCGGTGTTCAACACAAACTGGTGATTTTCCTGGTCAAGCTACCTTATTCAACTGAAATTACTAAACTATGCTGGAGTCCAGCCTTCCTGTGTTATCAGATAGAAATGCATGATATCACAAATCACAATCAGTAGGGTGACCAAAAAAAAAAGAAAATTAAATCTGCATGCTTGGCTGCAGTACTAAAATATCTACATTTTACTGCAACCAAATTAAATGATCTAGTTCTAGATAAAGGCCAAATCAAAGAGATCTTGTCCAAATTTCCACATTTTATAAGCATCTATGCATCAGCATCAGTAGATACGCACATTAAAGTATCTAAAATTTGTCCACACAACTGGTGTAAACTTCTAATTCATTGTTTCTCAATCCAGGGTCTGGAGTACCACCACCCCATACATTTTACATTACCCCTGCTTCCGCTACACCTATAAAAGCCACATGCCAAGCTCGACCTGAGACAAACTGATTGTGTTATAGCATGAACAACATGAAGGGTAATGCAACTCCAGGAATTATGAACCACTGCTCTGAATAAGGGAAGCAAACAGGTAACCCAGGGTTTTTCCGGCATCTAGCGCACTTAATTCAACTCAGTCCAGCTAAAATGAACAAACCACTCATGTGCTGGGACAGGTGTGTTCTTGGCGTTTAGAAAACACTAAACTGCAGAGCCTAGTGGGGACAGCAGAATGACCCTGGGAACCTCAGATAACAGTCAACAATATACACTGTGAATTCATCAGCGGAAACAAACTTGAAATATGAAAGTAGGGTGGTGAAGAAGGGCATCCACTTGCCTTGGTGGAGGAGTAGACAGTCAGCAGTGGAACTGGGTACATGCCGCTGGCAGAGGAGATGTTGAGGACAACACCTTTAGCCCTGAAACAGACAGAATGAGTTATAGCTTACTGTGCTCAGCTAAACTTGATAGCACATTGAACAAGCCCACCAGAGAGGCTAAAACAAGAATCTACACCCTGACAGCAGCGTAACAGACTGGCACCACACACACACACACACACACACACTCTAATTATGATCGCCTTGTGTGTTGCCATGGCACCAGCTTTCTCACGCAGTACCCCTGCAGCTGCAGTAGTGTGCTTTAGA
The DNA here is from genome assembly GCA_021613375.1 of Megaleporinus macrocephalus. Lineage (NCBI taxonomy): Eukaryota > Metazoa > Chordata > Actinopteri > Characiformes > Anostomidae > Megaleporinus > Megaleporinus macrocephalus. Next base: position 43,708,580 of record CM038702.1, read on the forward strand.
GAGCTGAGGTTGGTCCCATTTGTACAAAATTTTCCCAGCTCCATGATTGGCTACATTGAGTCATGTGTGACTCCAGGGCCAATCAGAGGAATGCATTTGTTACTCAGCTTGGCAAGCCATTTCCAATTTTGCAAAAAGAGTGTGGGGAAATGGGGGGTAATGCTGGACAGCAGATCCAGAACTGCTCACATCTCTCCACTACTATGCCTTTTCATATTAACTCCAATTTTAATGATTAGGAATTGCGGTTTGCACAATCTGCTAATACTCCATGCTGTGCGAGCCTGGGGAGGATTCTTAGGACTCACCTAGCCTCCATTCTGGGCAACACCAGACGAGTCATCTGATGAGAGGGAGTCAAACATATTACTATAGGAAAGCAGTAGATTAAGGAGTGCATAGTCAAGATCATTTGTTGCAGACGTTCAGCCACCAAAGAACTAAATTAAACATAGGTGTTTTTATTTGCTTTGAAATGGTACATAGGAATGCAAATACTTACTTGGCATACTGAAGTGATATTGACATTGATCATTGTGTTAATGAACTAAAAGAGAAAGCAGATCATGGTGTGAGACAGCGAGAAAACTGAAAATAAGTCATTTGATTGAACTATGCAGGACTCATTAGGTTTTCAGACAAAAACCATGGAAACACCAGATTTTACTACAACTTTAACTTGTGTACACACTTTACACAGATGTTTTGTTCATCTTATTTACAGAACTTGTTATTTGACAAACCATCTATTAAAGGATTCTTTAGAGCTTAGAATGCAGTTCTGTGGCTCCAGCCCTAAACAATAAAAACAGTCAGCAAGAGCATGCACCATAAGGGTATTATAATACCACTCACATTGTCCAGATCAGGGATGTGCAGGAAGAACTCCGGGTAAATATAAGAGATGCCAACATTATTTACTGTTTAAAAAAAAAACGAGAGAAAAATAATTAAGCCTCATACTATATAAAGAAAGCTTTGTCAGTGTAAAAACGCCTGATTTACACCTTAACAAAAGGTATATTAAAATAATTTTAAAGAGCAATAACCCAAACTCACCAAGGACTCCAATTTCCAGCCCTTTAAGTGCAGCATCAATCTTAGGATAGATGTCAATCTGACCAAAATCTACAGCAACTGTTTTTGTCTCCACTTTAAAGCGGCTCTCTGTGAAACAGAAGTCAAAACAATCATCAGTTTGACAGTTTTGACAACACAGACATGTTCAGTAAACAGCAACTGCAGGTGACCGTATGAAAAAATTGTTTCCTATGCAGAAAACAATCAGTCGTTCATCCTCTTTGAATGTCCTATTGCAGGAGTTCCATCCTTTGCCAGTGTACTAAAAATAGCTACCCGAGGACAACATGAATGGCACACTTTGGGCGGCAGGGGGAGCTGTTCACCAAGAAATGAGCCACTCAACTTCCTACACCCCTCCTCTTCTTCAGCTGACATGCCTGCAGCAATTAGAATGTATTGTCCAAAGACTCATTTGTCTGAACCCTGTTCAGGGGAGTTATGAGAGGAAAATTCCTCTGATGTATCTCGGTGTGGAGTGCCGTTATTTGAGGCGGCACAGCGGAGACAGAGCTGGTTTTGGGGTGGGGAACTGCAGGCCCGTAAACATGGTCTAGCAGGACTATTATGTGAGCAAATATGAAATCTATTCGGAGAGAAGGTTTCCTGCTTTAAATAGCTTCGTGACTGTAGCAAAGCTGTCTTGGTGACTCCAAGCCCCCGCAATGCCAGGGCATTTGGTTGAGGCGTGAGCAGAGAGCGCCAGGTTTGGCAGGGAGAGACCCAGCTCGTGACTACCCATAACCGCCCCCCCCCCACCCCACCCCCCACCCTTCCTTTCGGTGAGCCTTCAGCACGACTGTGGTTATGGCAGACTGGTTGATGCAGAGCCCCTTTCCATTTTTCCACCAGCTGCTTTATCTCTTTTTCTTACATGCAGAGGAGAAATAAAACAACAGCTAAAACGTAAAAGTACATCAAGTAAGACGCTACACACACACACAAGAAAACTTGGAACTCGGAAATCGCACAGGTTCATCTACAGATAAATAAAACCTTTGCTAATATTCCAACAGGTGGAAGCTATTTACAGCTTAAAAGACACATGGAGTAAAGACTGTAGTAGTTAATTATTCAGAGAACACACAAGCAGGGCCAGAATTACATCTCTTCACTGGAGAGAGAAGGCCCCCATTCACACAAACACAGTCCCTCTTCATTCAACCTACTGAGATAGAAGGAGTGGCAGAGAGAGAGAGAGAGACAGAGAGCGCACACACACACATGTGAACTGGCAAAGTCCATAGCGACTGCACCCTCCCATTCAGAAAAAGCAGGGCAGGCTCCATGAAAGAGTGACTAGACTAGAGGGTCTAACAGAAACACTGGAATGTTTTATCGTCAAGTTATCATTTCATAAAAACCGTACCTAAAAAAGCCATCAAAAACAACAACTACTACAAAAACAAGGGACAATGAGAAGCATGAAGAAGTCTACGTGCAAAACAGAACCAAAGGGTGTGCAGCGGGGAGGGGTGCAGACGTCAACGAGCGTTTAGACGGAGATCCTCATCTTCCTACACCCTGTGCTCTCAACCCCGAAATTTTCCATGACGACAGTCATCAGAAAGGATTGCAGGACTTACAGGGAAGGGAGTGAATGTAAAAATGTTTATGAGCTGGAAGGGTAGCGGGGCCTGGGACAAACAACAATAACATTCAGTTGGAGAGGAATTATGAACTGGTGCCCTTACTCTAAAGGCTGATGGTGGGATTAGACCACCCGTACGCACAGTTTTTGTAGCGACAGAATCTCAGATCTCTGCATTAGTCACAAAATGATCCGAAGGTCACTTTCAAATGGCGTAAACAAATTGATCAGACAGTTGCATTTGTTTAGAGATAACACTAACGCTTTGTTTCCTGCACACAAGTTAAAGGAGACAGTGTGTAGTTAAACTGAGAAGTGAGAGCTCCGCTGGGGTGGCAGAGGGCAGAAGATGTGAAATTTCCTCATATTCAATTAGGGAACATATAAAGCGTGTGCACCACAGACCCAGGCTAGGTGTCAATGGCAGCTCTGTTGGAGGAGATGCACAAAGGGCACCTGGAGCTCCATGTGGTGCTTTGACTGTGCGCTCCTGCCAGGCTGCATTAGCTCTCCGACCAGTCAGCTCTCCAGGCCCCCCACCCCGCCTTTCAGGACAGCACTAAAAATAAACTCAGCTTCATTAACATTAGGAGGACTGTCCGTCATTCAGAGTTACAGAGGGGTTCTGGTTCGTTTACGCGGGCCTGCATGTGTGTGTTTGCAGGAGGATGAACAAACAAAAACCAGAAAAGAGGGAGAAAAAAATATATTTAAAAAAAAAGAATACAAACCAAGGGACCGTGCAACATCGTCAAGCTTCTCTTGAGAGCGGCTGATGAGCATCATGGAGAATCCTCGTCGAGCAAGCTGTAAAACATGAAATAGATCAGAGATTCCTTCAAACAAACCCAACATGTTACAACAAACATTTAACTAACTGCAACAAACCTATTTACCACCTGCCCTTAACTTTTAATGCTAGTTCATTGAAAAGAGAGGGTTTTTCTGGGGGAAGCAATGGTATAGGAGGACTACAAACATGGATACAGCACCTTCCTGCTTTTTTTAGCTTGGATGTATTTCTATCCAGTGTTCAGCTTCAAGCAGATGTTCAACCTAAACAGCCAAATGTTGCTTGCCACCATTGGCCTTATACTGGTAACACCACACTAATCAGTGGTTATTAGCTTCCATTCCTCAGAAGCTTATGTTTAGTCGAGTTACATGACCTTTAACATTCTCATTCAGCTTCATTAACACGCTACCGACAAACGTCCCACATTTTTAAAGTAGCAAACAATTTCGCAACGACTTTAGTTGGTGTCAGAGATTTGTTTAAGACTTCTTGAAAGTACATGTTGGCGTGTAAGCAGAGAGGCCTCTTCTCCGTGAGCAGTCCTCCAGTCACCCTCCCTCCCGTGGCCTTGGAGAGAAACCCATCTCCTGTGATGAGTCACTGTGCTTTCCGTGGAGGGAGAGAAATAAATAAGTAGAGGAACCCTTACCTCCTCCGCATAGGATTTCCCAATTCCATCCGTGGCTCCTGTTACCACTGGAAGAGAAGATGGAGAGGAGGAGGTCAGGAGAAATGAAGGTTTTCATCATGCATAGACACAGTGATTGAAATACTTTACTTTGCAAACACTTGTTAGAGGCTGAGGCTGTGATTTGCAACCTCGGTTGAACAAAGGGTGAGATGGGTTACTGGACATAAGCTGTACGTTCGCTGCACTTGATGGGTGACCATGAAGGCCTTGCATAAAAAGCTTGTAAAGGCCTGTCTCATAAGCTCTACCAGCAAGTGTCACTGCCATCTTTGAGAAAATACAGGTACTGTGAGAGACCAGTGTTCATTCTGGGACAATTTAAACAATAAGCAAAGCAACTAAACAAGTTTACTAGTCTCCTTCAGCAAATACCGGTGTGGCTGTGTAGACAGTTCCTGAGGGTAGGCTGGCTTAAGCCACTGGCCTCCATATTTTTCCACAATTTGGCAGCATGTATGCGAGGTTAAATCAAGATACAGGTCTACTGTACTCATCCACCTATTTATTGTGAAAGGTGGGGGGACAAAATACGGAGGGACACATGCAGCATTAGCCGTGATGCCCACATTTTACACTAAACTGGTGAAAGACTGATCCACACAGCGGTCATTCACTAGAGCAAAGCTGTCGGCTAGAAAGAGAGAAGAAAGGAGGGAGGGAGGGAGTGATGACGTCTGTGGAGCCCAACAGAAAGGGAGGGGTGAGGAGGGATCCTAGGGACTGCCAAAAATAGAAACAAGAGGAGAGGAGGAGAGAGGGAGACTGCGCAAAGTCAAGGGATGAAGAGGGAGAACTCGATTCACTAGCTATTTTTAAACCCATGTTAAGAATCAAGTGCTCTCTGGCTCGAAAAAACTTCAATGGGCTCCACTGCACCGAAAGCTGATCAGGAGACGCAAATGTAAAAAAATATATAATACTTTCAGTCATGGCCTTAGGTTTACAGGGAATGTGTAAGCAATGCGTTTGTATGTGGCACTATTAAACACAGCTTACAATCCAGATCTTCCATTAGATCTACTGGAGATGAAACTCTGATGAATCCTGTGAACCGTTTCATTTGTCCACCAATATTAACACCTGCCAGGTGAACCGGCCTAGCTGCACAACATTCTTGTGGTTACAAGTGATCAACAGTACATAGGATGCTTAGCATTCTTGTAAGAACCAGTTCCTATAAACGTCAGTCAAATCTGACAGGCCAGAGCTACAGGAATTAAGGCTCAGCACACAGGTGCACCTTTTCACACCTTGAGGAATGATGAACGAGGGAACTGTGGTCTCAGTGCAGCACCATGCAGAATGTGTTGGTCTGGTTCGGTGACAAGAGCGATGTCTTTAAACCTAGGCCCACGCCATGCCCTAGACATCACTACTGGTGCTCATCACTGCAGTTTAAATATCAATCAATCTGAATGTGGTAAAACTACACTGATCTATCCAAGTCTGAAAGAAACTGCTCCTAATATGGTACCCCCCCCCCAAAAAAAACAGCCAAGTCCACACCAGTGTTACCGGCAGGGCTCTTAATTGCCCTCACGTGAGCAGTGCCATGGAGAGGATCTACGCAAGCTGCTGTGCGAGTACTACGAGAGAGAGGCACTGACGCTCGACCAGGGACACGATCCGCACGCTGCATACAAAAAAACCTGAGCCTCCATTCATATGTGCGAGTGCACAACTCCGACACAAAGAGAGATAGAAAAGAAAGAAACGAGAGAGATGGACAGCACTGGCCCTATAAAAAAGGGGGGTTCGTGAGAAGAGCTCAGTAATTCTGTTATTAACTGCACGCTTAACTTTAGTGCTGGAAAGGCTGTGCACAGAGGTCGTCTGGCACTCACGAACATCACGTTCAGAAATATGGACTGTCCCAGCGTCGCACAGGCGCACTGGCCCCGCTCCCGCTCAATCTTCCTAGGCTAAAAAAAGCAGCGGAGAGAGTAAAAATAGCTGCCGCGTCTGGAACAGCCGCTACACCTGAATACCAACAACATGCTGCCCTCCCTCCACAACCCCCCCCCCCCTTTCCCCACCACCACCACCCACCCACACTCTGCTTTCCCCAGCAACCCAGCTCACCATGGAGCTCTTGCTGCACTACATTAGTGCCAGAAAAGCACTCGAAGCCCTGCTGCAGAATCCTGCTCTATTCAACAGGGCATTTCCGCTTACCCCCCTCCACCTAACAGCAAGCGCTGATGAACCGGCTCGCGCATCACCGGGGCAGCTTCATGAGAACATGCTGGAGTCGATCTCTGGTGGGTTATATAAAAGGTGGGCTCGTGGCGTGGCTCTCAACCCGACTCTTACTGTATGCAATCTGTCGCACCCCAGACCCCCCCCCCTCCTCCTTAAAGAAAAAAAAGAAAAGAAAAAGCTAGTCCATCTCTCTGGCTCAGTAGTTCTGCAGAATGCTAAAACACCCACTCGTACACCTCCTCCCACTCCCCAAAGCAGCAGATCACGCTTTAAATAGCATAGGCCTGTCACATGGCCAGGAGAAAAACTACACAGCAGAACAGTTCAGCACCCAAAATAGCATCGCTACTCAAATAAAAAGGTGGATTTTTTTTTAAAAGAAGCAATGTCAGAAATAGTACCAAGATGTAACATGCTATAAAAATAAGACAAGAACAATCAATAGTCCACCCCCCCCTCTCCCCAAAGCCCCCTTTTTCTCTCCACTATGAAAATCCAAATTTAGAATAGACCAAAAATATAGGCGGTATAAAAAGCAGCACTGCTATTTCTTCAGGGAAGATGCCGTTTGGACAGGGACCATTAAGAATGGTGGTTCGTCTTCGCAGGCTTGAAGAACAGGTAGAGTAAGGCTGTAAAAAAATAAATAAACCTGTTCGGGGGCATTGAGGTGAATCTTTTTCTGCATAAATGCTCATTCCTCATGTCAGGTATATGGTCTCACTGCGAGGATTAGGTTTGGACAAGCAAACAATGAACCCGATGACAACTGAGGTTAGAACCACAATAGTGAGAACTAAAGGTTTCACCCTATTTGCCCACTTCCTCCTCTTTAATTGTTATTAAAGCATTTCTCTCTCCAATCAGTCGCATAACAAATTAGGCGGCTAACAGAACTAAACATTTGGAAGGAATTAATGGACAAAGTGTGATATTAATGCAACACAGTGCACAAACTGACTCGAGAAGAGAAATGCCAGATGGAAGATTCCCTTTTTCTGTAAATAAATAAATAAAAGCGACTGAGTCGTGACAGAGAAGAGAAAAGGGAGGGAGGGGGTCTTGGAGGGCAAACAAGTGAGCAGGGGAGAGAGAGAGAGAGAGAGAGAGAGAGAGAGAGAGAGAGAGAGAGAGAGAGAGAGAGAGAGAGAGAGAGACTTTAGTTATGGAGAGCGAGATGGAGGCTCAGACGGAGAGAAAAAGAAGAGGAGGGAGGAGAGGAGGGGCTGCAATTTTACCCAGCATCCCTCTGCAGCACGTGGCATCGAGCGTGTTGGTCACATGAATGGCAGCGCTCTCTTTGAGAAGCATCCCCCTCCACTCTGTTTAATAGCACCCCCCACCCTCCTCTCTCTTTCTCTCTCTCTCACACTCTACATTGCTCTCTCACTCACACTCTACATTGCTCTCTCACTCAGAGCCCTTCCGCCTCCACAGCACAGGAGCCAGTCACACTGTCACCATTCACAGCACACCGAGCCTGCACATTCACAAGCATGCAGCCAGAAACAGGCACACAGTTGACATTCACTCACTTACAGGCACAGGGGAATACATTTCATTCACATGTGCCTTGGCCTGCTATGAATGGGGATTCTGCTATTCACAAACTGTGGAGACTCTAGTCTCTGCATTGTCTTCAGTTAGCCAAAAGTGAGACACAAGGAAGCAGCAATGACCAAACTAAAACCATCCTAGTCTGTATAATCCCTATACTGACTACACTGCAGCTACCACAACATGCTGACCGGGTCAGGTGAACTACATACAAGTTATAGTTACAAAATTATAGTATTATACTTACAAGGGCTAAAGTTAAGGCTAGCCAAGACTTAAAAATAAATAAATAAATAAAGACCCAACACACAACGTCTATGATGAAACATGACTTTCAACCCCCAGATTGGTGGAGGGATACGAACAAACCCAAGTGAACATGGGCATCCTTATATAATCTGCAATACAGTACGACATGTGAAGGAGAATAGAGGGGGTGGGCTTCGACTGAAGACTCACACGTCTCAGTGATGTAACAGCAGTTATCGTCTACATATAACCATGCTCTGAGGAGTGCCTGCAAATCTCATACCCATACAAGGTTCACTACTACTATAATAAGACAGCTGCATTACCTCAACTGTTTTTTTTTTTTAATAGTTGAGGCAATCTATGATCACGCGGTGTGAAGGTGAGGTTCATTTAAAAGCTGGAGATGGACTGGTTTATGACCTTCACAAGTTGAGCTGCAGTGCTCATACTCCGCCACCAGGTGTCTCCTGATCATGGTGAGCAGATGAGGGATCCCTGTACAACTGAGGGAATACTACATTCTGATGCAGCAGCATGACTCACTTTCATAACACAAAGTTAAAAGAACAGAGAGAGACACGGCCAAACAGCCCGCCTGTACTCTATACCCTATAAACTCATGGGGAGACTTGCATCTGATAAACGGCGTCCTGTTTCTCAAAACCTGCAAGGAGGGGAAAAACTCGTTGGTCTGGATACAACAGTGGCTATTCAAAGTGTTGCAGAAGAACCACCCGTGCGTTTGACGACCACACAACGCTAAACTATCTAGGTTTGACGAAATCTGTCAAAAGCGGGGCACATACCGTTTCAAAGGAGGTCAGGTGGGCCACGACTGACACTGCTAATAAATCTAACTCAAATACCACCACGCAGGACGTCATTGTGCATGAGGAAACCGTGGCGAACCTGAAACTGGCTGTTGCTCAACCTGACGGGACCAGTGCTACAGGAATGGCAAGCAGAGGAGCTGTTCCACCTGCATTTCACCCCAACTGTTCATCTGCAGCTCAACGCTCAGAACGTGACGCTCACCGGACGAGAATGTAAGACAAGTCAAACTGGTACCCTGACTCACTGTTTCAGGGTGTGGCCGAGCAGATCGCCTCGAAAACGGCGTTAAGTGGCACATAGTTCGTGAAAAGGTGCAGCAAGTTCCTTTCGGGCAGCAAAAACCACAAAGGCCTGTTTTAGAGAAGAAGAAAATACACCGAGCCTTGTGCTCCATCTCCGTCTCTCTCCGGGTCATCACCAAACCCGCCGCTAGGGGGGGCTGAGCGCTGAGGTGGCTCCAGCCTGCCTCTCCTACCGATGCTAGACCAGGTCATGGGTTTATTAGATATTTTGCAATACACACCACTGCGATAAATTATAGCGAAGTAGGCGCACTACAGGTCTACACTTTGATTTTCTTTTTTTTTTCGGCAGGCATTTATTAAAACTATCCAGAGCAAGCCTCCCCTCAGCCGCCACACGTGGTATGGACCCGCATTATAATTGAGATTGGCGTTTTAAACTGCGTCATGTTGCCAAAACCAACCTAAACCGTCCCGCCTCGTGAACGGATCTGCTGCGGTCGGTGTTACGTGGCCATAAGAAATCCACCAAGTCATTAAGCCCCATTTTTTAAGCCCACTAAGGCGCCGAAGCGTTCACTGAGAAAAAGGCAGGCGCCGTGTTTGTCAGGGGAGGCGCAGCGCCTGAACACGGACGAGAAACTGGATAACTGGGTCAGGCTAGGCCGATCAAACCCAGGACGGGCAACACTGGAGGAAATAGGTGGAAAATTAAAAGTCTATAATATAACACCTATCACCCTTACCGGTGATGTCCATGAGCTATGACTTGCCACTCGTATAATTCACGCCCCCAAAAGGTTTATATAAACATAATTACCTTATAAATTTAATTGACTGACCCAATTAGTGATTTCCCCCCAATATTCAAGCTCCACTGGGAGACCATTTCTCGAAAGCTGGCATTTCCAGACGTGATTTAGTCTGACTTCATCTCAGTGAGTCAGAAGCCGCGATTATGTGCGCACAGTCCGTGGATGTATGGCGCAATCTGTCAACCTGAGACCCTCACCGCCTCTTCATGGACCATACGGGTGAACGTGGAGAGCTTCATTTTCCAATTAGACTAATCTGGTGGGGCTTTTTTATATATTTTAAAAAACCTTAATGTACTTAGTTTTTTTTTACCATCACAAACATGTGAAATCACATTTTACACATCTACTTTGGACGTGCTCAAAATGACTCTGTTGCGGCAAAAATGAAGCAAAAAGTTAAATTAGAAGTAGTTCCTAACAAAATCCCTGAAGTTCAATCAGTTTCAGATGAACGCTCAATCGCATTCAGATGTTGTCTCAGATGCTGAAGGGCTCCTTCGTTGTGAATGAACGGATTGAACTCACCTGCCCATTTGCCCAGTTTGGGGGAGAGCAGGTCTCCGTTGCCCAGCACCCATATCCTGAAGCCGGAGAGGAGCCGGTAGATGATCCAGAGAGTCAGGGAGGCCGTGGTGATCGCCCCGACCCACAGCAGGACAGGCTCGGCCCCGTGCAGCACCTTCTCCAGCTCGCTGAACACCTCCATGCGGACGGCAGCCTGACCCACGAAAATTAGGCGACGTGCACTGATTTCACAGCCTACAACGTGCGAGCCCCTTTATAAGCAGGTTGTGGCATCACACCCCCACAACTCCTCTAACATACTAGTCTGGCCGGATTTAAGTGCACACCCCCCACCTACTCGCTCGCCGCCCCAGGCACACCCACACCCACCGGCCATTGGACGAAACTACCATCCGCCACCAGAAACTTCCCAATCTTTGGTTAATTTCAGCGCCAATCACGAGGGCTCCTCTCTCATTCATCAGAGTCCCTCTCCGCGAGGGGCGGGAGCAGCGCTGCGGCGGCCCAGGTGGCGATTGGACAAGCGTCTAGGCAACCTCCATTCAGTCGAGCCCATTGGCTGCGGTTCAGAGCGAGGTTTTCCCGTTTCACTCAGGATTATGAAACCTCCAAATCCACGTTTTCGATTTATCAGCCCCCACTATTTTATGAATGAAGCTTTTCGCCCATTGGCCGGAGAAGCCTATGCTCTCCCGCCTGCCGTGTAATATCTGGGCGATACTATTTGACGGCAGGAATGCCGTTCATGTTCATTCACGGGTGCTGGCTCACACATGACTCATAGGCTACAGAAAAAGAAATAGACCGATTTGGAGCATGACGGCATTTTCTGCCACCGACTGAAAAGCAGGGCGAGAACACGGCGCAAGCTTGAGAAAACCTACGGTTTATTACCCGTTACGAAATTTAGACGCTGCGTGCCCTCTTTTAAACAGCGCTTTCCATGTTTTCTACTGATTCGGGTTAAAAAACTACAATTACCAGGCGCGCCTCTGCTGAAGTCTCGCGAGAGGCGGCGGTGTCTTGGTTTTACAAACACGGAAGCGAGCCTGGGATTATGTAAACAGTGAGGGAGAGTGAAGCAGAGCAGGGAACAAGGTTAGAAAACCGTGCCTTACGTGATGTGAAAGCACATCGAGAGACTTTTTCCCTCGCATACGTTAAGGAATGGAGCGTGTTGGAAGGTGTAAGATTTTCGGGCATGCAAATATTTCCCCCGTTTCTCTCAGCCAGCCTTTGGATGCCAGCAGAGTCTGTGTGTCTCCCCTCCCCTTCACACCACCACAGCAGCCTCTCAGTTCTAGCAGGCATTCATGTCCTGTCGCCATTCTCACTCCACTCTGATCACGACCTGAGATTTAACGTAAATCGTAAGCATGTAAAGATTTGCACGTCCGTGTCAACACAGGCAACGTAACCTTTACACACTGCTTAGTACAAAAAAGTAACGACTGCTGTGAACTAAATCATGGTGCAGCTGATATTTAACATTTCAATTTAGAAGTGTTGCACTCGTCTGTGACACTGTGGCACGTTGTTTTTGTAGTCAGCTCAAAGAGTTAACTGCACAAACAAGCAAACTGAAATACTTCAGCATGTTAGAAAACTCCACACTGCAGAAATGTGCTTTAATAGATGGAAGCACAAATAAAGAACACAACCCAGGATTCAATATGAAAAAATAAGCTTTTTATTTGAGAAGCAGTACGACAGCAAATAAACAGGCAAGAAAATAGCATTTTGACTGATCATTTTGAAATTTGATTTTATCATGTTTCTAAATTATCTATCAAAATGGGTCATCAAATGTGTCAGTGAGGCCAAAATGCATAAAAAAACACATTTTTTTGTAATGAACGTATTGAAACAGCTCATATAGTAGCCAAACAATTATCACAGAGGTATTAAAATGTTCTTTACCTCAGTTTTACACATAAGATCCACGAGTGCACAAAAACACGTCTACATAAACGATTGTATCTTCAGAACCCCAGTATTTAAACAGCTCCTATTTTAATCTAACTAAATAAAATATATTATATAGTATGTGGGCTGTGATTATAATTATTTGTTTAAAAAGGCTTAGATAAACTGTGATACACTGCTACTACTAAGGTGTACGAAGCGTGTGTGTGTGTGTTTAGACGTTTAGACGTTTAGACTGTGTGCTTTGCGCCTATTTTGATGCAAAATAAATCCATTCATATTAATAAAGGTAAAGATATTCCCCCGAAACGTTACGTGCACGATGAGTTACTCTCACCCTCTTACAGTATCGACGCATTTACATGCCCAGTTCTCACCACTGTCTCTGGTTTCTGTCTTTTTTTGAGCCAGTTTCACGTTGAAATGATCTACATAACGATCAGGGAACTCAAGCTTTTTTAAGGGAGACAACGTGTCAAAGTCTAGACATGTAACGTAAGACTTCGACCTTAGTTATGCACGTACAGTTATTGTATCAAAACAGTCAACGATAAGAATTAAATTAATTATACATTTATTTCTACATGGCGTGTGGTCTGAGTGAATGCGTGTGAATAAAATATGTGCGTAAAGAGCTTGGCTGAGTGGCAGTGGCCCTCGGAGCGCGGACATTTCAGCACCAGCAGCAGTGGACAGCGACGCTCCTCGTGGCTCTCTCTCTCTCTCTTACGCACACTCTGCTCTCTGCTCCTCCAACAAAGTCCCCGTAATGACTACTTGTAAAATACAAACTATTCACTAGTACATGTGAGTAGAACGTCTGGTGTAGGGCGTCTTATCTTATACCACAAACTCTTCTCCACGCTACACATGTGCCGTTACATTCAGCGCACAGCGACGGACGAGCGTCTTTACGCACTGCTATAAAACATCTGTTTAAAACCAGCACAACACTTTTCTGCACTTTATGAAAACAGCAAAAACTATACATTCCAGCCTGCCACTCCCAGCCAGTCATGTAGCTTCCCCCCCATGTGCCCTACTCAACGTCTGCTTAAAGATAAGTCCAGCGCGCACACAGTTGTGAAACCCAGCAGACTGAATTTATAAACCCTAGTATACAAATTCACGCAGTATTTACTTCTTTCTACATTGTTTAAATCACCTTATTGCGTTTATTTTTACAGCATCATAAGCTTAGTAATAGTATTAATAACGTTCCTTAACTCCTCCAAACACAAGCCCTTTAGAAACAGAGGGTTAAGTATTAAATACCTGATGGTGTCAAATAGCTCCTTAATTAATCCTCTGTCCTCTGCGACTACAGGACAGACCTGAACGAATTTTCACGGGACTTCTCCATATTTCTGGGCACCTTTTCATTTCGTTCATCTGTAAAAAAAAACATTAAAACAAAGCTGAAAGATTATGTTTACTATTTGCTGTCTCATGTGTTTGTAAATCATCAACAGTCTAATGTCATGAGTAAGACAAATAGAGCTAGGACGAATTATGTGTTTATAATTTCACCACAAAATGAAAGAAAACTGCATCCTACATTTTTATAATTGCATCTACAGTTATTACATTCCTGGGACTTGGGTTTGATAAAATTCTTTGTTGCTGTTTTTTTGCACGTACGTGCAACCATGCTTTCACTCAATCCCAATATGTCATGAAAACATTCCTAAAAATAGAACCAGGACTTACTTGTTTATTGTTCCCACTTTCAATTTTTTTTACAAATGCATGGGACGCAGGATCTGGGAGGGTTTCTGACACAAAGAAAACAAAACACATACAAAAAACACATCTCTATATTTAATAATATCAGCCAAATAACAAACATTACATTACAGTATTTAACTGTTGTATTTACACATGGACAGACAGATACAAAAACACACACACACAGATAGTTACATTTATATATATATTTACACACACACACACACACACACACACACACACACACACACACAGATAGTTATATATATATATATATATATATATATATATATATATATATATATATATATATATATATATATATATACACACACACACACACACACACAGGGACAGACAGATGTATACATATATATATATATATATATATATATATATATATATATATATATATATATATATATATATATATATACACACACATGGTAAAGCAGACAGAGACATATACACACACTCATTGACAGACAGGTAGAAGTATTCACCCACTGGTGAACAGATACTGCTATTATAAACTTCAAAAAAATTAAATAGCAACCCCCCTCTGTTTCCTCCTTAAACCTTAATACGTCTGCCTCTACCTCATTTAGTTTTATTACAGTCTCCTTACAACACACTCCGTACTACCTTCTTGAGTGACTTAGGACAAGTAACGTACACTCAGAGTCTTTCTGATCAGCACCTTTCTCCCATACACATACTCACACATATATGCACATGTATATATACCCACACTGTCGGTAAGGAACTGCTCTAAGGATCTGCTCATGCATGGTTTACAGAAAATAATCCCCTATATTCTATATTCTAAATAAACCCATATTCTACTCACAAGACTATACATACAACATTACATATGCACTAATCATACCTTTTAAATAATAAATAACCTACATGTTATTCCGATATTCTTAGCATGTCTATCCAACCAAATAAGTCCTAAAGGCAGTTATTCTGTTACTCTGGGCAAGTCCATCCAAACAATTTACTAGCATTAACTACTAGATCTAAAACATTGTCAGTCATTTTGGTAATGTTTTGTCTCGGGTCTCTGAGTACATACAAGGTCAGCTTCAAAGTACAGCCACAGACTTTCAAATACTTTTTAGACAATAAAATGGCTAATGGGTCTCAGAGAAATCAGTCTGGGCTTTTTAGACCAGAACCATAATTTAACATGCTTACTCAAACCTGTACATGGAAATTCACAAATCTCTCGAGCACATGCCATTTTTACATTCTTAGTACTGAATGTCATTCTGATGAAAAGGCTTAAAAGCCCCACCAAAGCAGAATCTCAGCCAGAACCAGAACTAGCTCTGCTTAAACTGAAAGGGATTATGATCAATCTAAATCTAAATCTAAATATTTCTGCATTACGGTAGATGCAGTCTTATACAGCTTATACAGCACACAGACGAGGCCTGCCAGTCATATACGTTGATCTGACTAAAGGCTAAAACCCTTTTTAGGCATCTTTGCTTTACATCCATACAAAACACTTTCTAAACATGATTTAAACAATTAATCTAGAGCTAAAAGTAAATCTAATGTTCAGTTTGTAGAGGCCAAACATATTTAAAACAATGACACTCCTTCCTGGCACGCTCGGTAATCTTAGCCAGAACATGCTCCTCCGTCTGTCCCTGAACTCTCATCTACACACCCTTGAACCACTCTGACACACACTCTTAGTGATGAAACAGAGGATACACACTCTACCAATGCACACTCACACACTGTTACAAATACAGACTCAGAGACCTGCACAACTATGTACGAATAAGATCAGTCAGCCATATATGTGCACTCAGATCTTATACGAAGCACGCTAAACATCACAGACACACTTTTGACCGGCACACACGCATGCACACCCTTATACACACATGGTCATGGAGAACACACTTGTTTATATATATAATGATGTGTATGTGCAAATGATCAAATTCAAACACATACAGTGGTGTCCAAAAAACTGAGACCACTACAGAAAACACCTCTATTTTGCATTCGTTTCTAATTTAGTACAACATTTTTCATTACAAATTATATTATCAGTCCAACAATCTGGGTAAACTGTACAGCCTTTAAAATTTTAACCTGAATTTCAGAATTTCTCAGAATTTCTTTTTTCACTTTTGATTTAATGACAGTGTGCACTTGAGCTGGCACGGACAAAAGCCTCTGATGAGTACATCAAATCCACCTGAGACTCATCTGTTTCAGTGGAAGGATTATGACAAAAAAAAAAGATCTGACCTTTTTGTACAAAGGCCTTAACATGGCCATTGCTACAAACCTGCTTGAATTTGAATAGTGATCTAGAAACAGTGTAGAAGCTTTAGTCTCCTTCCTTTCACTAGTGATGACTTTTCTTTACTTTCAATTTTTTTAAATCTTAAAAAACTCACTGTTTTATATTTTCAGGATTCAGTGAATTAAAAAAAGATCTTCAATGCACTCTCAAGACTTTTGGGCCCCAACTGTAGCTCAGCATAATAAACCACACTTTCACACATTATATATGTGCATACGACTATAATACATTCAAACAAGCAAACTTAATCCTAATATACAAAACTATACACACACACACACACACACATATACACACGGGCACAAGCACACTGAAATGGCAGCTCATGTTCAGCCTCTCTGTATCTCTTCATCTTCTCTATAAGCACATGGTCAGAAAACCCACAAACTGTCCTTCCCATTCATACAGTAATTTTTTAAAAGTATAATAATACTGTAACACTATAGCAGCGCTGCTCTCCCAGTCTGGAGTCACGACACAGCTTACTAACTGACTGACGTAATATGTTTACAGCCTGTTTCAACTATCACGTCACAACAGTTGCAGACAACATTCAGAAAATAATTGTAAACAGTCCTATGAGCCTCTAGGAATTAATTTCATCTCTGCTCCTTTCTATAATGTTTAGTTTACAGGCTGGTGAGTCCTTCTTTGTGGTTACTCTGAGCTGACGTCGCAAGAAAACCTCATGTACACCAAGTGTTTCCAGGACGAAAAAGACTCTCAACATCTGCACTACTGAACGCAAAGAAACAATACTAACAACCTTTTAAATACCTGCTTGTGTCATCGTGTCCCTTGATTAAGCAGCTGTAATATCCTTTACAGGTAAGGAAGGGAGTGAGTGGCTTGATTAGGATAGGTCCAATGTCTTGTGTACCTTTTCAAATTTGAAACTGGATTGCCTGTGAAAACATGAACAGATAACAGATCATAATATGATATTTACCCCCCACCCCCACCCCTTACTTACACAGCAGTTTCAAAGCCAAACACAATAGCTTACATGTTACTAACTTCGTATGTCAGCCTTGTGAGGTGACAGATGCTTCCAGCTATAAGTGTCCAGCTCTTATTATAACATTTGTACATTGTGTTTTTGTTAACTGTGTCATTTTTATGATGCTGTAGTGTCTGCTCATGCGTACACATTTTTCATGCAACAGAGCAGAGAGACACGGCAGAGCGATGTAACTATACTCCGAGCTAAAAAGGGGTGTAACCTCTAGACATATTGGCTGATTTGTGTAAAAACATAACAGCAGATGAGTTTTGGGTTTGTTTCTGTGAAAAAAGCCCCAAATATACTGTAGAAAAAATGTATCGTATTTATATCTTACTCTGCACCCATAAATAGATACGAAGCAACTGACAGACATTTTAGTTAACATGTCATACACAATCATACACACATGCATGCTTATACACACACAATCATACATACACAGATATCCATGCACCCACACACACACACACACACACTTAGAACGGTCAAACAACATAAAATAAAAGAGCTTTGCTTATTATATATAATTCTGCTTGTGCATTTATAGGCATCCAATGGCAGAAAAAAATTCTTCTCAAACTGAAACTTCAGATTTGACATTTTAACAGCTACATTCACGTTACTGAGACCACAAATAGAGCAATAGAGCAATGTTTTAAGGCGGACTCACAGTTGAGAAAAATTGGGCACTAAATGATGAGCACAATTAACCATCTATACATTCAATATATCTTCTTTACACTTACACTTTCTGCCTGAGTAGAACAGCACTGTTCAACTGTACTGTTCAACTGTCTCGGATTGAAATGACATACATTTAACAAAAATAAAAACACACTTGTGTAGAAGTCTCAGCCTGAAAAACACTTAAATGTGAAATATGATCCAATTTGAGAACTTTGTTTGATTGACTGTCCAGCTCTGATGAACGCAGGCACCGTTACTTTGTTTTACCAGCCTCAGTGAGCCTTCAGGAAAAAAAGGAGATAAGAATAAGATTTACAGTAACTCTGTATTCTGTCCTGATGAAGTGATGATGTTGTATTATTTGTAAATTTGGGATCTGCTGAGAAAAGTCTGTCATTTGTCTTGCACACGTATACCATGTGAAAGTGTGCAGTGTCACTCACTGTTAGTGTTAATCTGCGAGGGCCAAAAGACACACTTACACAAAATATATACACACACACACATACACATACATACAATCCAGGCTTAAATACATAACACATGCATACATGTCTCTCTGTCTCTTTTCCACTCGCTCCTTCTCTCTCTCTCTCTCTCTCTCTCTCTCTCTCTCTCTGTCTCTTTCCCTTGCTCGCTCGCTCTCAAGCATGCAGGTGTAGAGAGGTCAAGCAGTATTAGGTTTATATTAATCACTAATATGTACTTCCACATTAACAAGTTATTGTGAGTTTAATTCCCTCCACTTGTGTCATCAGTACTCAAACTGGGTCTGTTATGCAATACATAAGCCACGCTGTATCCTATACATATTTGTTCTAGGCACACCTGTAAATAATTTTGCTTAGCACTTCAATATGTAACGTATAGATGCACATATTGAATTCAATATAAAAACAACCCTAATCTCATTTAATTCTTCAAACCTACATAATGGAAAGGTTCTGCTCTCTGCACCGTACATCTGCCATGTCCAGTGCTAATTAAATAATTGTGCATTTTAAGAAGAACACAGTGTGATCAGGTACATTCTTAGACGTTCTTACTTCTCCACAAGTTACTACTAAATGATCTGAAAAAATTCTGAATCTGTATGTTGTTTAAAATGCCTGAACAAATTCGAGCAACATTCTTCTGTCCAGTATATTTTTATATAATGAGAGAGAGATGAACAGCCAGCTATACGTGCACACACCCCTACGAATGTGTGTAAACACTCGTGCAGAGGCATAAACTATGTGACACAGTACACACACATGCACACACACATGCACACACACATGCACACACACACTCAAGTCTGCACATATAGTCTCATATAACTAAATAAAAGTACAAAGAATATAAAGGAATACATAAAAAAATACATTAAACTCTCTTTTCAATCATTGTATTTTCTTTTCTCTTCATGTGGTTTCCCACATACAAGGAATATTATTGCTGATTAACAGTCATCCATAACAGAGACATATAAAATAAGTTCTAATAAGTTATAAGTTGTGATTGTTTAAAACCTCTGCTTGTTACTGTTAGCAATGGATATAAAGCATTTTGGAATGAAACTCTAAAACGTATAAAACCTAGAAAACCCCCTGCACCCAAAATATAATGTGCACTCCAACTCCAGTTCCTACTCCATACACACAAACACACTGGAATACAGGCACAATTACTCTCTATGTCTCTATTCAGCACCCCCTGCCCCCTTCAACACACACAATTATACACAGACACACACACGCACACTGAAATGGCTGCTCATGACGGTCCGTCTGGCTATATCCGTCTCTCTCTAACAACCCACAATACAGTCAGACCATCTTTATATCTTTTTAGACTCTTCCTGTAATATTCTGGTTCTAAATAATTTATAAGTGACTCATTAAGGACACACTTTGACTTAATATGCTTTTTATACACTTTTGTAATTTTTCTGAACATTCATACGCAGATTTTTATGTATATGTATACATTGTCCCCCCTATTGCATTGTCTGCAAGCTTGCTTCATCCATTTAATGTCACTAGTTTCTCTTATGTATTCTATAAGCTACTAGTTATTAATTCTACTCTGGATTTGTTGTTTCACTTGCTGTTTAAGATACAGACATCTAGGCTCCTGTAAAGATTCTTTTCAAAAACCCATTTCATATACAAACTGTTGTATTTATAATATTTATTGGAATATTATGCACTGTAATATAGATATTATATATTATATATAGATATTAGAAAATATAGATAGTTGTTAAATAAAATAAATGGTTCTTGGCTAGTATAAGAAAGATCTAAGGCCAATAATTCAAGAATTGTACTATAATGTTAAGCTATAGAGGTTTAAAATAGGTTTAAACAACTATCTAAGGTTGTTCTTCTATGTTATTTCATCAAACTGCTTTGGAGGCTTTATTTTTTGTGATTGTAAGTGTTATCTGGCAATTATTGTTGATAACTAATCACAGGCTCTTCCTTTTGGTATTATAGTTATCTGAGAACAGTTGGTATTCTTGAACATCAAGGTTCCTAAATAAAGTAAGTGGTTGAAGCTTGGACATACAGTTCAGGGAATACCTTTAGCTGATATAGAAGCTTTACATTATGTTTTAAACCTTAACTTTAACCTTAGGGAGCCAAAATAAGCTCTTTTCAGGCATTGCTATATTTGCTAGAATGTTTAGCAGTTTATAGTTTTTAGAGTATATAAAATTTGTTGTAGTTGTTGAATAATCTCTTCCTTGAAACCCATTTAGCATATAACCATCTCTATTTCTCCTCTTCTATACAGGTATACAGAATTTCTTCTATCAAGACAAACATATAAACCAATGGCAAATATATTTTCTTCCTTTTTCCACTAAAAAAGCTGAAGAATCAGAAATAGTTTTAGGTTTTCTGAAATGGATCATTAAACTCTGGTGATGTTTACTAAACACAGATACCTCAGATGGTGTACACGAATAGTTAAAGTAAAAGTAAATGAAAAAAAATGAAAATCTAAAATATTCTGCAGCATTATTTTTACAAATTTGAGGTTTTTTAACTCTAACAGAGAAACTCTTTTCTCTGCATCTTGCTTTTGGTATCACTTTATATTGTCTATTCAGAATTTCCCATATCCTACATAAAGTGATGCACTGACATTTTCCACACTGCTTTAAGAGCTCTAGGAACAAGCCACTATGAAACATTTGTATTAAAAGGATCATTCTGATGAAGCTTAAAAGCTGAATTAATTATTTTTATTTATAAAGTCATGTTAAAACGAGAGTTTCTTTTTTCTTTTAAATATGCATATATAAATATAAATCGATGTATGTATAAATGAAATACTCTTTTAAAGTGTAAAGGCTAAGAAAAAAAGATTTCTTTAATGCCAGGCTGAGACTAACCAATTGAAACCAAACTGTGTTTTGCATTTTAAAGCCCCCCCTGTTTTTTCACCCTTTGTTTGCTCTGAGCTAAATGGGCGGCAGGTGATACCTAACTGTGATAACTGAGTCATCCATTTTATTCTGGATCTCAGTACACGCCCTTATCCTCCCTCCCTCTCTCTCCCCTCTCTTCTTTCTGCAGAAACATGGTATGGTACTGCACTCATCCCGCTCTGGTCTGGATCTCTTCTCACTCATAAACATCCTACAATTCAAAGGTGAAAAACAGTCATTAATAAATGCAAATCCACTCATCAGAGCACATCAGACAGGCAGGCTTTCAGTAAAGCCAGACTTCTACTGAAGGACTTTCAGCTCACTCTGCAGTCATATGTCTGACATTTAGGATCAATGTAGTTACTATGTATTTCTCTAAATGCATCATATTAGAGAATTCAATTGTCTCCTGCTTATATAAACTTCTGTGGGTCATTAGTTTTCTCAAAACGTCTTAGCTGAGTCGCGCACATGAGGCAGTATCATTCACGGCATGGCTGCTTGTGCCACTTTGCACAGATTGTCTGATTACTGTGAATGTGATACAATGTTAGAATTTAATTAATTACCTGTTTGTTTCTTTCTTCCTTCTATTACACACTTAAGAATAAAGTCTTCACTGTAATTAATGGAGTGACTGAATTGTAAGCCTTAGTAATAAACCTTGGATTTTAGGGGGTTAATTAGTAACAGTAATAAACAGTAAAAAGTAGCAAAAATAATAAATATTGTTTTAAGGTGAGGTAAGGTAAACATCTTTAGTTGTGTCTTTAGTTGTATTATGTGTATGTGTATAGAAGAGGGACATCTACATATACTTCAAATGTGTATTACTACTATTTGTACACACAATGTTTAATTATAATATAATATAATATAATATAATATAATATAATATAATATAACATAATATAATATAATATAATATAATATAATATAATATAATATAATATAGATTTGAATTAGATATTGAATAGACTTGTGGGTGTTAGAGTGATGAAATGCCAAAATGTAGTAGTCAAAGCTAAATATCTGTTAACTAAATAATTCACTAGTAATATTACTAGCACTACACAAAATAAGACTAGTATGAAAACAGAATTACAATCTGAACCTTTTTTATTCAAAAAAAGCAAACTTTTTGTTTAATGTTTAAGTTAGTTCTCTTTTAAGGTACTATTTACACATTAGTAATGACGCTAAACTCTTTTTTTCCTAAACTGACTCAATAAGAACAGATGCAGGAAGACCTTATGTAAAACGTGGGCATGGCAGCTGAGTTAAGGGAGTGTGATGGGCACGCAAGCACTCTGACGCCATGTACGCAGGAGCCTGAATCAAGCTTTCTAAAATGGCGTCTGGAAGTATTTAAATGATTGTTATTGTTATCATCACTGCGAGCACGTGGAGTTTATTAAGTATATGGATAATCTGTGAGTGTGGTTCAACCGATTCAGTCACGTCATAGGACCCCTCACAGGTAGCAGAGGACCCCCTCTATTCCTCAACCCCGCCTGATTCTGACTCATCCCTCACACCTTCCCTGAGTCATATGCTCCAACTTTCTATAGAGAACAATTTACCATCCTACAGTAAATCTGCTCATCAGCCTTGTTTATAGAGGCCAGCTCACAAGAGGAGACAAAGAAACATGAAAGTTCCTTAAAGTACAGTCTCAACAACGTCTCATTCACTTCAGCAAATCATCTGGCCGAGGACAACAGCTCAAATGTAACTTTTTTATCCGATTATGAAGTGTCTATTGTCCTTGTCAGTGGTGAACAATCCACTGCTCCAGCCTATGTATGAATGTATAAAAGAAGAACAAAATAAAAAGCAAAACTAAATAAATATGATAAACTATGATCTATCTAGTGATAACGGTGCAAATGTAGTTAACTATCTAATATAGATATTAAAGTGTCCATTGTCCTTGCCATTAATGAACTTTCCCCTGATCCAATCAATGTATAAACGGTATAACTGAGGAATAAAACAAACAAACAAATAAACAAACAAACAGTAATCTATCCTGAGACAAACGTGGAACTATAACTTATTATCTGCAGTAGATAATACAGTGTTCATTGTCTGTGTCAACAATGAACTGTCTCCTGCTCCAATCAATGTTTAAAGACATAATAAAGAATAAAAAAATAAATTAACAAATAAATAAGGTAAATTAATTAATTCATTAATAGTGACCATTCCAATGACAAAGGATACAATTTAGCTTAGTGTCTTAGACGTACATAAAATGTCCATTGTCTTTGTCAATGATGAACTGTTCACTGTGCCAGTCAGTATATGAACAAAACAGATAGATAGATAGATAGATAGATAGATAGATAGATAGATAGATAGATAGACCGAATAAACAGTGATCTGTTCAGGGATAACAAATTAAACTGTGATCTAATCCTTGTCTGCAATGTACAGTCCATTGACCTTGTAAATGTAAAATGGGGAAAAAAAATAAAATAAATATATATATAAAATAAGGCATGTGCCAGTAGACCCCTGTACTAAATTAAAACGTAGAATACTTCTCAAAAGTAAACTGAAATTCCAGAATATTTGTGAAGAAGCACTAATATTTTGAAGGCCATCATACCATTATGTGAGAAGAGAAGCAAAAAACAGCCAGTTCCTCGGGTTCCAGGGTCTGTCCGTCTAAATAAAGATAAAGTGTGTAGTAGGAAATTAGAGAAGGAATAAAAATTAAGCAGTGTTGTGTTTTTACATTACCCCTAAACAGAGTCAAAAACAAAGACTTTATCTGAACTGGGTGTTGATGTTTCTATGTAGTATTGAGTACACAAACATACAAATTAAATATCATGTTTTTATTTTGTATGGCTGCTGAATGATCTAAATCATGCCTGCTATTACAGTTAATAAATTCAAACGTTATGTTGCTCTGAGCTAAATGGGTGACAGGTGATGCTGTACAGTGACTTACAAACAGTAACTTGGAAATGGAATACAAACGTTTGCAGACCAACTAAGAGTAAACTCTGAAGAAAGACAGGGCAGTGGTAGAAACTTTTTTTCTAACCAAACCCAATATATAATAGCATTGAATGTATTATTCCAGTGATATTCCAGTGAACACAATGCATCCCCTTGGAACAGTGGAGTCCAGCCCTTAGGTCAAAGAACTCATCGCTGATCTGAATAATGCTGAGAGAGACACAGTAGGCTGACTGAAATCAGCTTCAATAACTACACCTCAACATGACCACACCTCAACTGGTACATTTGAAGTTAGAGTATTCTCTCTCTCTTTTAAATCAGAATGTATGGATAAATGGTTTGATTAATGGTTGGTTATGCCTGTCTGCAAGTTTGTACAAATCCAAATGGCTTTATCATCGCACTGTCACAATAATCTCAGGCTTGTTGAGCTCCACAAGTCTCTTGTCAATGTCTTCAGTAAACTGGTGTGACTTCCATCCTGTCCTTATTACAGATCTGGTTTGTGGATGAACATCAAGAACTATCCCTGCTGCTGGGGTGTTTCTCATATTCATTTATTTTTCCATTTTAACTGAAATGGTAGGCACCTGTAGGTCTGAGGTACATGGTGGGCCAAATGAAATGGAGAACTGTATCCCTACCACCGACAAACGTGCAATATGTAAACATATACACATCTTTCATACGTATACATATGTGTGTTCGCACTGACACAATACTGATACATCATGCTGTCACTCCACACGACAGATTGCAGCAACTCATCAGGTCCGAACTCTAACTTTATCAGAACTTTCTAGACTTTCTGTTTAATCTCCATTCAACCACAAATAAAACAGGTGAGGGCTTTCAGTGTATAATCATAGCTGCTCTAAAACGTGCTATACTGTGCAAAAGTCAGAGACCACCCTAACTTAATTTTAATTCCAGTCTTCAAGTAATAGGTTTCAAGTAAAATGGAGTCAGGGAGTAGAGCAGACAAAATATATTTAACAGAAGGCTACACAGAAGTAAATAAAATATAGTTCTTTATGGAGACTGTTGTAGCAATTTATAACACTGTGTAATGTTATTCGGAGTCTTTCACTACCTGAAGTTTTAGAAGCTGTGTTTTTTGTTTTTTTTGCTTACATTGCTGTGACGTTCCTCTTCCTTACGCAAGTGGGTAATCGTTAATCTGAACTATCTAGTGAAAAAATGAGTAATTGTACTTAACAGATGTTCTGAGCGGCAATAAAATAAATAAAGGATGGTCTCTGACTTTTGCCCAATGTCGTACTTCAACAAAATCATAAATTGCTTCACTTGTTACAAAACGACAAAGATGTCAAGACTTCCAGCCCAAACGCCATCACACATACAGATGGGCCAAAGCTTAACATATGTGTATGTGTACATGGTGTGTGTGTTTGAGAGAGAGACAGAGTGTGTGTGTGTGTGTGTGTGTTTGACAGAAAGGTATGTATGTGTGTGTGTGTGTGTGTGTGTGTGTGTGTGTGTGTGTGTGTGTGTGTGTGTGAATGAGTGCACCTCGTACGTGCCTGAAAGTGTGAGTACATGTGTGTGTACATGAATGCATTTTTAAATAAATAAACAGAACAGAAACACATAATCTAAAATAAAATATTTGATACTGCTGAAGGAGAAAATGTGATTTAAGCTCTCACTCGCTCTCTCTTCTGTCACAAGGGTGTAAAAGTCCACATTAGCTCATCATCTAGCACAAGTGCCTGCACGTTTGATCCAGTTCACCCACAAACCACACCAGCTCTTCAAACTGATCAACACTTCAGAAACCTCACAGATAATTACAATTAATAACTAGGATTTAGCTCTACGGGCCACACCCAGCTTTATGCCATCAGTGTCTTACAGTGTGCTTCACAGTGTGGAGTCGGGTAAAACTCCATGAGCATTCTACGTAAACTGTTCAACTTTTTGCACCAGGCTTATTGTCCATTTCCAGATTTTCAGATGAATTTTGCATTGGGTTTGTAAGACTGCCTGCGCTCAGTGCACATGCCATTACACACAAACACAAATGCGGCATTAAAATGAAAGGATGGGTTAATGGTGAAATGAAAAAAACATATACACAGTACCTTTTAAAAGTATCAAAACTTACAGAGGCTGTCGTAAATAACGTGGATGGAGGAGCACAAGCGAGGGTGCTGAATGGCCTGAGAAGATCTGGTAGCATCTATCAATAGCAGTGATGAAACTTCTCAAGGTTTCTGTCCAGCTTACACTGAAAACAAAATAAACCACAAAGATTTAGATATACCAGAGTGAAAAGTGGAAAGGAGGTTGCTGTGCAAGGGCATCAAAAGCACGAATGAAAAGGAATGAAAAAAACCCAAAAAACCACAGAGGCACACACACACACACACACACACACACACCTGGCTAAAATCATGAATGAATGTCCAAACAAGGGTTTAGCAGATATTCTGACAGAAGAAAGAGGTGATACAATTCAACAACTTTACTTTAGTACGTTAGCGAGTGAAGAGCCACGAGCGCGCAGACACACACGCACGCACACACACATACACACACATTTATATATATATATATATATATATATATATATATATATATATATATATATATATATATATATATATATATATATATATATATATATATATACACACACACACAAGGTGATTGTACAGGCTTGTGTGCGTGTTAGGATGCTCGCTTTGTCTGTCACACGCAGCTCAGCACGCGTACGGGGCCATTAACTCCCGACTGCTTTTGGTTACTCAGTTCTTTGGTAGTTCGAATACAATTCGTTTCTGTTTGTTATCATATCTAAAATATGTGTTTCTATTTTTGTGCATCACATAATATTGTCTTAGCTGCTCGTCGAGCGCTTTGGTTCTTTTTTTAGCACTGCAGGATCAGCTGGACCCTCCGCGAGGAGCCCAAGCGACTCTCGTATGAAATGATGCTGTTTCATAGAAATATTACATGTTTTCCTCTCAAATTTTCAAGTCGTTCAGTTCTATTTTTAGCCTAGAAAATCGTTTCTATGATTAAGGGCGCTGAGGGGAGAAGGGGCGAAGGAGAGACGGCGAGGAAGTTTCCTGCGCTCGTAACTTCAGACCACTCGCAACTTTACTAATGATGACAGCTAATAAAAACCCCACTTTAACCCAGAGCCTACACGACCTTATCTCTGAACATCGATGTCCAGCTCATGAGGTGGTCACTTCAATCAAAAAGAATGACATTTCTTATCTGTTTCAGACCTGGTGTTTCAAGGAGGACTGTGTTTCGTCTAGTAATGTAGATACATGGACCTATTTAAACCAATGAACAGGTCGGGTGGTCCAGTATGATTGGCAGACAATCGTCCTACATGGTCTAGAGCGGGAGAAGCTCTGAACCGGTGATAAGGGCCTTTTATTCCAATGAGTTAAACCTACCTCTGTGTTTGTATATTATTGTCATCGAAAGCTATTTTCAGTCGTGAGTCCCTTCAGCCTTTACATAGCGCTTCCTCGTCAACCCAGTTCAGAAGTGACTGAGCTGATCATGCTTTCGGGGCTGTTCTCGTCACTCAGGGCCTCTCGGCTCTCCGGAGCGCGATGAATTAACTCTTTTAATTTTTCTATAGCACAACTATTTAGTTTAACATAACTTATTACCTGATTGGCTGGGTTTGATCACACGCATAATGGAGGTCACTTGCCAAGACCAATTTGAGGCACCTCATTTCCTGTAATAGACCAACTTGCCACGCAAAACATACGTACCATGACCCAAAGTCGACTAAGCTTATTTAAACCAATGGTCATGCATGTGATGTCCATTGGAGTGAACTCAAACACATGGGGTGACACAATGGTCTACGTCACACACTCGGCAGACTTCAACTTATCAGATCTCGGGGGTTACTGGCTCTCTACATGAGCCAAGACAAAGTCGACAGCTCACTTCTTGAGTTGTAATGAAATTGGGGGCTACGTATCGTTTACGATGAGCAGGGGAAGTGACGTCCTTTTTAAAAAGTCTACGTCAAAAGAAAAGCCAATCATGTGACCTAGACCACTGGGAGACGCCTTTTCAAACCACTTTGCTTGTTAGGTATTGGTCACTAAATCATTTAGACGGGTTTTCTTGCAACAGTGGCCATAATGAGGTAAAATAGAGGCAACAGTTTTAGGAGTCGATCCCACGAGAATTAAAACTCGTAGCTACGAGTTATGTAAGTGGTGGATCTCGTCCTGAGACACGTTGAGGCCACGTCTTGTGGACATGATATATTAACACACACACACACACACACACACACACACACACACACACACACACACACACACAAAGACAGTGAGAAAGAGAGAGAGAGACCTTTTTGGCTCTCTGTACAGTTATGTGTTATTTGCCTGCAGGTATTGGAATCTTTATTATGGGCAGTATGTTGCGTTACTGAATGAAGGGGAAACAGAATCTCATAGTGGTGTTACAACTGCCCGTGAGCCTGTGTGTGTGAGTGTGTGAGGGTGAAATATTGGAGGATTGGTGAGTTCTCAGGGCCCCTATCATGACGTACAGGCTCACGGTGATGCTTGCAGTGCCACACGTTGGCACCCTGTCATTTATATGCTGATAATTCTGAATGTACTTGGGAAGCTGTTGTGCGTGGCTAAACAGTATGGAACCTGTACGTGATGGCAGAAGGGGTGGGGTCAATTCAAAACTGAATAGTATCACATAAGAAATGCCCCCCACCGCCCACCCCCACCCATTAGACCTCTGTGTTTTCCCACGTGCGGACTGCTGGAGCCCCGTTGGTGGAAGTGGGATGTTGTTTGGGTGACTTTTCTGCAGCCGTGTGTGTGTGTGTGTGTGTGTGTGTGTGTGTGTGTTCACGGGCGAACTGGAGACGCCAGAAAAACTCTCGACTGAGAGAAGTTGTTGGGCTTTTCGCAATTAGAGATGACATTATTTCTAAAAAAAAATGTACAACAACAATAACAACAATGACAACAACAACAACAATAATAATAATAATAATAATAATAATAATAATAATATTGCTCTGGTAGTAATATTGTACACTGAAGACATATTTAAGCCCAGGCAGTCTGTTGTGAAGCATCTTCTGTTGTTAAATTCGCTGAATGCGCCTTCCGCAAATGCTTTTTGGGGTAAGGGCTTCCCAGCTAGATACTTATGAACAGCAAGCCCAGACCGCAAAAAGATTCGCGAGAGACAGAAGCAGATCGCAGTCAGTCCGCGGTGCAGTTTTTTTTTAAGTCCATCGACATCGAGCAGAGCAGCGACATCTTCCAGGTGCCTCCTGCACGGTCTCTCGTTCAATTCCTAATCTCGCGCCGAGTGTGCGCGCGCGTGTGTCCAGACATCGGCGAAGCGAGGGGCACTGAAAGCCTTTTCCGTGCCTGAAGTGTATTCCAACTCATTCACATTCACCGAGCACGGGGAGGGGGGGGGGTGTTAGAAGGGAGGGGGGGCGGGGGGTAGGAGGGTAAGAGAGGACGGGTTTCAGAACGGCCAGCGTCCAAATGCCTGTAATCTGCCCGCGAGCGCTGTCCGTGGTGCTGAATTCACTCCCACAGTTTCTTTCCTGCTATTTCCCCCTCGTTCCTGTCTAGCGAGCTGCACCGAATAGATTGTAGCCTCAATAAAAAAAATAACAATAAAATAAAAATACAACACACACATACAGAGAAAAAAAAAATCGGCATCGTCTTCCTTTTTCTTTACCCTAAGCTTCTTTTTTGTTGCAGTTGTAAATGCCATACATCCCCCTGGTTCGTGATCTCGTCTCGGCAGAGACCTGAGCAGAGAGAGCCGCTGGAGAGTGGAGAGAGAGAGGGAGAGAGGGAGAGAGAGAGTGCTCTGGGTGAGGAGAGAGCAGTCTGTAATCTGCTCGCAATAAATAGAGAGCAGCGAGGGATCTTATTGGACCAAACAAAAATCGTCATCCACCAATCGGTGTCTTGCTCATATAGGGACCCCCCTTTTTGAAAAAAAGAGAAAAAACGCGAGAGAGAGAGAGAGAGCGTGAGAGAGAGAGAGAAAGAGAGAGAGAGAGGGGGAAACCAAATTGTATCCTAGTTGGCGCAAGTGACCAGACAAATTCCGTGTAAGACGGTCTGATTACAGCGAGAGTTTGCTGTTTTTGAGCCCGACGTTATTGTCCAGTCACGTCTCGGAGAGGAGGCTTGTCATGTCAATGTGCGAATGCAGCGTGAGCGACGCGCGCCTGTGTGTGTTCAAGATTGCAATCACTATACTGCGGGTCACACACAAAGACAGAGAGCTTTTAGAGCTCACTGCCAGTGCTTGTCGATCAACACAATACTTTTCCGAACGCGGGCCCCCGAACCAACACTCCTCCCCATCTACCACCAAAACCACCCCCAATATTGTACAATGTAATTCAAGAGAGGAGAGCACCACATCGCCCTCCACACGACGACAACAACATGACAGGCTTCTGAAGCAATTTCATTGCATGACCACTGAGAGTTCACTGGCTGATACCACTGAGTGAGGACATGGGGGTCTCTCTCTCTCTCTCTCTCTCTCTCTCTCTTTACAAAAAAAAACTACCTTGACAATATCTCACATTCAGTACATAAACATGTATATGCATCAACTGTCGTTATACTGAATTAAATGATTACTTCTTTGTTTTCCATTACAATATCATATTATATAACAAAACGTCAATTAGTAACGTAACGCAGGTCTACCACAACAATCACAAAAACAAAACAAAACAACAGCGCCAATAACTTGACTTGTTCCTTTCAATAGACTGCTATTGTTGTTGTTCTTCTTCTTATTGTTGTTGTTATTATTATTACGTTTCCATAAACAATGAATCTAACACAGAGAGCAAAATAAAAGTCACTTAATGATGTTCAGACATCCTTAGAATAAGAGCCCTAGCTCTAGCTAACATTACTGGTAGCTGAATTGTTCTACTTACCAGAAAAGTTCTGCTCCTATATCCACATCATAGCAATCATTTGTCAAAATGCACCACAAAAGTCTCTGGCAATCCCTTTTTGGAACTCTATGCAAGAAACTGTACTAGGTGGGAGGGTCACGATCTATATCTGGACTCCCCCCCCCCCCCCCCCCCTCTCCCATACATACACACACACACACGCACGCACACCAGTCTGAACTCATCCCAAACCAAGATCCCCCCTCCCGTCCCTTAATCACTGATATTCTTCTCGTGTCTTCGTTGGTGCAAGGGGAGGTTGAGGTGGCTCAAGGCTAGAGAGTTAAGGCTAGAGAGAGACAAACGTGTAAATATCGCGCCCAGATGCCACCATTAGGATGGGTTTTATTGGGTGGTCGTTTCATTTGCGGACGTCTCCAGTCAGTCACGATTTCTCCCCCTTCCGTCTGCACCGCACAGCGACTGCATCTCCTGACGCAGCCAACGCGCACATATTACTCACTACAGCAGTCACGACTCTGAGAAATCCGCGCTGCCACTAAAATTACACCGCCACCGGTGAATTATTGAAGACGATATCGCTATGTATGGGCTTTAGGGTGCAAAAGAACGCGCTAATTGAACAAAAAAAGGTCAAGGTAATCGAGACCGAGCTTTTCTTGGGCTGTTGTTCTTGTTGCTCTCTTTCCCACACGGTGCTCGCACAAACACCACCAGCTCACTGCCCATTTCAGACTTCAGCACTTCGCTGTAGGGCTGCGTCGTGGTAGCACCGCTAAGGCGAACGGAGCAGGAGTCCAGAGGAGCCCGCCTGCTAAAACGATGGTTTAGTGCATGTTTTAGACTGCACAGCCTCCAGCCCAGGTCGCCTCTGGCCAGCGACCGCTCTATCACGACTGCCTTTAAACGCGCAACTGTTCCTCCCGCTACAGCGCAGACTCTGGTGCCAGATTTCGGTTGGAAGTCTGCGCGCGCTGCAGGTTTAAAGCTGCACGTCTGCCACAACAACGTCCTGTATGGCCAAAGCAGTGTGGCATGCAGGGTGTCGGGACGCTAAGACTGGACTGAACAGCCCCAGAGCACATAAAAAGCCAAGCAAACAAAACAAAACACAAAACCGCATGTGTGGCTGCTGCTGGGCACCAGAGCAAACACATGTTCAGCTCGGAGCCACGGAAAAAGCCCGTCTGTTGCAGCAGAGTGTGTAACGCAAATGACGTGGGCGGAAGAGTAAAATCCGAGCGAGTCCGCCTGTGGCCACATTGTCTTGAGCTTTAAACTGCACAGAAACTCCCCTGTTCAAACAGCAGCACAAAACTTAGGCTATGCGTTTGGAGTTCCTCCTTTGGAGGAGCACGTTACCGGCGCCGCGATGTCCCTACAAAACGTTTCCCCCCCTTTAAATTCAGTTTTAGGGAGGGAGGGGGGTCTCAGGTCGAAGCCCTGCACATTCAGTGTTTTCAGCACTCTAATGTGTTCAGTCTGTGGGTTTCCCTCTCGCCGGCTCTGCTGCAGCTCTCTCACTTCTCCCTCTCTTTCCTTCTACTTCTTTCTCATTCACGTCTTTATCTAGCGTCCTCTTCACACCTATACCTCAACATCGCCCCTTGTTCTTCTGCTCTGAGGGATTTCCATTCGCGAACTTTCAGCTTGTAGCGGGGAGAGAGAAAAAGCGAAGAAGAGAGGAAAAAAATGGCTCAACAGCGCCGTCAGACAAATGAGTTTGGTCTTGCTTTTCCCCCCACTGCTTCTCGTATTTAGCTTTTGAAAGATTTCCTGCTCTAGAGGGAGAGAGGTTGGGTTTATTTTGTGTGCAGCGGAGAAAAAAAACATTTAAAAAAACGCACATGTGAAGAGAACATCTATTAGCTGGAGTGAAAAAGCCCATGCCACTTGTTTGAAAAGAGACGGACTTGTTTACCCCTCTACACGGTTTCCGTGGCGGGAATGGCACAGTGTATAAAACCCCACCATCATCCATGCACCAAAATAAAAGAGAGAAAGAAAGAAAACACCCAACATGCCACACAACCAAACACAAAATCATAAGTACGTTTAACCAAACATCGCTTTGCATGTGTACTTACCGGTGCAGCGAGCCCTGGCTGAAAGGAGGGAAACACACATACGTACACACACCACGCATCGCACACACACACACACAGATCCATATATATTTTAAACCAGTCAAACGTGACCATATTGCACAAGCACAAAGATGAGAATCAAATGGTGTCTTTGATTCATGGCTAACCTCAGCAACACGTCCAAGGTTTCTCAGAATTGCAGTCCTTTTTATACAAGTGTTACCCCCTCTGCCTATTTCTGGAGCGCGATCAAACACTGATGCTATTTTTAGCTCGCAGTAAGAAAAAAACACTCACAAAGGCATCGCTCAGGAGCGTTACGTGGAGTGCATGCAATGTACATTAATTTTGCCTCTCCAACTCCGTGCAAGGGCTTCGAGTCGCCTCCGTTGCATCGTTGCAGTGATTTCTTTCTCTTTTTTTTGGTTTAACCAACTGCCTCAATGCGCCCCCCACCCTCCTCTACCACCAGCCCTCCTCTCTGTCTTTTGCCTAAAACAGCCCAAGACTGATCGGTGGAGATCCGTTATGATCTCTCTTGGTGTTTGAGTTTGGCTTGTTCCCGCTCTCCCTCTCCTCTTTATCTCTCTCTCTCTCGCTCTCCTCTTTATCTCCCTCTCCCTCTCTCTCTATTCTCTTCATTACACGCGTCTTACGCGGTGTGTCTCCATGCAACTTTCGCTTGGAAACTCAGGACGGATTCGCTGCTCATGAGAGAGAGAGAGCGAGAGAGAGAGCGAGAGAGACAGAGGAGAGAGAGATAACAAGTTGTATACAAAACAAAATTCTTCATATGTACATTTACATGCATAAGATCAGCAGAAAAACGTTGCTAATTAAGCCTTGCGGTGTGTTTTTATTTTTTTCTGATGGTTGCTGCGTCAGTTACTAGGCATTGACGTCACGTTTAGGTTTTCCCACTTTACTGTCCATGGCTGCTGATTACACACAGCGCTGCCGCGTCTCCAGCACCCATATATGCACACGCACACAACACACGGACGGCCTCGCCGTAATGAAGACGGTCTGTGACGAACCCAGAGCCCTGTGTTAAAACGGGGCTGACAGTATCGGTTCTGTCGCTCCGGCGTCTCGGAGCGACCTCCAGTGTAGTAGCTCCTCCACCGTCGCGACGGTGACTCGTTTAGCCATGCAGGGACTTCAGTGCTGGGTACACCGTGTATCACACTAGTCTCAAAAGCCTCACTTTCACTCTTTCGGGGCACGAACCCCTGCTCTTAGGAACTCATTGCTAGGGGTGTATCTGTAGCTCGCGCAGCCCTTTAAGAGCGAAAACGCAATTCCTACTAAAAAAAGAGCTACATGGGAGTTTCTGCTGGTTTCAGTGTTTTCTGGCACTGTTTTCATTCCGCTGTTTCCTATGAAAACACAGTGAAACGCTGTTTGATGAAAGAGGGGAGTGTATGTGTGCTGCGCCAAAACACTGATAGTCTTTAAACCTCTCCGAGGCTGAGGGACATGAAACATGCAGCTTTTAAGCGAAATAAGAAGCATTTAAAAAGACAAATTCAAGCATCCAACCTGTGCAGCAGACAGCGGTGCACATTGACGCTAGCTTCTCTGAACACATGGCCGCACGGTGTCGCCAAACACCGTATCAGAGCCCCTCCAAGCACCGATGTCTTCAACTCTGCGACCTGTCAGGTAAATAAAAATGTCAGCTAGATGTTTTTTTTTCTTTTCTTCAAATGAGAGTAAACAATGAAGATCAGTCCCGGAACAAGTGTAGCATCTCCTTAACATTTCCAAAACTTAAGAAAACGTAGGTGATGTAATCACATGTAACACTTCAGCTGTTCACATATAAGTGAAGTCCTATATGGAAACATAAGCTATGGGGTTTAAAGATTTAATATGATCCACGTATCTAACCCAAAACCACTTAATTGAATGAATGAATTCAGATACTCTAACGAGTCTATTGCTGAGGCGTTAGACTGCACATGCATCGTTTTCTACAGAAAAGCCTCGCCGAAAAAATGGCAAGAATTGGAGCAGCCAGTCATGAGTGCAAGGTCACCATGCCCAATGCCAATCATCAGCTAGAGCGATATAAATCCCCCTGGTATTTAGGCTGTGGAGCTGTGGAACAACAATCTCTGGATTGATGCAGCTCCTTCCAATACCATTATCAATGATTCCCAATTCTTGTCTTTGAGGATCCTCAGCAAAGCTCCCCATATTTTTGTGTTTCTCACCAAAACATATCAATATTTCAACTTCAATAAGTGGATTAGTTGGATCAGGTAGATTGGGAGCACATCAAATACTAAAAAGGTGCAGGACAGGGGTCCTTCAGGACCAGCACCTTTAAGATGAGTTTGAGTGTCATTTGTGGTCCGGAATTAGTCATCCAACATCAGCATCTGACCTCACTAATGCTCTTGTGGCTGGATGCAATCAAATCCTCAGAACAATATTTCTACTTTAATGTCTTCCCAGAGGAGTAGTGGTGGGTACTGCAGAAAGGAGGAGACAAACTCTCCATTAATACCCTTGATTACAAAAGAAATGCTGGATACAGCAATCAATCCAGCAGTCATATGGAAAGCAGTCATGAACTATGGATTTAGATTTCAATAATCTGTTTCATATATTGTGAAGATGCCAGTAAGTACACACGAGTGAAAGGGCAGGTTAAGACATGGGAGCTTGCTTTGTTTGCTAATAGGCTGATGCTAGTTTTTATCAGTGAGGTAGAGCTGGTGTAATCTGTTTTACACATCTTTAGCCACAAACTTTGAATGAGGTCTGCAATAGTAACACATATAAAGAGTGATAATGTTGATGTAGCAATGAGGCTAGACGCTCCCCACTGAAGCTAAAAATATCCCGAATTCAGCTGACTTTGGGCTGGAAGTCGCTCAAAGCTTCTCCTTGTTTAACCTACAGTGCCTCAGCTCCAATAAAAAAGAGCAGTGCTCATAGTTCCAACAGGCACGTAGGATGCAAAGCGAAAATCACAGACATGAGCTGAATTAATTTCTTTATCTCACTGTTAGTGATCATCTGTCATTTTTATGTGTCAGTGCAAAAGCTTTTTTTGAATTTTTGTGCAACAGGTATCATGAAAGAAAGAAGGAGTATCTTCATACTCCAGGGAGTCTGGAAACCTCCCTTGTGTTTGCTAAATTAAAAAAAAAATATATATATATATTATTTTGAGGCCAAAAAACTCTATTACTCTATTATCTCTACTATTATTCTAGCATAAAACTTCAGAACAAAATAGCATCATACCATCTTTAACGATTCCTGGTGTATTTAAATGATGATCACTTCTACTGTGACTAGGCTTATCCGGAATGATATCAATATAAAATGACTGCGGTTCCAGCAGCACATAAAGCACAGACACCACGCCAATGAGATTTTAGCACCACGGACAGAGCCATAATATTGTCAGGCCAACATGTTGCAGACTGAATGACTACAGGATCTCACCACACTTTTAACCATACATGAGGCAGTGCTGATATAATTGATACAATTTAATATTGTGGTATTGTCCAAATACTCTAAATGTACAGGAGGTAGTGAACATCTGCCAAAACAACATTTCTTTAGAAGCCAGGAGTTTTAATAGAGAGTTTATTTCCCTTTTTACTACCTCTAGAAAGACTCTACACTAGATCTTGGAACATTGATGTGAGGATTTGACTGTATTCAGCCACAAGAGCATCAGTGAGGTCAAGTAAGGATATTGGATGACTTGTTCTGGATCACAAATGCCACTCCAACTCCTCGTAAACTCCTCCAGAGAGTGTAGTTCCACTGCTGCACAGACCAATGCTGGGGTGTTATATACCCCAATAGCGGACACTTGTTGTCCGGCATTGTGACCTTATGCTGATGTGCAACCACAGAGGATCTGATTCCACTGGCATTGCTTTTCTACAGAGATTATACAAGCTGTGGGTGTAACTGAACATCTGTGTCAGCAATGGGTCCTCCTTAAAGTAGCTGAATTCACTAGAAATGATCCTTTAAAAAGAAGCGTCTGCATATTTATGGACAAGTAGTGTCTAATGCAGTGTCATGCCTTTAGATGATATTTAAATTAGATACCTGTCATAGTTTCCTTTGATGAAACAAATTGCACCAAAGGGAATCCGTTTGGAAACGCAAATTTCCAGCACTTTGTTAGTTTATATAAACAAATGTTATTGGGGACATAATGCTCATTATCTATGATTACTTCTACAATTTAAAAATTCTGTAAAACCAATACAGGTAGACCCATATATAATGTCCATTAACATTGACTTAGATTATCATATATTAACACAAATAAAAGAAAATAGTAGCACAAATTGTACCATAAAGGCACCTTTGATACCATAGAGAAACAATTTTTGTGAACAGAGATGTGTCAATACATTAAAAAAAAACAAAACGATAAACATAATTCAGAGTTTGCATAACTGTTAAAGGGAAACTCCATAGATTATTTTCTTACATGAATTAATGATCAAGATATAAACAGTCAGCCTCTGACTTCTTTACAGTTGTGATGATAGGTGGTGATAGGAACTAGTGGTCATCATGTCTACAA
This sequence comes from Megaleporinus macrocephalus, assembly GCA_021613375.1. Taxonomy (NCBI): domain Eukaryota; kingdom Metazoa; phylum Chordata; class Actinopteri; order Characiformes; family Anostomidae; genus Megaleporinus; species Megaleporinus macrocephalus. The sequence continues at coordinate 43,746,874 of CM038702.1, forward strand.
CATCTTCACCTCCTGGTCACTAACCCAGCGGTTACAATCTCGGCTGAGACCAAGAGTGCAAGCTTTAAAGACTTGGACAAAATACCATTTCCACAGATTTTCCAAGCAAGGACTTCACAAGAGGTGGACAGTAACAAAATACATTTACAAGTACGGTAATTGAGTAATTGTCAGTGGACAAAAGTTCTTTTATTTAAAAAGTCAAATTAAACTCCTCCTACACTCCTCCTATGAAGTGCTGCTGCATTTTTTGAACAGCTGAACTTGGCAGTTGTTCTGTAGCACATAAAGATGATACATGTTCCAACATTTTTTTTTTACAAATATCTGTGATGTATTTGAGATGAGACATGAGTAATGTGTTTGTGAATGTGAGATGAAACTAGTGACAAAAGCAGACATAACTGCATGTAAACGTGTACGGGAAACAGTTGGCTTGGAAACTATTTGGTCCATAACACCACCTGTGTGAATCCAGTGCTGACGCATACTAATAGTTAGCTAGTATATAATTCAGTTACTGTCCGTTCAGAAATATATTTTTAATATTGTTTAATAAACTTAGCAATATTAGTAATATTGTGTAAAGGCAGTGGATTCTGTTGGCTGTTTCATTAGTCATTTCATGAGTCATTAGGTTCTGTAAATGCATTCTGGTAACAATACAACAATGCACATTATTAGAAAATGTACTTTGAAAAATTTAGTATTTTTAAAAGTGAGTACCCAAGAACTTTAACTCAAGTAAAGATTTTACTGAACAACTTTTACTTGTATTGGCGTAATAGCTAAATGATTTAGAATCTGATAGCAGTAATGCATCTCAAAAAAGTAGGGACAGGTTCAGACCAACAGCTGGAGTTTTGTAGGATTGTAGCTGCTCAGTAGTCCTGGGTCTTACTGGATTTTATGTTTCATGATGCTCCAAATGTTTCTACTGGTGACATGTCTGGACAGCAGGGAAGCCAGTTCAGCACTGGGACTCTTCTTCTGTGAAACCATGCTGTTGTGATGGATGCAGTATGTGATTTAGCATTGTCTTGCCTAAATATGCAAGGCCTTGCCTAAAAGAGAAGCTGTCTGGATGGGAGCATGTGTCGTTCTAAAAGCTCTATATACTGTTCAGCATTGGTAGTGCCTTTCCAGATGTGTAAGCTGACCACAGAGCAGTTTTTGAGTTTTGGCCCAGAGAAGATGTTGGTGTTTTTAGATTGTTTTGACGTAAGTGTTCCTGAGCCCATGCATAGATTTACAGTACAGAATCCTGTTTTTAATGCAGTACTGCCTGAGGGCCCGAAGATCACAAGCATTGACCATCGGCCTTGTCCCTTGTGCGCAGGGATTTCTCCGGGTTCACTGAATCTTTTGATGACATAACATACGATACATGGTTGGATATCCAAAGTCTTCGCAATTTTACGTTGAGGAACATTTTTCTGAAATTGTTCCACAATTTCACCAATTTGGTCCACCAATTTTTTCGCAGATTGGTGAACCTCTGCCCATCTTTGCTTATAGAAAGCTCTTTTTAAAAAATTTTCCAACCTGTACTCTTTCTTACAACATCCTGGATATCTCTCCACTAAGGTTCACTGGGATGCCCTAATTAACCTCTTGGACTGCTTGAATGTCTAAATATTAAATGCTAGTGGTCTCTGAAAATAAACTTATTATGATGTTATGCTGTCCATTAGGTAAACAAAACATGCTTAAAAAAATCAAGGTAAAGGTCATTATTTAGCTTAGGGTGGAGCTGTAGCAAAATGGTTCACATGTTTGATCCTTCATAGACTAGTAACTGTAACTATGCATAGAATACCTTGAAAATAGAGAATTGTTACTCATTTCCCAAAGCAAACACAAACAAGATGTTTAAGATCTCAGTTAATGTGTGTAAAACCAAATTACCACTAAGAATGTTTCAGGAGAAAAAAAACAAAAATTGTGTTGCCATTAAAGCTAGCTTTTTTACACCGCCATGGCGAGTAAGTTAGCAGCCAGCCAACAGTGGAGCTAACATGGGGCCCACTATAAACCAAGGGGTATTTCATATACTGCCCTCCACCATGAATGGATTTTTACTCTATATGTTTAATATATTTTACTATGTCTGTGAAGTGGCACACTTAATGACTTTGTTTACGTCTTAACAATTTAATGACGCAGATAATTTTCTTGTAAAGAATGGTGAATTCTCCATAAAGTTAAAATGTCCAAGCAAAGAACAGAAGCCTTAATTTTATGAGAAAATGCTTTACAGCACACATTTACCATATATTAAACCGATGAACATCAGGTGTGTAAACGACATATTCATAATGTTTATAGTGTGAACTGGGACACCATCAAAAGCGACCAACACTCCATTCTTTGCTCTTATTTGATTTGATTGGTCATATTTACAGTGACAGCCATTATAAACATCTACTTTATCAATATTTGCAAGTAACTGGAAAGGCCTTTATAGCCCCACCTAACAACTGACCAACAAACATAAACAGACGCTTCAGGATTCCTCAATGTTGTCCATTATTAAAAAAAAAAACATGGAAAGGAAGTCAGTTTATTTGATAAAATTGGCTCATCTTGTCCATCTGGATGGTGCACAGAGGGCTTTCTAGATATCAACACAGATTGGACGCTGCCTAACCACCTAGTGTTTTTGCTTGCTTAAGTAGACTGGGCTATGCTGCTTTCCACAGGTCCCATTAAAAACATCATCCAAAATATTTACATTGGGTTTCTCACACATGTTTCTTTTTCCTTTGTTTGATGTCCCCCTCCTAACAACCCCCCCAACCCCCACCCCCACATCTGCTCTCCATCGTTTCAGTTCCTCTACCCAGCGAGACACATAGACACATTCTAGGAAACGGACACTGCTCCGGTGGTTTCAATATGGGAGCCGAGAGAGAATCAAAATTGATGAGGGTTTGTTTGAATTTCAAGCTTAGATTAAGAATCTCCGCCCTTATAGCCCTCTCTCTCTCTCTCTCTGTTTATTTTTCCGTCTCTCCTGCCTAAATGATGTCAATGGAAGCCGAGCTATAGAGCTATTTATAGCATCACCCCCTCCCATCAGAATCACATGATTCAGAGCCGAGGCACAATAACTACCTCAAGAGAGGAGTCTGCATGAATAGAGACGGTGAATATTTATGAACGGGCAGACTGCTGTCACATGATGTTCCCTCTCCGTAACATGTTAAGTTTAGGGTTGGAAAGTGATATTGAAATCCTGGGCCCTCCTAGAATCACTTTTAGGTCTTTCTTTCATTTATTTTTATCTCTTTCTTCTTTTTTAAAATTTGTAACCCTTGTTTCATTCATTCATCATTCGAGAAGTAACAACACCCATACAAAAATGTGATATTTATGTGATATATCTGCCATATATTCACATATATTATAATGAGTCAGGGGACATATTAGACATATATATATATATATATATATATATATATATATATATATATATATATATATATATATATATATATATATATATATATATATATTTTCATTGGTCGTATCTGTCCACAGAAAAAACATATACCTCCATTTCTGATTATTTTAATTTTCCTATATCATTTTAACAAAACAGGTGCTGTTTACATTGTGTGAAAATTTCATGATGAATGGACCAATGAAAATGCTTCAAAAAAGCGTGGAAAAATTCTGGTTCTATGACTTACATTGAAAGTATAGAATTTGGCCTCTCCTGTAAAAAAGTCACTATTTTGGAGATGGACATGGTTTGAACATGGTTTCTTTGGACAGTGACAATGTATATATAAGTATCAAATCTTTAACATTTAGGCATCATAATTGCACCATACATACATGTCTGACAGATGGGTAAACACATACATAATATATAGAGCAACATGCATGCAATATTTTTCTTTGGACAGCAACGACATATGAGTAATATATGCCATACACATACAATATATCCATACACTTATCAACCGTAACATTACAGCCACCTCCTTGTGTCTACACACATTGTTCATTTTATTAGCTACATTTACCATACAGAAACACTTTTTAGTATTACACTGTAGTCCTTCTGTTTCTCTGTATACTTTTTTATACGCCCTTTCACCTGGTTCTTTAATGATCAAGACCCCCAAAGGACCACCACAGAGCAGATTATTTGGGTGGTGGGTCATTCTCAGCATTGCAGTGACACTGACGTGGTGGTTGTGTGTTAGTGTGTGTTGTGCTGGTGTAAGTGGATCAGACACAGCAGTGCTTCTGGAGTTTTAAACACTGAGTCCACTCACTGTCTACTCTATTAGACACGCCTACCTTGCTGGTCCACCAAGTAGATGTACAGTGGCAAGAAAAAGTATGTGAACCCTTTAAAATAACCTGTTTTTCTGCATTAATTGGTCATATTGGATTAAATAATTGGTTGAACCTTCTTTGGCAGCAATAACCTCCAACAAACGTTTCCGGTAGCTGCTGATCAGACCTGAACAACGCTCAGGAGGAATTTTGGACCATTCTTCCATACAGAACTGCTTCAGCTCAGCCATATTCTTAGGATATCTGGTGTGAACAGCTCTCTTGAGGTCATTCCACAACATCTCTATTGGATTCAGGTCTGGACTCTGACTGGGCCACTACGGAAAGGCAGATTTTCTTTTTTAAAGCAATTCTGTAATAGATTTACCTTGATGTTTAGGGTCATTGTCCTGCATCACCCATCTTCTACTGAGCTTTAACTAGCGGACAGCCACCCTGGCCTTATTCTGTAGGATACCTTGATAAACTTCAACGTTGGGATGATGTTTTCATGTTGTCATGCAGTGCCCTTTTTACACCATATGTAGTGCTGTGTGTTCTTCCCAAACAATTCTACTTTGGTTTCATCAATCCACAAAACATTTTCTCAGTAGCATTGTGGAGTGTCAAGGTACCCTTTGGCAAACTTTAGACATGCAGTGATGGCTTTTTTGGAAAACAAAAGCTTCCTCCTGCCTGTTCAATGATTTGTGTATGGTAGACTCATGAACAGAGATGTTAACCAGTTCCAATGTTTCCCTCAAGCCTTTAGCTGTTACTCTAGGGTTCTTTTTTTTTTTTACCTCTCTGAGTATTTTGCATTGTGCCATTGGAGTCAACTTGACGGGGCACCCACTTCTAGGGAGAGTAAACACAGTACTAAATCGTCTCCATTTGTAGACAATTTCATCAAACTGTGGTCTGATTAATACATAAAGTCTTGGAGATTCCTTGGTAACCGTTTCCAGTTTTATGCAAATCAACAATTCTTGACCGTAGGACTTTGAGATCTCTTTTTGGCGAAGCATGCTTCACATCAGCAGATGCTTCTTGTGAATAGCAAACTCAAAAAGTCAAAGTAGCTCTACACTTCACTCCAATCTCGTTTCACTGATTGGACTCCAGGTTTGCTAACTCCTGATTCTAATTAGCCTTTGTTGAAGTCATTAGCATAAGGGTTCACTTACTTTTTCCACCAACACTGTCAATGTTTAATGGATATGTCCAGTACAGACATGAAATATTCTAATTGTTTGTGTGGCATTAGGTTAAGCACCTTGAGTTTGTCTATACTTGGGACTTAGATGTAGATCAGATCACGTTTTATAATCAATTATTGCAGAAAACTAGGTCATTTCAATGTTTTTTTACATACTTTTTCTTGCCACTGCATCTACATAGATTAGACATGTCTACCTTGCTGGTCCACCATGTAGATGTAAACTGCACTGTTAGATGTCATTGGTTGCTACACAGTTTGTGTTGATAATCCTCTAGTTCTTCATCAGTGGTCACAGGATGCTGCCCACCGGGACACTGTTGGCTGGATGTTGCTGGTTGGTGGACTATCCTCAGTCCAGCAGTGAAAATTAGGTGTTTCAAGACTACAGCAGTACTGCTGTGTCTGATCCATTCATACCAGCGCAACACACACTACCACACCACCATCATGTCTGTGTCATTGCATTGCTAAGAATGATCAATCTTCCTAATAGTACCCACTCTTTGGTGGTCCTGTGGAGGTCCCACTCCAAAGAACAGGGTAAAAGGGGATAAACAAAGTTTGCAGCTAGACTACAGTCTGTAACTGTTGAACTACAAAGTGCTGCTTTATGTTAAATAGACAATGTGTGTATATATAAGGTGGTGGTTATGGTGTTATGGCTGAGCGGTGTATATATAGTAAGTAATAGTGATATAATAGAATAATATAAGTTGGATATAGCAGGAAAAATCTCTGTATTGCTACAGTCGGAACAAAACCTCTCTTTCCATTGTGCACAAATTTCATGTTTCACTGACGTTTTTTTCTTCTATAAAGATAGCATTTTGGGGATACATGGTTTGGTTCCAAAAGTAGTGATATGACAATACATGTCATATACTTGAAATCCATAGATTTCTGTCTGATAAAATTGATTTTCGGTACTGGGTTTAGGATTTTGCATTCTGACTCACTGTGACGTCACGATGCACAGTTGCCCTTCTATACATTATTAATTCCCTCTCTACTCTAATGTACTTTAACTCGAGGGGTTCATTCGGTAAGCATCTCAATACAATAAACTCAAAAAAATGGAAAAAAAAACAAAGACGAACAATAATAATCCCCAAACAGACTCGTTCCTATCGCGTATCCCGTGTGATGTGCCAGTGCTGTACAGTCCTCCTCAATTAATCCAAGCTGCTCCCTCCATTCACATGCAGGCCTATTGCGTAACAAGTCTAAGTCTACCCCTCCTTTAAAACACTCACACGCTCACGCGCGCGCACACGCACGCGCCTTCGATTGAGAACATCCATCCCGTTGCAGCTTCGCATTCAAGATAAGAAGCAGCAACCATTCAAATGGTCACCAGCCCATGCAGCTCATCCGCACCTTTAACAGAAAACAACGAAGAGCGTCGCTGCTGTAAAACCCCTGAATATATATGAATCGCTCCACTGCGACGCGCTCGAGCAGAGCACGAACGTATAGCTCATATAGCCTCTCCACCACACTGGAAAAGCGTGGATCTTTATTAGTATTCTTTTATACCGTAAAAGCATGTTCCACACAACTGCGGCATTCTGTGTGTTACCCCAACGGCCACACGTGTGGGGGAGCACTTCTTTCTGGTTCCTGGTTGACATGTTAACACTCCCTGGTTGCTATATTTAGTAAGCCTCCCAGTGCTGTTACTATTCCAGGCATTGTACATGAGGGGGCGGATGCTACTCGTTCATGAAAAAGAGGATAACACTCTTTCCCTCGCAGCTCTTAAACCACACTCATCTCTCTCTTTTTTTTTCTTTTGCAGGGCTGCAGCAACAATGAAACTGTGTGCCTGCTATTCACTATTATTGAGAATTTTCATCTTCAGCCACTGGCACGATCGTTCACTTGATCTTCGTATTTCGACTTCACAAGCTCCACTTCTATTTGGTCACATCTATGAAATCAAGTTGCTCAAAGCAGCGTGAGCCATCATTTCAAATACCTGTTGATGAAGTGCACGAACATGGCAGCAGCAGGGCATCGTGTTTTTGTTAATCTCTCCCCGTTTCGGTAAACCGCGAGCCAGATTGTTTCACACAGGCTACTGTTAAATAGTGCACATAATTTATCTATGGCTCTAGACAGATTCATCAGGTCGGGTTTACATTCATTAACAGCACAGCTGTTGAATCCTGAGGATGGGGTCCATGCTAGCAGTCACTGTTATGCTCTGTGTCCACTCATCTGCACTGAGAACAGCCATAAATAAGCAGAGCGAGTTCAGGAAGGTTAATAAAGGCTTCTTTCTCCAGCGTCTTTCTCGAGGGTTGGAGGGTGTCTGGGAGAAATGAGAACTGAAATGCTACTATTTTTAATCCAGAGGAGGCTCCAGTCTCCGCTAGACTAGTTTCACGACGCAGGGTTTGGGGATTCTTGTAATTTGTAGCTACTATATTGGTGTGAATGTGACTAAAACATGAGATTCTCTTCTCGGCGCTCCACAATCACGCATGCGCACAAAATTGCAGGCGCCTGGTCTGGGAAATACCTTTGTCACGAGCGCCGACGGGTAGAGACTAGCAGGACAACAGCGCCACCTACAGCACGCACGCGCTTCACACGGGCACAGAGACACATAAAGCACAGAAAGGTCCTCGAAACACGGCAAAATGGGATAAATAAACAGTTCGAGCAAGACAAGCGAATCAGAGAGGCAAATACAAAAAGAATGATAAATAATAATAATAATAAAAAAACTAAAGTGTTGGTTTAATCTGTGTACCGTCTCCGTGACCCGCCTAATACGCGCGCGTTATGGTAGACAACACATACAACATCGAAAACCAGTCAAACCCGTCGTGTAAAGAAGGAACGAAACACAGTTTTGTTTCAAACCGTATGTTTTCTTACCGTCAAAGAAGGCACGACTCGCGGTTTGTGGGCTTGGTGGGCCATCTAGTGGTGTGACCAGAACATTTTCTTTGTGTAAACGTGAAGTTGGGGGTCATGGCTGGGCCACGTTAAGCAGGAGGCCTCAACCCAAATTTGGATTTCTCGTACATCTCAAAGCAGTTATTAACATTTAGAGCGTTGCTAAACAACCCCGAGTGCTCTCACAATCTTCATAAATTCTACTTCGTCCCATTTTAGGTTTAGTTTTGGTGTTTTTTAATATCGGTACCTGCAGCTGTTTGGATAACTAGCTAACGTACATGTGAACGTTATTTCAATTACGTGTTTACGTTCCAGCTGTGCGCGTGTGGTCGGTTGCTTAGTAACAGCGGACTCTCAAACTCGATAAAGTGTAAGAGTTTCCTGACTTCGTTTAGTTCAGGTTTAGTTGTTTTATGATTCTGTGAAAATCTTCTATCATTCAGATCATAACTTGAGATAAAAAGAAAAATATCTGTAATACTGTCCCAGAATTAAGATGCTTTCTTGGATGCATTGTGGGAAACTGGTGACTGGTCCTTTAATCCTATTAGAGGTGAATTCCAACCTCGAACTATGCTGATTACCGTATAGCAGATAGCCAATAAATAAACTGCAGACCACTCCTTAAATGCTTGTTGTAGTCTTGATATCAAAACAATAGTAAGACAATAGTTTTGAACTTTGGTGTTCAAATAATGCAACTGCATTAGACATCAGTCAATAGTGGCTGCCCATTCCAATATCACGTTATCATGAAGCAACTAGTCGATTTTGTCACAATGTTACAGCACACCAGCATTCACTATTCATTATTCATTCCTTTGTTACTCCAGTACACTTTGACTCGAGATGCTTATCAATTCTCACACAACAAGCGATACTTGCTTGGATGCATTCTGAAAAAACTGCAGACTGGTTCTTTAAGAATTCCATTCTCAAACTGCAACTCTTGAAGGGTTCCCTAGTCAAAATAGTCCTTAAGATTGATGAAAAACAGCAGGAACGCTTTTTGGTGCTGTTCAGAACCACTTTTGGAACTCGAGGTGTTTATATGTAAAACTCCTCAAACTATACTTGTAAAAAAATGGTATAACAAGCTTTAAATATCTGTTCGATTGGAATTTCAACCTTGAGTTACGCTGATTACCATAAAGCAGATAGCTGATATTGCACTGTGATATCACAATGTAACATTGCACAGCTGCCCCCCTACCCAGCTCATTTACATTTACAATAAAAAATAGCCTCTTAAAAAAAGCTAGCTGCCTTTGCGTGTGAAATTGCAATCAGGTACTGAGCTTTCATTATTAAGCAGTGCTCATAAATGACCTTCAACACTAGTTAAACAACTGTAGCTAAATGACGATTAACTTAACTTTAGCACCCTTTTTGCGGACATGAAGTAGAACCAGACAGGAAAGATTGAGTCAGCTAAAACAAGCTAGATAGCAATGAATCAATTTAGCACTACAACAATTCTTTTGACTTTTTTTTAATCCAAAACACTTAAATAACTTCTCAAACTGCTGTAAAATATGCATGCAAAAAGATGGTCCAAAAACCAAACCAGAACTCCAAAATTGATGTAAAAAGTTTGAAAAATTAAGAATTTAGTTACTGAAATTTCTGTTCTGAATGCAAGTTAGGGAAGCTATCGTTTGCAAAGACAGTCATTCAGTTGTACATCACTAAAAATACCATTTCTTTACATACTCACCAAATATTATGCAAAGCCCAAACACTGGGCACAAAAGAGGACCTGGTACAAACTTAAATACCTATTTTCAAAAATTAGCAAACAATGACAAAGAATTTGACTGGGACTAGACTTTATCATAAAATGCGGAGGGAAAACACTCGTATCTTACAAAATCATTTGAGGACAACTTAACAAAAGCGCTCAAAAACTACAAGGATTTAAAAATAAACAAAAAATAACAAAAACACAAAGTACAAAGGATGTGTCACCATACAAAAAAACAAGCCCAAAATTACACCTCTGCAGTGTTTTGTTCCACAAAAAAACAAAAAAACAAAAAAGACAAATGCTGCGCTGCCATGATGGAAATACATAGAAGATTATCCATAACTACATTCTGAAAAGAGAATGAACAAACATGAGGAGCAAAAATTATGGTTGACCAGAGCACATCGGTGAGTGGTGAGACTAACAGGTCTGATGTTTTCAGAACATCGGAGACGTTGGCATGTGGCAGTCCGGCAGGTGTGTGTATGTGTGTGGATATGTAGAAATAACCAGCACCCCTTCAGTAGATCCGGCCTCGACTTCTGTTTCCTCTCCCTCCAAAGCCTCGTCCCCGTCCACCTCTGAATCCGCCTCGTTGCTCTGCACACGAGACACATTGCACATAATTAAACACTTCACATTCTTCTAAACTCAACTCACTCGGTCTACCGAGAACCTACCGATTCTTATACAACACCTAATATTACAGCCTTAGATACACCAACCCTGGCATGATGTGGTTTGTCTGGCTGTGTCAACAGTTTTGAAGATACAAGTAGTGGAGAGAAGGGAGGAGGAAAGGTGGAGTGAGGAGGAGGGGAAAAAGCACATTGTGTTTCCTGCCACTACATGTGGAAACTTTGGATGAGGAGCTGCATGGAAATGAGCAAGGAGAAGACTAAATGTAACCAAACAACAATGTTTATAGTCGTTTGCTGTCTTTTCATAAACGTGGAGCTCAGATACACAAGTCTTTGTGCCACACAGCGATGTCCAAATTCATGAAGCTGAAGATGGCTTCTCATTGAAATTTTTTGCCCCATCTTAAATGGTGCCAGAATGTAACTGCCACATCATTTGAGGTGAAACAGGAAATGCAGATAGAAGGCCAACCTTAACCTCATTCAACCCTGCATCTGAGAACACAAAGGCAGTGAGAGCAGCACACTGTGTGGAACCGTTTTTCAAAAGAGAGTTTGATTAGACTTTTTTAGAGCAGCCTTCAAAAAGCTTTGCTCCATGATCAGACCATCTGTAGGGCCAACCCTGTGTCATACAAACTGCCCGAGTGTATGGAGTGTAGGGTCGTGGGTGAAACGTTTGGTGTAAGAGTAACAGCAGATCACTGTTGTGTTTTCACTGTATGACAAGCAATAAGATCTGATGGAACTCAATCATGTGACCTTAATGGTTAAAAATAAATAAATAAAATCCGCATTTAGTTTAAAATTGGAGGCTTGAAAATCCATCACTGACATAATAGTTTCAAAATTAATGCACTACTAACAGCACCTCATTTATCCAAGCATCTAAAATGTTCCTAGTCTGACCCTTTAAATCATAAAGGGCAGGCATTGCTGCCTGTGTGTTGTTGCCATGAAAGCCATAACTGCAGTCCTGTCATTCAAATACTGCTTAAAAATGACACCTTCCATGGGTGGATCTCGTGACAAGTTACTTTCAGCTACTGCCATGAGGAATTTGTTTTTCAATGTAAGATCAGTAAATCCAGCTCTGAAGGGGACCTCTGACAGACTACATTGAATAATGCTTGCAGCTGAACTACAGATAAATAAAATAAAATAAAAAAACCTTTTGAAGTTATTTTTCCAATTTTAGCCTGCATTCACATAATTGTACATTCAGACAGGGCTTATGCAGAGTAACGGTAACAACCTATACCTCAGTATTTAAAATGGTGACAGTATTAAAAACAAAAAAAAAAATTCTATTGTAGTACCGAAAGGCCAAACTAAAATATTTAACCTATTTATATTTTTAGAGACGCTCACAGACTAGCAGTGTGGGAACTCACCAATCAGCCAAACCAAGATGATTTTTCAAAAAAACATGCTCATTCCCAGATAATGCTGACAATGCATTTGAAAATAAATGGGATCATGCTCACCACTGTGTAACATTACTTTTCCTTTTAACACAGAACAGATGCAGAATTTTTATAACTTACCTATGAAACAAACCGGGTGGCCCTTTTCTTCTTTAACCCAGAGAACACACAAGGCCAATTATTTTCAAAAATGTACATGTTTGCGCTGTCCATCTATTAATTTTGGATGTATATAAGCCCAGCTGTGTTTCTGGATGCTGTTGGTATATCACTTTCATAGTAGTCTTAACTCGCATTAGGGGTGCAATGTCAAAATGCGTCTATTGATGTGTTTGTTTGTGAAGCTGTGAGCCTAAACCTGTTCTTGCTTATAAAAGGGCAAATGCTTTTTCCAGATGCATGTTTTCATACTCAAGTTAACATTATCTCTTTTAAAATATTTCCTTAACATTTAACAACGTTCCTAGTCTTAAATGGCCTCGTCCCAAAAACAAGATGCAGGCATCGCTTGCAGGATGAGTATATACTAACAATCAAACAATAAATAAATAAATCACTTGCTAGCTGGTGAGATGAGACGTTAAATATGTTGTAGTCATACTTTAGTTTAAATATAGGTTAGAAATATATGAATATAAGTTAAATACAGCTTACGAATCACTGCTTTTTGTTTTTATTTACATTTCACATACCGTGCCGAATGGATTTATGTTTGTATATATAGAGGCTCCGGCATCAGAGTTTACTTATCAATAAAGGTATAAGGTATAGTAAACCCTAAATTCACAACCAACATGTGGCTGTTCATCAAAGGCCACTAATATCACATTTATTGGGAGGAAAGGCCTAGAACCTCTGGACAGAGAGTCACTCTACAAAGGAATTTGGTCAAATTGGAGCATGAATAAAAGAAGCGAGATCTTCATTTAATAAACTTACCGTAAGTGAAATTTCCGATGGTAGCGCTATACTTCCCACTTGGAGGGTTGTATATCTGCCGTGCATCTCTCCTTGGCAAGGGAGAAACTTTCTTGCCAAGTGCCCCTGTGCCAGCGTCCTCTCCAGACGAGCGTTTCTGTCTACAAGAGGCACAACAGTGGCTCAGATAAAGACGCACCAGTAACCAATAAAAATATGTACTAACATCATGATAAACTAAAAAGCGCTGAACATTCGAAGATCCGATAGCTGGTATAAAAGGCTTACCCCACCACAGCTGCTGCCGCCGCCTCAGTCTTTTGCACTGGTTTCCAGGACAGAGTGACTGTGCTTTTGTAAGATGGAGGGTTGTGGAAAAGATCCTGGGAAGCCAGCAACAGTTAACATGTGAACCAGTGTGGAGCTCAATCAAACTTAAAGAATAGCAGTTGGCTTATAATTCTGAATACTCTCGCAAGAATTCAAATCCTTAAAATGTTACCTTGATAAGGACATTGATGTTGTTTGTGATCTTCAAGGCTACAACTTTGATTTTATTCTAAAGGAAATAAAAATGTGTCAGAGCATCACTCATTCAAAAATAATTATGTAATCAAAGCAGGACAATAATTCTGAGTAAGATTAGTTGCAAATTAGAACTTAGCATATTCTTATTCACACGACCATACCTCCTCTGTCTTTAGCGCATCGCCAGTTTTGCCCTGCAAGGCCATGCGGAGCTGCCGAATGTACACTTGCAGTCCTCGTGCAAAGTACTGTAGCCTACGGGTCCAACAAAAAGAGCATATAATATATACATACGCACGCTGCCACCAAATCAGATTACTATACAGTAACTTCAAATCCAGACACCCCCCCCCCAAACAATTGGGCCCAACACCCCTGTTCTGGCTCAAGTAGGGGTTCATAATCAGCTAAGCAAATGATTTAGGTTACATGAGGGAGAGGGAAGGAAAAAAGAAAAAAAAAAAACCAAAACAAAACAAAAAAAACCCCAGGCACACAAAACATGTGCGCTGAGATGACAGATGAAAGAGAGATGCTTGCCTGATCTTGAAGTCCTTTAATTTCTCTGCATTAATCTTGTCGATCAGGAAGTCTGGTAACTTTTTGCCAAGTTGGTGGAAGCTGAAGAGCAAGCACTCCACATAGCTGAACTGGAGTTTTGGTTCTTCACTTACAGCATTCTCCCCATTCTCTTCCTCAGGTGGCAACGGCATGAACTCCTAAAAAACAGGGAGGGAAAAAAATATATCCATTTTAAATCATTCTTCATACCAAGACTATTGAGATGAGTTTTCAAATTAATCATATGCTGTTAAATTTAGTCTTTATTATTTTCCTTGAGGTCAACTTAAAACAGCTGCGTGATTTCATGTAGCACAAACGGCATGATTATTTTTTTCACATATAAGACTTATTCTGATTGGTTGTCTTGTACTGTGCCTCATTAAAAAAAATGATCAGAGCTAAAACTTTAACATTTTAACTTTAATATGACTGGCTGCACTAAACTGCTTTAGACTGACTAGGTGGACACAGGTAAAGGAGTTGGATTGTCAATAAATTGCAGAAGCAATGATTTCAAAACAGGCTGGTTTCATAGTATACTTCCCATATATGGACCTGGTACTTAATGATATAATGCTTACACATTACTAGAAACTCCTTAATTAAAGTAAAACCAAAAAAAGTAGGATTTTACCAGTAGTTTTTCAAAAAGCATCATCAGGTTGGCCTCCAGTTTGTCCATGTCACCACAGTATGGGCTCATCTCAGCCAACAACTTCAGAACCTGAAAAGAGAAAGACAATGGGTCAGAATATCAGTGTAAGAGAATGTGAGCAATAATCCATTTTTATTATAGCTACCAAAAACCTTACATTTTGACAAAAAAATATGTTATTTCATTAAAAAGCAGAATCATAAAACTGACAGTTCAGGTCCTAAAGACTCATTCAAGTCCATCATTATGGTTTGACGTTATTCGCCATTCTCTGATCTTTAAAATGACTGAAAATGTCCTGATTTTCCAAAAACCACTCACTTCAAGCTGAATGTCCAGCTCTGCCACAGGGCTGGTGAGCATGCTGAGGTTAGGAAGAACATGTTCACAGAAGTATGTGACGAATCGAGTGGAATGCACATTTTTCTGTGGGGAAAATGATGCAAAGTTGAAACATCTCTACATAAAATAGGAAAAGTTTTTTCTGGGAGTAATATGGCCTGATATTAAAATTCAGCATAAGAGTTAATTGAATAAGATCTCTCGTCCAACACACCGAGAAGAGCGGCAGTGCTTGGCGCGTGCACTGCAGGAGGCGATCCACGCTATCTGTGTCAGCAGGGTTGAGGGCCTGCTCCAGGAAGGCCTGTTCCACCACAAGCTCCACAAGCTGCTGTCTCCCACTCACTGTCTGCAAGTACCTCAGGCCGGACAACACCCGCATCAGCAGCACAAACTCCTCTCCGGTCACATCCTCCAGTACCTGCACCACAATATAGCACAAGTGAAGCTAAATCATAGGAAGGTACAATTGCCTTGACAAGGAAAAAGAAAAGCTGCAGAAAACGCACATACACCCCAAAACACTCAACTATTTCATTTACAAGATTAACTGTACCAGTTATGATGAAGCAGATATTCATTTTACTCCACAGGTGACAACACACAGACATTAAGCAGTTTTGCTATAGCAGGGTTTCTCAACTTCCCTGAGCTGAAGACCCAAAGACCCACTCAGGTTCCTAATTCTCCTTGTCTGGAATTTCCCTCATGACTTTATTAGGTGATAAACACAAAATTTGCTACAACCTTTGAAAATGTTAGTCTAATTTTTTTCCTTCTTCTATCTGGCTGCATCCCAGAGGCTAAACCACAAACCCAGCTGCAGCAATACCTTTTGTAAATTGGCCAACATAGGGGCTAGTCAAATCAAACCAAGTTACCTTTTTAGTCTCTGTGAAGATGTAGTCCTCTACCTCCTTGGTCATAGTGTCTTCTGGCATTGTCTTCAACTTCGTGGAGAGAAATTTTATTGCCCTTTCTCGCACAACATCCTCCCCTTGCAGAATCTGGCTAAACAGGCCTCCAAGAGTCCCTTAGAAAAACAAACATAGCCAAGTTTACACTTCTGTTTGGTCATTATGAGAGTTGTACAAAATTTCACTGTGTGTCGTTTCCCCGTGTGAAAAATAGTTATTCTCTTATTTAACTGTACACATTAAATATTTAATCCCTGTAAAGTGCGGAACAGAAACAAAGCGACATTCACCTTTTGCATCAAGTTTGAATATGGAGATCAGCGCACTGTTCACTTGATTGAATTCTGCAGAATCATCTGGAAACAGGGTGGAATATAACGGATGAGCAAAAGAGCACAAAAAATATAACACATTCTCTGTACCCGGTTAGCTGCTAAAGTTATCCAGGTCTCTGTTTACGCGATCTGCTGGATAATGCAAAGCACACCTGGCTACAAGAGCTGTTTAGCTCAAACTTGAGTAGTACATCTAGTACTTGGGTTGGATCGAGGTCGGATCACATTCTCACCACAAACAAACTGTTCCGGAGTTCGTTTGGAACCGGACCGAAACCACCTCCTCTCGAGGGTCTCGGTGCGGTTGTTTTAGTCTGCACCCGAGTGCGATTATTGTCATCACACCTGCTAAAATGAACCGCACCAAGGGTGCAAACGAACCAGTGAAGCACCTTGAATGGCTCAGAACAGATATTCACCTCTTTTATTCACAGGGATTTAGGGCTGATTTAAAATTATGCCACCACTGCAATTATTTGCCGTACCTGTCTGCAGTAGCTGTGTTAGGATATCTGCTACTCTGGGTAAATTTTCTCCAGCAGCAAAGCGGGGGAGTTCCTTAATGGCCTGCCTGCGAATCTGCAAAAATCAGACACAATGCAATTATTACATGGCTTCGAGACAGTTAGTGATCACCATCTTTTGAATTCAGCCAATGACGCCTTACCGACACGTCTTCATCTTCACACAAGTCCAACTGTGCATTAATTGCTGCGTCCGCTAGTTCCGGAAAACTGCTGAAGAATTTTGGAATGAACTGTGCAGCCAATCGCTTCTCCTTTGGACCCCCTTTTACACCATCCAGAATAACCTGGTAGGCGTCCTTATGCTGAAATCACAAATAAAACTCAAATTAAACCCTACATTTTTGCTTGTCAACACCACACACACATATATGATACATATCACACACATATACAATACATATCACACAAACACAATTTAGATCACCAAAGTGTTTAATGCCTTTGAAAAGTTCCTTAGATGACAGTTAAAAATATATTGCTTGATGTCTGGGACACTATGATAATAGCTTCGAAATAAGGTTTTGTAAAGAATTGTATTAATAGTGGGGAGACACATTACAGGGTGCAGCAAGAAAGAAGAAGAAAACTTCGTAACACATTTACGACTATACTGTGGACAGTATAGTCCACTAAACTAGTACAGTACACTACTGTAAACATATGAGCACTGGCAAGTTTCACTACAACTCACTATTTACAAAACACTAAATATATTACTGTGTCCAGAGGTCTTGATGCAGTTTGTGAAACTCCTGTTTCATTGTATTTGTGTCAAAACAGAGTGATAATGTGTATTGTGAAAATGTCTTATGGTATCATGATATTTTTGCCATATCACCCACCACTAATGAGAAGTATATGTTATAAACAGTGTTATTTCTAACAATACGCTACACTAGATAATATAACAAACTTGTGCAAAACTTATTTAAACAAAAATTATTTAAATAAAACACAGTAAGATATGAACAGGTGTTTACTGACAGTTTAGTTCCTAAGGCATATAAAGCTAATGCTACTGTTGCCTTTTTAATATAAAGAACCGACATACCAGTTCAGCTGATCTGAGCTCAGTTTGAAGGCATCGCTAATGACAACGTATAGAAAGCCTTCGCACAACAGCGCCTCCACCAGCCGTGTGAGCAGCTAAAGTAGCCGTGTCTCTGCTATGCTAACGATTCGGTACAAACATTGTTATTTTATATCAATATAATAAGGCCGTTTGTTGGATGTGACAGTGGCTGAGAGAACACCTTTAAACCTGACGCTGAGTAACTAAAACCCTCTCAGCTCCGCTCAGCCTCCTGTCCGGACTACAGGCTCCACAGCGGCTAACAAACAGCAGCTAGCTTAGCCGAGTTAGCAGCGTTAGGCCTCGACAGTAACGGGTCACTTTTAACATTTTATAAGGCACTACAGAGTCGGGGAACTGCTGATCACTTCCAAGTGGTGTGTAATATATCAATGTAGTGCTGCATGAGGTTTATTTAAGTCCCAACCTGGCTGAGATCCTCTTTGGCGTCTGCGAGGATCCCATAGTTACGGTAAAGCTCCTCAACGGTGGCCGCCATCTGCGCGAGAAGGACCGCAAGGAGAGTCAAACAAATACGGACTTTTGTTACCGAAAGTCCTACCAGTCGGAGCGAAACGAACCCAGATATTCTAAAAACGCTGCAACATCAGACTCTCATAACAAACGAGAAGCAGGACACCAGAAAGCCCGCCTTGCCCCAGTCAGATCGAGCGCCGGCCCGCCTCTGCTACTCTCCAGCGCGGAGATCAAACCTGGAAGTTCTTCCGCTGCGCTCAGTTCAGAGGCGGTTCAGCTCCACCAGCGTGAGAGAGACAGAAAGACCCCCTCTGCAGGTATATCACCACCTACTGGGAGGAAGAGCGAAACCCTTTTCAGCCGAAATATCAGCTTTTACCTCTTAATTCTGAAAACATTCAATTCTGAATAAATACTTTCATTTTTACATGCTGAGTATCATGTTTTACTAGTAACGTTTTTACTCGTTCAGATGTTTTAAAATAAAAGGGCCCGTATCCCACATTTTTTGCATTCTAGCTGTTGCTCATGAGGTCCACTTATGCCATCTGTGTGGTGTTATGTATCAAACATGAAACAAATTGAGTTTACATGCTCATTTCCAACCTCTCTTTATCTGAATGAAACAGGCTGTTGCGTTACTGTGCCTTTAAGACTGATCTAAGATAAGTGAGTTGTGTTCTGATAGTCCTGTATTTATCACTTTATTTAGAAAAGCACACCTGTAGAGCTAAACCCTCCTTACAACTTCAGTGTGATTAGACAGCACTAAACTGCTGTAGGCTAAAGAGAAGGCTATTTAAAGGAGTTTAAAGGAGTCATGTGACACCACAGAAACAGCATATTTCATATGTTACAATATATGTACTGTATGAACTGCGCAGGGAGTGGCAAATGTTGAAACGTTGACAATGTTTATATATGTAAGTTAAAAAAGCAAGAGAGTACGGTTTTCTGTGATATGGGTCCTTTAAAGGCTAACAAAGTCTTTCCATACTCCACCTAGTGCTGCTGTCTGGTAGTGCAGCCTGATAGGAGCATTTGGAGTGTTTTATAAATGGATCATTAGGAGGTACAAGAAATAAAAGAAAAAAAAACTACAACAGAAAATAAGATATTATTGCCATGTTTTGAAACTGGTTAATTTGTCTAAAGAAGTCCGACGCTGCAGTAGAAGAAATTTATAAAGGCTGACATCTTTGTTATGATTATATTTTGTCTTCACACCTTCTGAAACTTACATGAACAGGGAGAAAGAGTAAATCATCACATCAAATACTGTGATGCATATTATGTTTCCTTTGTAATATCAGGAGTAAAATATTTGATATTGATTGTTTATTCAGTAATATTAGACCACTCAGAGAATTAAAATAACGGTGTTTAATTGTTTGTTTCTCCATGACATGTCACTATAACACCCAACACTCAATTTTACTATTTAAAAAAAACTAGCACTCACTGTTACAGATTACTTGTAAATGAAATATTAACTGTTTGCTGCCTTGTCAACAACCATTTTCCTTAGTTATACTACTCATTAATTCCTTCATTTAGTAAATGCACTAAAGCATTAAGACACCCCTTCTAGTTAGTGAATTCTGCTACTTTTAGCTGCTCCATTGCTGACATAGTCATTAAACTGCACTCAAACAACTTGTAACATTTCAGCAAAAAAGCATTGCCATTAGAATGGGACACTCTGGAGCTCTGAACCTAACAAGGTACAAAGCAGTGACAACTGTGTTCTCTGGAGTAATGAGGCTCTTTTCAGTACCTTTAAGATGAGCTGAAGTGTTGATTGTGACTCAGAACATATCATCCAACATCAGTACCTGACCTCACTAATGCTCACTAATGGCCGAATGTAATCACAGTAATGTCCCAACATCAAGTATAATGCCTTCGAGAAAAGTGGAGGCTGTTACTGTGGCATCCAGAAGAGGACAAACTCCCTGTTAATAACATTCATTTAGGATAAAACCTTGGATGAGCAAGTGTCTACAAACGTCTGGACATATAGTGTATGTAACAATGGCTGACAATTCAGGGATAAATGGGAAATTACCCTTTTACATGCCTTTAGTGAAACATACTGGCCATCTATGTTTCAAAGAATAGCATAAATATTTTTATGGCCAAGCAATGATATGTCTTGAGAACATATAGAGATGCAGTATATCTAGCTAGAGGAAAGATCCAGAATTATAGTGCTGAACCCTTAAAAAAGTTCCCCGCATAACACAATGTGACAGTCTTTGGACATTTAACATCGCCCAAAACACTGGAAAAGGAAGTTCGACTGACACGCAAAACAACCGATCACAAGCCGCTAGAAATAATCTTATAAACTTCCTGTCACAACCTGAACAGTCCTTCACACGACACAGATGTATATGATTGGGGGAGCATCTGTGGCTGAACAGCAATAGTGTGCATGGCAGGCTGCTTGGAGAAAGTCACTGCACTCTAAAAAAGAACATTGCTGCCCATCTGCAATTTCCTAAAGATTATGGGGACAAGCCACATGGCTGTTAAATAAAATGTTCACAGATCGACGAGACAAAATGGAACTTGGTTTAAATGCGAAACGTTATGTCTGGAGAAAGGAAAAGCCTTAATTTCAGCCTTAACACATCTGTAAAACATGGTGGTGATAGTATTATGGTTTGAGTCTGTTTTACAGCGTTTGTGCCAGGAATTCTTAATAATGCCACCAAATTCTAAACGTCTATGTACTGAATCTCAAGAGAATGTGTGTCATGCAGGAAGACAACAACCTTAAACACATGAGTCGTAACCAAATCACGGTTAATAAAGAGCAAAGGTAATGTTTTGGAATGACCAAGTAAAAGTCCTGACCTTAATCCTATAGAAATGTTGTGGAAGCATCTGACATAAGCAGTTCATGTGAGGAGAACTGTTAGGAAAAGCTGCTGAAGTTGTTTATGCAACAACATAAGTTTAAAAGCTCCCGAGCACAGATAATAATAATAATAATAATAATAATAATAATAATAATAATAATAATAATAATAATAATAACAACTTGATTTACAGTGAGGCTACAATTATCAGAATTTGACAGTATCTGCATTTGACATTTATTAGCCATAATAAGTTATATTACCCATAAATTCTGTCCTACATTTTCATATTTATTGTGCAGTACACAGAGCCAAATAACCCACTAGCACTCTTACCTATGGGTTTTATGCCCTTCAACTGCACCTTCACCCCACTCAGCAGGGTCAGATTCCTCAACACTGCAACACAAAGGTTTCCCTGGAGGGGATCAGCATTCAAATAAGGCCACTAAAGCTCCTTAACTCCTTATCTATTCTAGGAACTCTACATCGAACAAGGTTTGGTTGTAGCCCTGAAGGAAACAACCCCCACTTGTGTCTTATCGAAACCAGCACCAATCCACTGCTTGGTGCTATAACAGCTACCAGCAAGGAGGTGTACATTGAAGACATTGGATCAAGATTTCATTATAAAATGCCTCAGCAATATAGTTTGAATCATAAAGTTCCACCTAAAGAATTACTAATCAGCCCAGAAGTCTGAAAATTATGCAATCAAATGCTTTATTTTGTACTTAGTAACTGTAAAATTGTAATTCTGTACACATCATATTCGCCATAAAACATTCACATGTATTTATCAAAGACTAGTCAAACTCTAAACATGTCTTGCAATAAAATCACAAATTTTCCCAGGAGGCCACTATTTCTCTACAATTCCACAGTAAAATAATTAAAGTAAAGAGAATATAATGGCTCACAACTAGAAAATGTAAGGCAGTGCATTTAAGTCTTTAATCCCATACAGCTGAGGGCTTAGCAAGGTTTTGACTAATACCTCACCGCAGAGGTGCACTCCAGTCCAGCCTGGTGAGTTTCCCGCCTGAAACACAACAAGCTAACATGTTGCTAACAATGACCGTAAGCCAGTATCCAACAATTAGCAGGATGTTATATTAACAATGCTATCGTACAATGGTAGATATTAGCTTTCATTAATTATTAGCAGCATCATGGATAGATGTTAAAACTACAGTTTAGAAATTACAGAAATGAAACCACCAAACTGTGCTGAACTCTGGCCAGCCAGCACAAATTGTGCACCCCTGCCTTCCTGCAGCTATGTAAACTCTGTTAGCTCAGCAGGGCTGAAATTCCACACAGCTTTGAAACTTCCACAGAAAGAAAAAGAGCTTGCTTCTTAGAGAAGTGCGCAGACAGTGACTGAGCTAAGAACAGGTCCTTTCTAGCTCTTTATGCATTCCTTTTCATCCATGTTTTAAAGTCAACTCTACTGAAACACAACTTGGGTATTGGATGGTTGCCATCTATGATAAACTGATGCAGGAAAGTTGAAGGAAACCTTGCTATGGGTGAAAACATGTAGTTTAGTATGTTTTAGCAAAAAAAATATGTGCAAATCATGTCCAGAAACGTACAATTAAAACACATGTACAATCCACTTATTCGTACAACTCCACTGTATGCTGTACAGAAAGTGTTTTTTTCCAGTGGTCATTATATGAATGGTGCAGACCACATTCTTTGAGAAAGTAGCAGACCACATGGACTTTTGATCTAGGGCACACTGGTAGGCATCTTTAGGGTACTCCCTAATCCTCTAGGCCTCTTTAACTGGCCAGTTCACAGCTCATGTGAGCAGAGTTCTGCCGCCTCAGCTTTGATACAGCTGATCGCGAGTCGAGCATAACTGGTGTACTTGAAAATGGCCGTGGAGAACCACATACGCCCGGTTTTGTCCCTTGGCCACTTCCACTACAATCAGCATCGGCAGCATGCATCCTGTTTGTGATGGAGAGAAGCTGAATGTCTGACTGAACGTTAGCAACCGTGTGCCTTCTTACGCCCCCAGTCCTTTCCAGATAGGCTTCGCCTTCGTGCTCTATGAGAGGAGCCAGCAACGACTCTGGAGCAAAGTGTGTGACCATGATCTCTGGCTGGCCATGGTGAGGTGAGGATTGTTCCAAATGACAGTCTGGTGTGAAAGTGAGAAGAGCGGGTCACATTTAGAAAGAACATGAAGTCTAGTTATGAAGATGGCAAATCAGGGCTATAGGGAAAGCTTACCTGAAGTGGTGTCCCTGTGGCTCATGTAGAGGTAGTTACTCAGGTAGGGTGAAATCACCATATCTACCAGTCTCTCTAGAAGGTTGTACTCTTTACTAGGCCCACCAGGCTCATGAATGCCCTGAAGTTAGAAAAGAAAAACATCGACACAGATTAATTACAGTCTGTAACTTCAAATTCATTTGTTTAATCTCCAGGGTAATGTGTGAAATTTCTTTCATTTATTTGTGAAATTAATTTATTAATTTTACCTTTTGTATAAAAAAGAAGAAAAAAGCAGCTTGGTTTACCAGGACATACAGTAACAATGGTAGTGGCCTTTAAGTAAGGTTTGCAAAGGATTACATGCATTTTTACTATCAGTATTATTTGCTACAACTCTCAGCACAACACAATGGGTTGGTTTCCCAGACACAGATTAAGAATGGTCTTAGGCTAAACTGCAGTGCCAATGGTGAATCATTAGTTGTCTAGATATAGGCTTAATGTAAGGCTGGGCAACTGACTGTTTATAAGTGCTTCATGACTCTTAACTGCAGGTCTTCAAAAAGAACAATCAAACATGCTTTTACAGAAATTAAACCATATTTGGAAAAAACAACATTTATTAGTCTATAAGTAAACTCAGGTCTAGTCCTGACCTGTAGTATTAGCAGCATCTGCATTATAGCAGGAGGGTAAGAGGCAGTATGCAGCTTGTTCTCCAGTGGAAGCTTCAGCAAAACCAGGTCCCTAAAACCGAGCAAAGCCATCTGCCTCACCGTCAGCTCTTGGCCCTGTATATGAGCGCACACACATACAAAACCCCCAAACAATCGGTCACATTGTCTGTGAACTGGCACTGTCTAACCACGTGCATGGTAAATGGCACTGCTCAGTTACCTGTACAGGATAGAATATGGCTTGAAGTGTTGGCAGGATTTCAGTGAAAAATGCTACCCACATCTCTGACAAAGCTTGGAGCCAGTTTTCATCTGGGCAGAAAAAGACAGACAGTCTCATATTACACACTACTACACAACAGTTTGCTCAAAACCAGAGCATGTATGGGCCTGAAGGTATTTAACATCGAAATGTATACAATTTTCTTAGGCCACACCTAAAGCCTCTTGTTCTACTGTGCAAAAACAAGCCCTATGGGACAACTCTTTGAGCTAAGCACATATAAAGTTACATATTTCAGCACTCACCCTCATGAAGCTGGATCTTCTCCAATATATGGGCCAGGCCTTTGCTCAAGAGCTGATCCTATGTACAGTTAGTAAAATAATGTTAAAACCAAGTGTAAAATAAAAATCGGGATGCACATTTTATGTTTTCATCTTTGTTGCTAGTTTGTGATACTTTGAAGCATCTGGACATTGCTATTATTTTGTACAAACACATGTTAACTGAGCTCCAGTCAGTTGCTGGTTCAGAGCTTTTATTTCTGGTACTGCTTTTCTGACTTTCTTCACAGTCATGACATGTCACCTGAAAGTACTCTGTGATGAAGGAACCCAATTCTGTCCTTTGAAGCCACCTGAGAACACAAAAAGTAAAGAGCAAGACTTTCATCTTGCACTACAAACACTTTAAATTTGAAACACTTTTAAAATGAAGGTGTTGGTGTTGAGGCCAGAGATATTCCACCTTAATTCACTAGGTTTTCCTGTGGGGCCAGTATAATAACATATTTACAGAAACAGGGCGGCCAAATTCACACTTAAAACCAAAATCAAAGTGAAACAACTATCACAACTCATTTCCGTCCTCACCATGACATGTTTACAAGTGAAAAGCTAGTTGAGTATTTAAATAGTATGGTATAATGACTCCCACTTTATATGACCAGAGATATAAAAAAATATTTCAAGCAAAAAAGAATAAATTTTTTTAAAGATTTTAAGTTGACTTTAATAGTCTCATATATTTCTGGTGTCTAGTTTAACCTACCTGATGCTTTCATTTAGACTGTATAGCTCATTGGTCTGAAGCCCTCCTCCTTGGAATACTTTGATGACAGCAGTCTGGACACTGCAAAATACATCAAATCAGCCTTTAGAAAAGGAAGGAAACTGAGTATGCTGTTACTGTTACAGTTTGTTTATATGGAAATTCCACTGTAAAAACAAAAAAACAAAACACCTGTTAACTTTGCATAGTCACGCTCAGACTGCAGCTTCCTCAAAAAGCATCTCAACCAAACATCATATGCAAATTCTCCCTCTGCTGCTGACTAAATGTGTATATGTACATTTCCGTTTCCAAAGTCTAAATTTTGACGCTTGCTGACATTCCCTGTTCGGCCCTGAGCCCACCACATCTGAATAACATCCTGCAGCACGCTTCCTGACAGAGGGGCAGCAGCCCTGTTTCCAGAAGGAAATAAAGAGGGCAGAAGACCAGAGCGCTACTTTTTTCTTTCCTGTCGCTTTCTTTTTTTTTCTACACATACATGGGCACAGGCAGCAGTAGTGCCAGTCTAGTACGGTTTACAGACAGAAAATAATTGCTGTTGTAAATGAATAAATAAGTAGATAAATAATCTCTGAAATAGTAACTTTCACTTTCCACAAGAAGAAAAATACACTTTCATTTACAACGTTAGAGTCTACGTAACAAAGGGCGGCTGGCATTTTCCAATGTTCCAAAAAAAACCAAAAAAAACCAAAACAAACAAAAAACCCATATAAATATACCATAAAATACTGAGCATGCAGATCCTGATAAAGGCTAACCTTCATGAACACAGATGTAATGTTTTGCCAATTCTAGTGATACGTCTTTCCTCAAGTAAACGTTCTTTAATTTATTGTGTCCATTAATGACTCTCATCAAACTCAGTTTGGGGCAGGTTTTTCATTACAAATTTTAAAAAGCATATTTTAAAATGCCTTTCAGCATTTTAACATGTTGTATATGTGTAGATGTTATCACCCACCTGTTCCAGACACTTGCATTAGAGAGCTGCAGAGCCGGTGAGCTGGCGTGAAAGCGGGCCAGGTCTGATAGCACTGGAGAGCTCATGAAGCGCGGCCTGGGTCGCCGAAAAGATCCCATCATGCAGTGGGACAGAAATCCACCAGATTACAAAAGAACTATAGAGAGAGTGAAGGAAAAGGACGCATCAACCACAATAAGACAGCTCAGAATTGAACTGTATGGAACTTCCCCATATATATCATGAAAGACTGCTTGCATAGAGAAAGTGAGCATGTAGATTTTAAGAAGCCTCTCAAAAGAGACATGTTTACACAGCAGTGCCTGTGCTGACTCAAAAAGATGCTCGTGTGTCATAATGAAAGCCACACAGAGCTCCTATGCAGCCGAGCTCACTTCCTTTGGTCTGCAGTCTTCAGACTTCCTGCCCAACCTCTGCACAACTGTGCTCCCTAACAGCGTGAAAACAACATGCAATGCTCTCCTTATTTAAAAAGAAAACCAAACCCCCAACTATTGACGTCTATAGCCTGCTCAGCATAGCCTACTATATCTAGAATTAGCTGTAAAATCGGTGAGCAGTAGGTGTTGGGAATTGATGCAATTCGCCAGCAGAATAAGAGTCTGTTAATAACATCTGATACTGCTGATGCATGTGAAGATGACAACAGCTGCCTCCCTAACACATGCATGCATAGTCAATGAGTGCGCTGTAGATTTCTGACTCAGGCCATACAGCTCACACATAACCAGGCGGTGCCTCTCCCTGCCACATTGCAGCTCAGTCCCACTCACATCTGACACCAACTCACAAGGCCCAACACAGGTTTACCACATCGCATCACATTTCTATCAACACTGCAGACATGCTGTCTAAATGTAAAGAAACATCACACCTTTCCCCCCCTCTATCTGTGACATCCTTATCATCCGGTCAATAACTTTCCAATACTTAGAAAACCCACTGACTCAAAAGACACTTTAGTAAAAGACAGCATCTATTATGGTAGCTGGTCTCCAGTTCATTTATTTAGTACTGGGAAAGAAAGAACGACAATTTTTCTCTATTAGAAGAACAAATAGTCCCGTTTCTAGAACCACCAACTTGACATTGGTGTGGATGGATGGCAATTGCAATTTCTTAATAAAAATAAAAAACAATGAGAAATTTCCTACACACCAGTTAGCAAACGGATGCGTTATACATGGCTGAACTTTCTTGAAGGCATAATGAGTATGAATGAAAACGTCACACAGATTTGCTAGCCATCTGTTTATTATGGGCATATAAGCCAGGCAAGATGGGCAACAGTGCTCACTCCCACTGCTGTTGATTCATAAGCAGCTTTTGGCTTGCTGTCTCTGGACAGACTTGGGAACACTTTAATTATGGACTTTGAAAACACATCAGTGCAGGAATACAGCCCAGCTCTCTACCTACTGCATAATGCCTTCTGACCCGAGCTCTCAGCTAGTGGTTTGGACTAACACTTTCCTTAGATCTGGATCTTCACTGCTTTGAGAACTGATGTCCTGTGATAGTGCAGACCACAGTCATGGGAAACTACTCAAGAGGGTTAAGTTAGCTAATGCAATTAAGCACGCAGGCTCTACAGCTGTGGATGGAGCTGATGGAGTGTATGTTCATGTTGTTCAAAAATAAACAAATAAGCAAATTACCTTGAGCTCTCAAAAAGGGTATTTTTTTACTTTCCAAGCGAAGGAACAAACACATTCTTAACTTGTAATGTGAACGTCAATGTCAGGAGACTAAAATTTGTTTTTCACAAAGCAGCAAAGATTTAAAAATGTAATTTAATTAAATTATAAAAATTGAACAACAACAAAGCAGTGTTTTGCTATGACAGTACAGGACGTGCAGATTTTGATCATGGCTAAACTTCCTGAACACAGATATAATTCAAGAGATACTTCTTTTCCAAATATTATTCAGCTGAATGAGTCTAAAGGAGAATTGACGTACAAGCTTAGAAGGCTTTGAGTTATTGCTTACCTTACACTTTTATGAACAACCACAAGGGAACAGGGTCACTAGGGAGCCATTCATTTATAAAAAACGATATTCATCAGAATTAGGTTTTATTGCCTTCCACTCTTTCCTACACACTGGAAGTTACAGTTGTGTGGAAAGGGGGAAAGCTTCTTTTAAGCTAGAACTAGTACAAGTTTGTTTGTACCTAAGACCTACAAGGTCAACAGGATGATGTGAAGGAACGCAGCGAGTATCAGTCCCCCAGTAATCATAACACCTTCAGCCACTTTTCTAGCAAACTTGAGTAGAGAGAGAGTGAGAGAGAGAGAGAGAGAGAGAGAGAGAGAGAGAGAGGGAGAGCGAGAGAGAAAGAGAGAGAGAGAGCGTTTACCAGTAGCTTTCTTCATGAGACGGAAGACAATAGCTTAACCCTGCATAAGAAGCGCATCTCAGGACACTGAGTCTTTGCCAGCCTCCTCGGGATGTAAGAAAGCTCGCTAACACATCGACTTACTCACCGATTTCTTTTCTTTCTTCGGCGCGGTCCACGGGGAAGCTGGTTCACACCATTCACCCCCTCTTCACCCTCACATCGTGTTCAAACACTGGAGCGCTCTGCAGGACTTCGCCGGTAACTGAACACTCATGTTAGAGAAAGAAGAGCACCCACCACCCTCCTCAGCAGAACAAGTGAAGAAAAGCAGGAGGAGGTGATGTGAAAGCCCGCGAGTCCACCATGAGCCTGCAGGGGGCGGAGCTACAGGGAGGAGTTTAGGAGGGACTTCATTCACACACAGCAAGCAGGACTTTGAATGAGTCAGAATACGGGAAGGCTGAATTTAGCTCCTCATTTCAGACTGTTTTCAGGCTTTTGTCAGACTATTCACACATTTTATAAATGTATTGTGTTTACTCAGTAGCACTCGGGACAGTGCAGACAGAATAACTACTTCAGGCAGTCTGGACTAATCAATATAAAGCAAAAAATAAAAATAATAAAAACAAATAAAGATCATGTGTCTTCCTCTGTCGATCTGTTGTATCGTATATGTGCCCTATGGTCTTCATTCTTGCTCTTCTAAAATAGTGTTGGATTGTAAAACTTTGAAACTCTGGTTGTGGGTTTCTCCT
This sequence comes from Megaleporinus macrocephalus, assembly GCA_021613375.1. Lineage (NCBI taxonomy): Eukaryota > Metazoa > Chordata > Actinopteri > Characiformes > Anostomidae > Megaleporinus > Megaleporinus macrocephalus. Next base: position 43,776,609 of record CM038702.1, read on the forward strand.
CAGAGATTACATTGGTTTTGAGATAGACAGATAGATAGATAGATACTTTATTGATCCCGAAGGAAATTTAGCAGGCTTATTGGAGGCTTATTCCTCCCTAAAACTAGTGTTTTATATGTTATGTGTTATGTTCTGTCTATGTAATGTTCTGTAGTCCAGCAGTGCACAGCTTTGTTCTCCTGGTTTAACACAATTCATGATTTTGTGTCTGTTGTCCATCAACATTTGTTGTCTACTAAACCCAGCATGCATTAGGCACATACATCATACAACTGGGAAACCCTAGGAGACTTAACAAACCCTGACCAGACAAATAAACCCATCAGCGCTGCTAGCATTAGAGGTATTATAGCACTCTAATACTATACTCTATAACTATAAAATTGTCTATCAAACCAAACCATTCAGTTGTTCAGTTAGCCATCCAGCTATAAATAAATAAACAAACAACAATGACAATCATCAGAAAGATGATCCTAGTCTTTAAATCTGGAAATCTGGATTTAAAGACCACTGTGGTGCTGCTTTAAGCATGTTTACAACAGAAGTAACAATAGTACATTTTTTTTCCTTTTGGCTAGAGCAGCCTCTTAATTTAAACTCTAATAGGTTTTGTAAAGTGTTTTTTATGTCCTTTATTTTCCCATGTGGCTGATTCTGCTCTGTTATATAGATTTTAGAATAAATTGAAATATTTTTTTCCTGTATATAAGGTGAATGCTTTTACAGAGGGCAGATTTGCCTGTGGTTGCAGAAACTTTCTGAATGTGTCAAATAGGTCAATAAGTCAAATACTTACACATATTCAGTTTAAAATATTGTGCCAGCAAAGCTCTATCTAAATGGCAGAGCCAGCAGGCAGGTCAGTAACAGCCATGCATCTCTGCCCCAACTACACTGTAGCCCAGCACATTCGCACACATACAACACATAAACACGCTAATAATGTTCATAACAGCAACTGTTAATTAATTAAAGTAGCTCTTACTTCATCTTGCTGTGGGCTTCATGCACACCTATAACCTTACCCCACAGTTATATTCCATATTATTAAACATATATGTGTGAAACCGGATGGTCCATTAAAACAGTTTCATTCACTGCAACATTAAGAAATGTTTGCGTTAAACGTTAAACTGTATAGGGAAGAAATATGTCCATAGCAGCCATGGTGCTGCTATTTCTTCCCCGTCCTGTTTTGTACAGGCATGAACGGTGCAACACATGTTACTGTTATAGTATTTAAAACAGTCTTAATAGACCATCACATTTGGCACATTTGGCACACACGCCCTGACACTCTTCAGATTCCTTAAGTAGCACTCATAGTTTTACTGTACCACCCACCACACAGCTAAGCTTCATGTGTGGTCAAAAGTGGTGTCTATTTATTAGCCTTTAAAAACTGTTGTTATTATTATTATTATTATTATCATTAACAATAAATAATCACTGACAATAATACCTCTTTTGACATTACTTTACTTCAAATGCTAACTAGCCTTTATATTGTGTGAACATTTCCAATAAGTTTGGCAACTGGCCAATACAATGTTCCAGTTGCCAGATGTTCTTGTTGCAATAACTTATATTAATGGTAACAACATTTTTTCATTTTTCTGTAAAGCTTTTGACAGATATATTTTTGACATATTTTTATGACAACAACAAATTATTATCATATTAGCATAAACTATTACACTCAAAAAGGAAGAGTGTGTCCACAGTCATGTGGATGAAGAAGCACATATACTAAAAATATTATATAATTATTATATATTATGCTTATTTTTTATTAAAAAAAGTGAAAAGTATAGCGGACCAAATATTAATGAACTACCTGCCAAAATCTTTGTGCACCGTATTTGTGCACTGAAGCCAAAATTACAGCAATTAACTTTGAGAATACATGACATTGCAGTTGAACTCACTTAGTTTCATGCTTGGTTTCAGTACTTTGTCAGTACTGTTCTCTTGTTGGTTTTTAACCATGTGTATCACTTTAATGCATGACTTTCTCATATCTTAAAAAAATGTTTCATGTAAAAAAAACACTTTTTTACACACAGGTAATATATAAACAATGTTAAAGTTTTCAAGACATACAATTAACTACCCTGCAAACGGGGTCCATATATAGAAACTATGCTGTAGAAACACACTTATTTAAATACACTGCTTCTGTGATGTCACAAAAACTGACTAATTTAAATAAACCCATTAGCAGTTCAGCTCCACCTATTCAAGTTGAAGTTATGAGCAGTCTGCATAATTCTAAGCAATAAAAACAGATTGAAAAAAATAGGTCATGTAAAAATGAATGTTGACAAATTTTGCTGCATAAAAACACACAAATGAGAGAAAATATAGATATATGAAAATAATGTTGCATATGATATTTCAAGTGATATGATATTTCACTTATCATTGTTATAAAACTAAATTCAATATAACCAAATTAAGCCACTTTTATTCTTTAAAAATGATTATTCATAGTAATAGCAATAAACAATGAAAAACAATATCTAAGTAATGTAGTTGATTAATAAGTAAGACATATTAAATGTGTCTCTGTGAAAGCAAGAGAAGAAGCCAGGGCTGAAAAGAACTGCAGCTGAAAGTCAGGAGAAGCATGTGCTTAAACACAGTGATTGTTTTAAACATAAACAGACTAGACTGAATTACAGCCTAGAGATTAGTGTTTCAGCTTCTCTCACTCTAAGCTATTACAGTGCACTGTGCATCAGCTTCAGTGTCTGATAATGCACAGTTGTGATAATAAACATGGTTTGTAATAATAAACAAAACAACTGATGTCTATCTGATTTAACCTTATGAAGACATTGACAGAGATGACACAACATTACACTTAAGTATTTAATATACTGAACTCAAAAATGAAACCTTAGAAACTGTGTCAGCGCCACATTCTGAGCTTCTGATTTCACTGTACTGTCATCATGCACTACGTTGAGCTGATTTAGTCAGGCGGATATTTACCGGTATAATAACTCCTTAAATACTGATTAGAAACTGAAGCTTTCTAATTCTACTTTAGAGTTAGAGTTAGAGTTAGAGAGGGGACATTGGTAGAAACCTCTCCCTTGAGTTTGGTTCTTTGTATGTGCCTTTCCTGCGGGTTGTTTAATAAAGAGCAGATCTTGCAGCAGAATCATGGCCTCTCGTGTATCTTACTCTGCTGACACTCCAGTACCGTCCAATATGCTCTTTTATACACGGTATGTCCAAAACATTGTAGACATTTTTAAATTAAGCAAGTTTGTTTAGCTTCTATGTTTCTGGAAAACACTTTACACTATATGTTGGAACATTGCTGTGAGGATTTGATTGTATTCAGCCACAAGAGCATTAATGAGGTCCAAATAATCCCAGAAATATTCTAAATGTTGCGTCATTAGTTCAGAGAACACAGTTCCACTGCTCCACAGCTCAGTGATGGGGTCTTTATACCCCTCTAGCCAATGTATGGCACTGAGCCCTTAGGCCAAGGGTGTCCAATCATGTCCGCTTTAGGCTGGTGTGGTTGCAGGTTTCCATTCCAACAATGGAGGTAAACACATGGTTTACAATTGTTTGAAAATCAAGAACAATAGATGAAACAGGTGGAATCGGTTGTGCTCCTGCTTGTCTGAAATGAAAGCCTACAGCCCTTTTTATCGGTAAGACTGAACACCTCAGCTGTTCCGTTCTATTGACAATGCTTGCCTATGGAGATTCTATAAGCTGTGAGTGCATTTTTACACCTACATGAGCAAATGGATGCACCATAGAGTAGCTAAAACCACTCATTAGGAAGGTTGTCTGGATACTTTTGGACATATTGTATGTATTCTGTAGGTCTTTATGTGGGACTTTTGGGGCTGTTGTGGTATTTTTGAGTGAACTACCCACAGTGCTCTGTAGATGGCGATGCAAGACCATTTTATACTGCATTCTGTTCCTAGTGACAATCTGGCAACGTAATTCTTACATTATTTTCATTGATAAAAATAATTTGGTCTATTTCAAGCAATGTATGTGAGGAGAAAACACTTGCATCTATTTTGGAATAGCTTGCCAGGAGTGATTACACTCAGAACACTAACAGCGAGAACAGGAATGTATTTCTGTGCCCTCACTTCTATCTGCATTTACATTCACCCACTGCTGATGAGCAGATAATGAGAGAATCACACTGCCAGCGGCTCCATCACAAATAAACAACAACATTAACTTTTTTTCCCCTTGTTTAACTTCTGATGGAAGCGGACATTCCGCTCATTATTCTTGTCGTGGGCCTGATGGTGACTGAGACTGCAGGGCGCTGAGAGAACACAACAGCAGGAGTGCTGTGTTTAACACTGATAAGGAGAACCTGCTCACACAGGAACACAGCAAACTATGACAAAACCAGACAAATTAATAGCCTTACTGAAGCAGCATCCAGAATTACTGAAGATAAACGCTTAAAGGATTCGGGGCAGAACTATTTTGGACTTCTTTAGCTCTTTCTTGATGGCAAAGATGTCCTTGTCCCTGTGAAAGAATGTCATTAAATATTGTGGTTATCATCACTGCGTGGTTCTTCGGCTAAAAAAATCCTTTGAAAATCCTAAAAAAAATTTCTCTGCACTCTAAAAATAAAGAGGTCAAAAAGGTTCATTGGAATGATGTCATGGAAGAGGCATTTGTGGTTATCTAAAGGTTCTTTTAACTGATGGTCATTTTTGCTAATGAGGTCTGTGAGCATCTTGAACCTTTTTTAAAATGTAAAGAACCTCCACATAACATAAAGCCAGAGGAAGGATTACTGTTACTGATGGTGGTTCTGTTAAAATTATAATAGGATAAATAGCATACACAGGAGACAGGAGATACAGGAAAGATAAAGGAGAGATGTTGCTCAATAGAAACATCTTGAGCAAACGTCTCCTTTGACTTTCCATCTGATCTCACTAGTGTCCAGATTTCTCCTGTGTATTAAGAAACACTAAGGAGATCTTTTTTCTATGGGAAGATACACTCATAAAAGTTTTTTTCCCCTCTAGAACTGTACATCAAAGCTAGAAACAATTGAGGAACTTTTAAAGAGTGTACTTTGCCTTTACCCAGTCTTCTCTAGAGATTTAGATTCTTGCAGACTTGTTACAGAGAAAGTTCAAAGGGCTGCAAGGCTGTCTAATTCAAGTGTTCATCTAGGCCGTATGGGGGATAATGCAGACTTGCTGTGAGTTTCTTCTATAGCAGGGAGAGAACATGGGATTGTGCATAGCTGTGGTTCTGCAGGTAGATCTGAGAACCCTCACCTTAAAGAACCACTCAGAAAGAGTGTAATGTAAATGTGTAATGTAAGTCATGTAAAGTTTGTTACCTCTTTGGAATTATTTGAATTTCTGCATGAATATTTGATCTGGTCCTATCGAAGTCTACTAATTTGAAATCTACAAACTTCTCTCAGGTTGATCATATGTTTGTCACTGCATCATGTCCTTATACATAGAAAACTCTGAAGTAATGATGCTACAGGGCAGGTTGAATAAGAAGCAGTTGTACCTTCAAGTCTTCACATTAAACATAGGTTATTAATATTAGTGGTTTTGCATCCGGCATTTTGCAGTGTACACAGCCCCAGGGGTGTGAATGTAGGAGGTACGGGGTACCTGTAGGGTTTTGTGTTGTTGAGATCAAACCTACGCCCTTGATTTGTGATGTGTTTTGCCTGAAGTGTCTGTCATACACCAGAATTTTCTGGAATAAGTGGAGGTAGTTCATCACTCAGCATTAAAGAAGGTCCACACTGCTACACTCCTTCCAGCATGTTTCATAGCTGAGAGGAGGTTTAATACGAGTACGCAATGTTCTGTTTTTACCTAAAATCTATATACATTTGCTAAAAGCTTCAACTTTGTATCATCTGGTACATAGGGTTTTTACAGCGATGATGTGAAACTTCCAGGTGGTCTTTACTCTGTGTTTCTTATGGTAGACTCATGAACATAGACACTATCACGGGCAAGTACGCTGTGCTCATGCACTGATTTTTACATTAACACCATTTTTTAAATTCATTTATTATAGCATTGGAACACCTGACTTTATTCACCTTACTAAATAAAAATTGAATAATTATTGACATTTCTTAGTCATTAATTTAGTCATTATCATAGAAGTTTGCACACTTTTTAGTTTATTTGGTTATTTAAACAATTTTCTAGACACAACAATGTAAAATGCTGCATGTGCTGCTTGTTACTTAACATTTGATTCAGATTGCATTTTTTGGAGAACCTCATGCAGAAATCCAAGCAATTCATAGCATTTGTGTTCCAACAGTAATTTCTAGGAATCTCTTGCTAAAATATCACAAATATACAGATCCAAGTAACTGCCTGAGGCAGCATGAATCAGGAAGGCTGCCGAAAGCACAACGTTCAGTGAATAAAAATAACGTGTGGCTTATATCCCAGCTAACTAAGAAAAAGTAAAAAACTGCAAAATTATGTGACAATTCATTTGATAATCCACCTCCACGTCAGCTCCCAGGCCATGACTGCAGGATTGATAGTTCTGCACATGTAGCAGGGAGGCTTGCTCTGGGCAGGAACCATTTCATCATCCTCTGATGATTGATGATGAGAGCAATGAATCTCTGGAGCAACAAGGCAGAAACAGCTTTTTCTTTCTTTCTTTCTTTCTTTCTTTCTTTCTTTCTTTCTTTCTTTCTTTCTTTCTTTCTCACTGTGTGTCTCCCTTATGTTTCTGTCTAACTAGCTGTCCTTTCACTTTGTCATTTTCTTTCTACCCATTGAAGGCAAACAGTGTCCAATATTACAAATATGCCTTCGTTCTTTATTTGAATGTGGTCTCTGACTTTTGCACCTCCTTTTGTTTCTTGTTCATAGGTTCATTAGGATTAGCACTTATAGAACAGACAAGTCTTATTTATTGTAAGTCTTATGTGCATATATTCTCTTCATACTTCGTGTGTGTAGTGTACTTGTGTGTGTTTATCCCAGTTCTTAGTTTGTTATGTTCTGACCTTGCTTTTCTGTTAGTCTGTTTATGAGACTGGATTCGCCCTTCCTTATTATGCCAGTACTTTAAACCTTACTGCCTGTAATGATGATGCCTTGTGGAAATACCTGAATAAGGTTTACTCATGCTTGCAGCCTGCTGCCTCTGGCTCCCTGACTTTATCCTGTTGCCTTGTATGACAGCGGGGGAGGTGTATGGACTCTGCACAAAAAGCCCTTTCTGTTCCACATTTAGTTCCATTATTCAGATTACTATAATCTGTCAGTCAATCAATCATAATACAAGCTTTTTGCTGGTGATGTGGTCAGATTGGATGGTAAAGTCAGCACATTTGTGCACGCCCCCTGCGATTTATGGCTCATGTTCAGTCGCTCTTGTAAACTAGAGACTTAAACTGACCCCTTTGGATAACAGAAATAATGCTTGCTGCTGGCTACTGACTTTACAGATACAATTTGTATCATGAGGTCTGAACTTGTTATACCAGTTTCTTTCCTGTTTGTCTGTTTACTCAAACATCATGGCAATTTTCAATTGAATAATAAAACCTATGTTATGTGTTGCAATACTAGAAGAAGCCAACTAACCCCAAAAATGGGTAGAGTGATGGCAATATGTGCTCTCAATGAATTACTCTGCCTCTAGTTCATGAAACGTATAATGTGTATAATGTGGACACATACGGGAATTAAACACAAACAATGAATCTACTTTAGTGAATGAAATCAAATATCTTGCTGCCAACATCTAATTTACATATTATTTACACAAAACATGCTCTAATTGATGCAGACGTTTCAGTAGAGACAATGCTTGAAATGGAAAAAGTGACAATACTCTTCTAATTCACACGTTGGTGTGTATATCAGCTGTTATAAACAAATCATTAAGTACATTCTGAATTTCCATATAGGAGCACTTTGTAGTTCAACAATTACAGACTGTCCATCTAATTCACTGCATACATTGTTTATCTCCTTTTATCCTGTCCTTTAATGGTCAGGACCCCTACAGGACCACCACAGAGCAGATTCTTTTTGTGGTGGTGGATCATTCTCAGCACTGCAGTAACACTGATGTGGTGGTGGTGTGTTAATGTGCTGCCCACAGGATGCTGTTGGCTGGATGTTGCTGGTTAGTGGTCTATTCTCAGTCCAGCAGTGACACTGAGGTGTTTAAACACTCCAGCAACACTGCTGTGTCTGATCCACTCACACCAGAGCAAAACACACTAACACACCACCACCACGTCACCAGAGTCACTGCAGTGCTGAGAATCATCTAGCTCCCTAATAGTACCTGCTCTGTGGTGGTCCTGTGGTGGTCTTGACCATTAAAAAACTGGGCTCAAAGGGGATTTCAGTAATTGTTAAACAGCAAAGTGTTCCTATATGGTAAGTGGAGCTGATAAAACTATAACTATAAAAATGTAAGGAGGTGGTTTTAGTGTTATGGCTGATGAATGTATATATAAAGTGTTGCAAACACCAAATGAATATTTAATGATTTAATAATGTGATATATGTGTGATACTGTATATGTACGTGTGCTGTTGTGTGTACTATGGTTTCATACTTCTAATTGCTTTTTTAAGTAGCCTGTCTGCAGCATTCAGATGTCAACAAGCTAAGAATTTCATTATGTTGTCGCTGCATATACAGTATGTTTTCTTGTGTTATTCAATAAACATCTTAATTCTTAACCAGAAAACAGTTATGCTTATTTATCTATGTATTCGTTTGTTTATTGATTTGTTTTGTGTGGTAAAAACAAGACACACACACACACACACACACACACACACACACACATAAGTACAAATACCTGAATAAGTACATTTATTGGAGGACCTGATTTGCAAATGGGAACATAATTTGATGGGGGACTGAATAATACAGTATAAAATAAATGCACGGTGTAATATAGCTTTAAATTGAACAAGGAATATTTAGTCATTGTCCAAAGAAAATTCTCCAAAATTGTAACTTTACAGGAAAGACCAAAACATACTTTACTTTTAATGTAAGTTAATAGAAATAGAATTTTGTCCAAGCTATTTTGGAGCATTTCTATCGGTCTATTAATCATGAAATTGAATTAATCACACAATGTAAATGGCAGCTGTTGTGTTCAAATGATGTAGAACAATAAAATTTGGCAAAAATGGAGATGCTGGACAGTGATGATTTGCAGCATTTCTTTTTATTAATGTGTGCATCAGTACAGCTACTTATGCTGGAGTGCCATGTGCACAATTTTTTTATATTGCAGAGCGAGAAGACATGGGAAATGCAGCGCTTTATGTAAATGCTCTTCTATTAAACACAGCAGCAGGTAGAACCATCACTCAGTGTAACTGAACGGCCAGAATCAGTTATGGGTCATCAATAGCTACCCAACTCTAGTGTATGGTGAACTATACCAAGCTCAGCACAGCAAATATCATGCACATCTAATATCCACTTTCCCCATGAGCCTGCATGTGCGGCTGCTCTGCATGGCCAAGCACATCGTTGCCAGAGTGCCCAGCTTAAATGCTATGCTAACAAGCTGGACTAACTTGTTGCAGCTACTCAAAACTAGGCAGGATAGAAATTTCTACTCATTTTACCTGCTTTAGTAAACAACTGACCGACTGTAGTGATAGTCTAGAATGACGCATCTTTTCATGCCAATAAGTCTACAACATAGAGACACACAATTTTCAACACGGATGAAACAGCACTCTGAGGAACAGGTGCTAAACAGAGATGTACTGAAAAGCCAGTTTACGCCTTTGTGTCAGGAGCCCTTTGACAACGTGTTATTTTAGATTTCAAAATCTCTTTTGATGAGTGCGTCCTTTCAAAGATGTGTCAGAAGCTCTAAAACCGACTGTTCAAGCAACAAAAACGTCTGTATAAAGGGTCTTCAGATGTTAAATTTGGTGTTTTGAAATGCTTCTACTGGTTCACTTTTGATTGCACATGCTGCTGGCAAAGATCTGTCAAACTGACACGAGTACCCCAGTATACAATCAAATATCTAAGCAACTCATAACTGGCCGTGTTTACTGAGAATTTAATGGAGATCTAATTATTTTCATGTATGTAAAGTTTCTTCCACACATTTCTGGTGCATTAAATATTTCAAAAGTAAGATGCAAGTCATTACAAGGAAACATTATGGTCACTGTTTTGTCCCACTGTTGTATTAATATGGGAGAGAAAGAGAGAGAGAGAGAGAGAGAGAGAGAGAGAGACTAATGCAGTCATTGACAAGGCTTAGAATAATCCTGCCCCCCATTAATGAAACTCTCTGATCCCCTCCACAGACATTGCTCACTATCAAAGGGGGTCTTTGCTGAGCTGCCAGGCATAGAGGCTTCTTGTGTAGCAACACTGCATGTGCGATGAGGGGGATGAACTGACTCCAAAGTCCAGACCGTATTATATGGTTTTATACGGGTGAAATACATGACTGATTTGGTTCTTGACTGGTTGAGTACAATAGTATTACCGAAGATAGACACCTACAAACTTTCCTTCTTACAATCAATCAACACTCAACCCACATATGAAATTCAGAGAAAGGAATGCAATATACTGAAATTATTTAACAGTTAGTGGTTCTCTAGAAGAGCTCCCGGAGGATGTATTTTACGGCAGGCCTCCTTGACTCTGTAGCCCTATTTCCCCCAAGGACTCACTTTATGTGCCAATAAAGTCTCTGTCTGGAGACTCATTTAGAATGTCAAACAGGTGAGACTCAACCAACATAAAAATGAATTTCTGAAACTTTGAGGAGACGTGTGAAGTGTCCCTCCTCTTTGATTTATGACGACAAAGAATGCATACAGTGGCATTTAATACTGGTTTGCGACCAGGTCTAATAATGTAGGACAATGTAAACCTTCCTTGATAGCATTATGAACACTCACATCATAAAGACAGTTTTAAGACTTGTTGTACAACATAACTACTATAAACAATGAATTTTAATGTTATTGCTATACATAGTTATGGGAGGCACTTCATATTTATAGACTTTATGATTTTTATACTTTATGTTTATAGTATAGATACTAACCACTGAAAGGTCAGACATACCAAACTGAATGTATATTTTTTGGTCATCTTAAAAGCCCCAATTTTATGCTTGTTTCATAAAAGAGAAGTTGTTTATTAAACAGTTATTATTATTATTATTTTGAATGCCCCACTGAAACAGCCGGCAGTGTCTCAACATATATGAAGCTTCTTCAGGCCTGCTAAAAAAACTAAAGTGGCTTTATGTAAAGCTTCTTGTGTAAAGTTGGTTTAAGGCTTTGTTGAAGTCTAAATGAAGTTATGAAATAACTTTGGTAGAAGGGCCACGCCCAAACTCCTCCTCTCCATCATTATACGTTCTATATAAACCACTCCTCTTCCCACACCTTCTCATGATGAAATTCGCTTCAAATCCCAGCAGCCGAAGTTACTCAAAACTCCAGCCCCAAGCTTCTCAGAGTTCTCCTTACTTGCCTTGCCTTAGTGGTCCACACTTCGCAAAAATATTTTGTGTATGGTCAATGCATAACTCATATTTGTTACTTCATAGATTGTTGCTTTTGCATATATAATATTATAGATGCCCAAACAAAACCATATATATTTCAAATAATTTGAACATAATTTGAAAGTTGGAAAGGGATGAAGCTTTAAAATGACTTAGAATAAAAACTTCTTACATTTACTTTCATTTAAAGTAAGGAAAGTTTTTGGTCTCTCCTGTGAAATTGCTATTTTGAAAATACCTGTTTTTCTTTGGAGATTGACGATATATACACTAAATAGGGTCAAACTATTCAGGGAAGTTCAGGGAGGTTGTGCCTCCAAAACTTTTTGTCATGTTTATGAATGAATACAGCATCTTTACATATAAGCTATGAAAACTCATGATGGGATAATTAAGTGTGAACTTTATGTACAATGTTGTGAGGATCAGTTTTTTGTCATACCCCAAGTTTCAGCAGACGCTAATTCATGAAACATTGTGGTGATGAAGTTTGGGGGAGAAGGAGACATGGCAGAAGTCATGATTTGCTGCTCTGTTTTAAACATTAGGGAAGAGAGTCTCATATACAATTCACAATACACCCACAGGGGAGGTCACCATGACCCATCTACTTCCACTCTATGGTGACAAACCCCAAACATCCATACCCCGACACAATAAAACACAAACAACACATACGCATAGCTTTAACTAAAGCACAGACACACAAACAACATTAATAAGACTCGTTTTTAAGGGCAGATGGTCCTTCACATAGCCACGCCTTCTGAGCTTCTTTGAGGCAGTGTACAGTGCTTCAGCCATCACACCAGGACACGCCAGGGACTTTGGCTATTCCCTCTGGTCCCATCAGTTCATCTTTGATCCTTCTTGTTGTGCAGAGCCCTCTGAAGCTGTTCAGCAATGTTTCTTTCTCTACACACCACTTTGTCCTCCTCTCATGCCTATAAATAAATATGGTTGAATAAACCATCACTGTTGTGTGAATGTATTGATGACTTTTTAATTGAAGAGAAAAAAAAAGTTATGTACTTGTACAGTAATGTGGCACGATTGTGGAAAATGAATGAGTATAACAATATGTGCAAAGAAATTAAACTAAGAATTACAACTAAAGCTAAGAGATATTTGTAGGGAGTGCATTAAAATAGACTCAGCATATAGATAACAGTCTGCCTCGGGCTAGCATCTGTAAGACTTGCACTGGACTCTGGAGTCTGTGGACTGGCATAAGTTGGTGGTCAGCCTTAGGGGAGGTCTTAGTTAAGAACTCTGAGACTGGAATAGCAGGAATGGGAAGAACTGGACAGTAAAAAAGTGCAGAGTGGCCATTCTTTTTCAAACACACACAGATGGATTTCATGCCATGGTGAATCCCATTGGGGAAGGCCTGGGGACAAAATTGGCTATCGTGGTGGTGAGAGAATGAAGAAGAGTTTGAATCTCCAGGGGGGTTCAATCAGAAGCTTCTCAGGCTTTTCTAGCTGAGCCCAGCCATGTCGCAGCAGCTCTGCTTTCTATAGATACTTCAAAAGTGACTGATTTTTCCCCCACTGTCCTCTCTATGTAAGGCTGAATTTATCAAATTATACCTCATTTCCAATCCTGGACACACTGTGACCTGCAAGATTTATGTTTTCACTGCTCTGACACATCTAATTCAACATAACAGGCAGTCATCAACTGAGTAGTTTAATGTGACAACAGTCTGTAACTATATCCTCTGTATAAGCCGTGGTTTCAACTACCAAAAGCTAGAATTCCAAGCAACCAAGAGCGCTTAATAATACTTACTTACCCAAACTAAATTCATTTGTTTATTTTTTTCATCACCTAAATCACTTGTACTCCTGGGTTATGGGGGGTAAAGGGGGGGAGCTACAGCCTAACCCAGCACTAATTGGCATGAGGCAGGGAACACTCTGGATAGGCAACCGTCTCCGTACACTTCTGAATTAAGGTTCATAAATGGCTCTTGGGCTGAATGAACAGCTCTACAACAAACCATGTTCCTCACACATTTATACTATCACTCAAACGTTTGGGGTCACCGATTTCATTTCCTTGAAGATAAGTGTATAGTGTCATTCTATGATTAACGTTATTTCTTACCAGTTTCTAAGAACCTGTAAAAAACGAAGGGCATGATAAACAGAGCTGTAAGTGATATCATGATAACAGCATTGAGAACGAATCCCCATATTTGAAAACCGATAAGCAAATCTCACCAGCTAAAAAAGCTATTAATATTATTTTTGTGACAACGGGTTCAAATAAACAGAAAATTACAGCTTGTTAGTTAATTACACTTCCATGTGTTTTATTCTACACTGGTTTCGCTCTTTCTCAGTTCAGGAAGATTTCACTCATTTCAGTTATTAGAATATCGCTTGCATCCTTTATGTAGGACATGAACTCATTTCTGCTTACTGAGTCATGGGAGGAGGGGGATGAAATATGGAGAGATGAAGAAATAAGTGAGTGCGAAAACTAATTAAGAGCTAGGAATGGGGTCAGGGAGAGGTTGCAGCTGACCTGGTTAAACTCTGTGTGTGATGAGGTAATTTGTGCTTGATTATGAATTTGAGATTGATGGCTTATATATCAGTGGCCGGTGCTGCTGCTTCTACAAGCAACTGTGCTTGTTGAATTTCTCCCAAGATGTGATGAGGACAAACCTTCCAGATTTTAGCATTCTGCATGTCTCCTAAGAGCTAACAATGCTAGATAAGTGTGCACTGTCAGCATGCATGTTTACAATACTTTATTTTCCTCCTTACCGATTGGCTCAACACTTCACACGGCAGAATTTTCAATCGTTCCAAATAAATACACTCCTGATAAAAGGCAGAGCGACGACACCTCATTATTAACAGTGAGCAATTTCCTATTCACTCAATTATTCTCACTTTAAATGTTCATCAGGGGAATTCTGGAGGGCATAACTACTGACTAACTGGAAGACAGGGCCATCTGCTCAGCCGACAACAAAATAACAACAAAACAGAGAGTAAGCGGCAAGGCTTTTCATCACTGACAATGGTAATGTTTTCCATTTTTTTCACCTTTAAATAGTGTTCTCTGCGGGGAAAATGACACAATTTATCTCATGCTGTAGCTATAGCTCATTTTCACATTTACATTTAGTCATTAGTCATTAGACACTGTTATCCACACTGACTGACAAAAACATACCAACACATTTTACCCAGCTGTTTCAATTACATTCACACAATGTCTACCTATAGCTATTCACACATGCAGAGCCATAAACCAAGGCTACAAATTACTATTACTCAATATCATGACTTCACTTACCCCAAGGTAGATACTTCATCATTTCATCTCCTCTAACAAAATCAACTTGCATCTATTCTGTCTCATTCATTTTGTTTCTCATGTCCTGCTCTCCTTCATTTTCACCAATAACTAAAATCACATTAAACCATGTGAAGTGGATTGCAGCAGACATGCCCATAAATATTTTGCTATGAACCATTTAGTAAGTCGTACTGTGTCAAATACAATATACAATAAAAAGCAAAATTGTATGTCCTACACATTTGGATGTAAACACACCCAAATTAAAACTGAAAGAATGCACATGATGTCATATTCATTATTTTCATGATGTAATTTTGACTCTGATATACTGTGGTAGACATCTAAATGGACAACAACTTTGTTGACACACAAGTACTTATGAAAACGACTGTGAAAAGTGAGTTTCTAAGCCTGAACTTTCAGAAAATAGTCAAAAATATAGAGGAAATTGAACAACAATGCAAGACTTGCACTAATGGCTATTTTGACAAGAAATGTAAAAAATGCAAGTTCGTTTTCTACCTTTTGGATATGACTCATACCAACATAACCAGTTTGAATCCAATGATAGTATAGTCTGAGATTTTATGATGGCTAAATAATTCAATTATAATTATCATTATTAGATCAGTGACTGCACCTCATTTCCTTGTTAATGACTAGAGTCTGTTTTCCATGTGTCTTTATGAATTATTAGCTGTATGCTTGCAGACCCATAGCTTCATGGTAAGTTATTAAGGGTCTTGTCTGAACCGTGTCTCTAAATTGTGTTGCTTATTTTCTTTTTTCACCTGTGTTTTTTATCACTAAAAGTCAATTAATCATTTCCAGCCAACTGTTACCATCTACAAAAGATTCAAAACCAGAGGAATCTTTTATTTTTTATATTTTGTTTGAAGTTTAGTTGTTTACTTTGTCTTTTGTGCATATATATAACACATACCAGACTGCCACATCTGAGGTACTATGCATAAGCAGATGAAGCCTCAACAACATGTCTTAGAATTCCACCTTAGTAAGTGCTGATGAGAATTCCCACTTTCAGTATGAGCCAATCAGAGCTCAGTGGAGAGCCCGAGCCAGGGCTTTGTTAAAATTTTAAGAGCATAGAGTGGTTCATTAAAAGGATCTTTAAAGAGGAGAGTGGGCGAGAGGAGAGGATGGCTGTGCATTTTTGGGCCAATGGGAGATATTTCTCATCACCTATTTGAATGCTTTGGTTTCTCTGAGCTTCTGGACTCCATAAAGTCTTTACACAAAAAAAGGTTTTTTTTCATAATTTAAGTGCATAATGCCTTTTACTATGAACCACTACTGAAATTTTTTTTTTTCAAATAAAATTGTTCATTTCCTTGCGCTTGGGTAGAATGAGAGCGGACAGTAAGAGCCCTTTGTATATAAATGACATGTTCATGCACAAGACCTTTGCGAATTTAAGTGCGCCTAATAATCGAGACTGTAAAATTTCTCTAAAGTGCAAGCCATTAAATAATCTGAATGCACATAACCTTAAAAACCAGTTTAAAAGTTACATGACTTTCAGGACGTTATGTAGTTTTGCAACTTTTTGCTAGGCAGTGCCCCCTCCGCTGAGTGTGTTGAGAAACAAGAGGCAACACAGATAAATAAAGAAAAGATGGGAAAACAAACAAAAACAGAGAGGGAGACTTTTTTTGGTTCACCGAACCAAATAAAGAGGATTGATATAACAAACAAACAACATGACAGTGCTGGAAGAATGAAGAGGGATTAGAAATAGAGATGTATTTATAACAATCTGAACCAGCTTTGAACAGAAAAAGTCAACAGAAAATGAGTGACGTCAATAATTCTTAAAGGCTTGAATAAAGTCAGCATTTTTTATGGTATTTAATAAGGCACAGGCCCAGTACCACAGACACTTAACACTCACAGCATCTTAGCCATGTCTATTCACCCTGAATACTTGTAAGGAGACTGATACTTACAAGGAGTGTTTCAGTCTGGAAGACTTTTTTAAATCAGAAGAGAAGTCATTTGCAATCACTCCAGACACATTAACAAAATCTGCTGCTTTAATTCTAAGGAATAAATACAATTCTAAGGAATATCTCTTATCTTATCTCTTATCTTATCTCTTAATATGATTCTGAAATCATTATGATGACTGTTGCTGGTACATAAGTCCAAACAAGATCAAAAGTTAACTTGAATAGAATAGTTGAATAGAATAAACATAAAATCTAAAAAAAATGTAAGATAAAGTTTTTAAAAAATTTTGTGCAAGATTAATAGTCGACATATCTCTGCTGGAAATCTAAACTTTGATTCCAGCACCTACTGCAAAAGTCCAAAAGGGGTGCAAGTGTATGTACTAACTTACCTCATAAGGGTCATTTAAAGGAGCAATCTGTAAGGGAAGATGTTAGAATACACTGTTGGGGCAGTGCTACTTCTTCATCTTCTAATGTCAGACTGATTCAGCTCAATGCTACATTGACTCACGTTCGCCTCTCGAGGTACAAAGTGGTATCATGGACAAGACGGGGTGGGGCTAGTTGGCTAGCATGCTAATTTCAATAGACATCTTCAAAACGTGATACAGAGACAGCTTTGACATACCATCAATCCTGTTTTTTATTTTGTCATTCCATATTTTCATTAATTTGGGAATGGTTTATACTAAAATCTTACATAGTGCACCTTTAAACAGTCTGGTTAGTTGTTACAGTCATAAGAAAAGAGTAGAAAATAATGCAATAGAAATCTGTGTTACAATCAGATGAATTTTGTAATACATAAAAATACAGTAAATATGATTAGAGGGTTTCCATATTTATGCTAAAATGTAAATAAATAAATATATAAATAAATAAATATATATATATATATATATATATATATATATATATATATATATATATATATATATATATATATATATATATATAGTTTGTCTTTGGTGCACATCTGAGATACTTTGAATAAGTAGATGAAGCCTTAACAACATTTCTTAGAATCCCACCTCAGTAAGGGCTGATGAGAATTCCCACTTCCAGTATAAGCCAATCAGAAATCATCATCCAGTGGGGAGCCAGAGCCAGAGCTTTGTTAAAATTGTAAAATTTCATACGTAAAACTAATGTAGACGTAAAACTAATTTGATCGTATCAAGGACGTACTTAAGCCTACATTAGCCTGGCTCTCTGTGACATCCTTCCTAAGTGCTCCGTTACAAGCACCAAGACATTAATTAAAATGATGTAGGTGTAAATTCTGTGACTGACAAGCAGAACTCCACAACACTTATAATGAAACAAGTTACTTTCATGGTTAAGAAGCAGCCTTCATAGTAAATCTCCAGAAATATCCACCTGATATCTGTCAAAATTCATAGATAACATTGCTATGGAAACATGAAAAGATTCATGTTCTACTTGAATCCGGTTAACTACAAGAAAAGCTGTGCAAACCTTTTTTATCCTGCTTTAGGTTTGTGCCCCACATTCCACTACATTTATCAAACCAAAGCTTTTTTCCGCTGCTTTCACAGCAGTTTATAAGAAGCATCATTCAATTATTATGAAACGGCAGGAAGAAGGAGAGAATGGAGGTGAAAAGAGAGTGAGCGGTAAGGCTGGAAAGCTTGCAAGAGCTCTTTCAGCAGACACTGAGGGAAACAAAGCCTGGAGATACTTATTTAGGTGGTGCAGTGTAATTCCAGCTGATACATTCTTACACCAGAATCATGACTTTGTTGGCCCTCGGTGGCTGACTAAATCCCCCTTTCTTTGCCATCACTGTTTTTCTAAACTCTTCCTCTCAGGGGTAGAGCTAAATCTTTTATGACGAGAAAGTCTGTAGGAGTAGAAATAGCTCTTTTTACACATTTCAGGAATCGCTTTAGCTGGGTTTGAGCTTTGGTGTGGTAATATAAGTAAAACCTGCACCTAAACAGTGACGGTAAAATTAAAATAAAGTCACGCTGGCAGTAGGCGGCATTGCCAACCTGACTTTATTTTTAAAGGATTTTTTATTTTAAGACTTTCTTTTAAGAATAATTGCTTAATGTGTACTGAATATAGAGAGCAGTCACACTAACCTCAAGTTCAGTTTCAATTGCTCCCTATCACAAAAGGTGGTTACATTCATAATGTTGTGTTTGTGATCCACTAGAATAGATTTAGATGCTCCAATGTTCCAATGTTATATTGTACATCTGTATTTACCATCTATTTGAAATGCTCTGTTAAAGCTCTAATGTGCGAATACTGGTCAACTTGCCCATTCGGTTCGGATTAGTCAGGTGCCTTATCCCACCAAAAAAATACACCATGTTCCGCATTTCCAATATTTCAAAAACAGCTGTTTCTAAAACAAACTCCACTCTTACTTCAGATCCGAAAACATGCATGGGTGTTTCTGTCAATCCTTCCACTGCACGAAGGATGAGAAAGACGTGAGAATACAACACAATGTTACTGGTCTGAAAGGATGTGTTAAGAAGTCATTACTGACTAAAGAAAACAAAAAAAGTTTTAAAATCAAACAAAGAAGCTGCTTGTGTTCGCAGAACAATGTTCAGACCTCAACATCACTGAATGTATCTGGAGTTATTTGGACTGTGAGAAGGAGAAAATGCGGCCAAATTTTAAGACTGAACTTTGAAGGTGTAGAAAATTAGCCCAGTACTTTTCTATGAAGAACTGACAGGAAGTTTCCTGAAAATAATGGAACCCGTAAGAAAAGTGTACACACTACATACTGTGTGTTTACTGTCTTGATTTGCTTTTTAATATTAAGGCTTCTGCGTCAAATTTGTTTTATACTTGATGCTGAAATATGAATGATTTGTACTCAACTGTTTCACTGGCAATTTAAAAAATGAAGTGTGGTATCAGACTATTGCACAGTATGTTTCTACACAGTATGTTTCTAATCCAGCTCAGTAGTGAAATATTTTAAACTGTAAACTCAATGTTACTCAAAGTTTACCTCATTAAGTAAACTAGGGCTTTTGTCCAGGCTCTGTAAAGCTTACCCACCATCGCAACAGCCACTACAAAGGAACACATTTGTGGGCAGATCATGTATAAGACAATCACCTGACGAACTCAGGAAATAGACAGGGAATAGAAATCCATATAAACCCAGCTTCAATCTTCAGATATGAGCTGCCCCATAAACATCTAGCACTGAGCTGCTTTTTCCTGGGTGTTTCTGCTGCTGCATCACTTGTGACTCTCCTTCTCTTAACATTCTGCCTGGCAAACTCCTACCTCCCTCAGCTAAAAGCCTAACTAAATCATATTCATTTTGAAGGCTTAAAGGTTGCCAAAAGTGCACCTATTGAATAATGCAACGAAACTGGTGCTGTGGCTTGTTGGAGAATTGTTTGTGGCTGAAGTCATTTAAAGGAAGCTTTCAAAAGCGATTACATAACTGCAATGACAATTTGTCTACACGCTCCTCCCAGCCATCACAACAGATTATCAGCTCTAGAGAGCCTGATGTTAATCAGTTTATTTGTGTCATCTACCTATTGTTAGAAATTGTTGTGAGAAAACATTGTAGGCAAAACTATCCTTAACTCTCATTACCCCAAAATAATATAGTAATTGTTTTGGTGATCTGATCAATCATTTTTTTTATTATGAAGTGTTCAAAGTAGTTACACAGGTCACATGTTGTCCCTGGGCTGCTCATACATGCCATTATTTGACATGCACGATGGCAACAAAATTTTGAGTGCCTGCTAAATTTTCTGAATGTATAGATCCTGAAAACAAAAAACAAGTGTCAACTCAACTGAACTTAACTGAATCGAACTCAGCTCAACTCAACTCCACTCAACTCAACTCAACTCAACTCAACTCAACTCAACTCATTCCTAAAATATTTCTATTAGAGTGTCTATGAGCTGAAAATACAAGAATTGTGATAGTGGTTCATTATATTGTGTATTATACATGTTGGTCAGCGAATGTTTTGATATGTATATCATATCTATAGCTTAAACTCTTCTTAAAAGTTCTAAGGACTATGGCAGCAATGTACTTGCAAAATGGAGGTTTTGGTTCTAAGCATGAAAAAGACCCTGGACCATTTCTGCCAATGCTCACACAAAAAAAGGCCATATAAAAAAATGAGAATTACATTCTGCATGCAAATGTCAGTATGGCACATGTGTACAATGTTATTGGTAATTATCTTGAAGAGAGACCTTTTGGTGGGGAAAACACTGAAAATTGTGCTTAAATGCCACAGAATTCATTTACAGTTCTATGAAAACTAATAAAATATAAATCCAGTAACATGATTGTAATATGCGTTATGTGTCTAGAAATGTATTGTGGAGAGATGCTATCTTCAGAGGGAGAGAGGCAGTCAACAGTTTAGCCATGTATTGTGGTATATAAATGGATTTTTCTCAACTAACAAGGAATTGCATGCCTGTATTTAGGAGTCTCAGAGGAGCGTTGGGCTTCAAGCCTGCTCTCTGAAGATTCAAAGACATACCAGAACCTAGTGTTCAAATACCAGTGGTTGGAATTTGCAAACGGAAATAAACTGCACCTGGAGTACGACCGTGTACAGGATTAAATCAACCTAGGACATTAAAAAACACCTCATACTGATGTAATAGTTTAAATAATGGAGAATTCCTGCACTAGAATAAATTAGAGCTACATGATTTAGACTAAAAATCAGTTTGTGTTTAGAGGTTTTAGTTAACAGGTTAATGCACTGCTGTCTATACAGTAAAATTTGAGAACATGATGTCACATGTTCAGATACTCGCACACAAACTCCTACCGTCTCCACAGGAACAGGTGCTTTATGGTTTGCCTTGAAAATGTCCTTGTGTGCTTTGCATAGCAATGATGGTGAACTGGTATAAATTTGTGCTGAATTTAGAATGATAGTATTCCCAACTGACCTCTGGGCAGTAAAATTCATAAAGTGCCCTATCTTTTATGGGTACATTAACTTTTTTCTCCTCTCTCTCAATTTGGTGGTAACACCACTACCAGTCAGAGAAAAATGGAGTTATCCTCTGTGGAATACCATTGAGTGATTACATCTCTGACCCAAACAGTGTTTAAGCTAAAGCAGTATGTCAATATCATATAACCCTATATGGAAGTTTAATTCACACAGCACGCTGCAGTGCATTGTAAACAGAAATAAAATCTTCACAATGCTCTGCTCATACAAGATATTTTCAACATTTTTAAACATTCTGTAGATGCACTAGCAGAAAGACTAATACACATATTGACAAAATAATGGATACACCATTTACAATATGAAATGCTAATATAACATAGGTTTATATTAACTTGAATGCCAGTTAGAGGTGGGATTTAGCTGTAAACAGTCAACACTGACAGTCAGACTTGTTTTTAAAGCAATATGAAGTGGCTAATAGTTGGTTATTAATGTGTCAGTCACAAAAACTGCAAAACTGAAGATGCTAAAGTTCTGCTATATCCTCAAAAAGAATAAGCATGTTAGCAACTCAGTCTCACAAAAACACACATGATGAGCTTCATGGTACTTGTATTCCAGACCAACAAAACAAAACCTGTACCCCTGAACACTGTAACAATGAAACAACACACAACGCAGTCTGATTAGTCATTTTTCAACTTTTTCCTAAGTGTATAAGGACGCTTTCAACCCACAATGTCTGAATTGGCAACTGTTAAACATGTTCCAGATCAATAATGGTACGAGCCGACATCTCATATGACCGATTGGTGCCCTGTGTGGTTGCATAACAACCAAGGAATATGAGGCCTATTTATATCACTAGGGTCACACGCTATGGTACAGCACTGTGCTTGTATCCTTCTTTACATTGAAATTGGTTTGATCACAGAATTGCCACCTCATGCGTAAGCTGTATACTAGGCTTTCAGCATATATATAAACCTGTACATATATAAAAAAATAAAGATTCCTTATCTTTTATTTATTTTGATTCTATTTCCAACATGTTCACACTCATGTATTTTAAAGAGATGCTTATTGTTGCATGAAAATATGTGTCCACTCACACAGACTATGATAGCAGGCTTAGTTTTGAGGAGTGGTTGCAGTGGTTGTGGTGGGCTGGCCTAGGCAAAGTCCAGTGGTTGACTTTAGCTCCCAGTCCAGCCCTGGGTATAAACAGTGCACTACAGATCACTACATAGCACACCTAACAAGAGTACACAAAGATCTTATAGGTTTACTGACATATGCAAACCTACAAGGACAGCAAATCAAATAATTAGCTTAAGAAAAAGTACACGTAATTGATCTGTGTATTCTGCATATCCCATCTGGATAGCATCATCTATAACAATTAATGTATTGTGTTCAGCGCATGTAAACATAAGAGACCTAATTTTCTTGCTGAAAAGATTGTCTGAATAACAGAAGATGGATGGCAGTGCTGCTATGAAATATAAAGATGATGTATGCAGGATGACTCTTGGATACTCTTTGTGACTATCTCATAGAAAAACACGTCTCTACCTGTCACATTTAAATGCACACAAACACACACAATGAAAAATAGCTCCACAATACAAAAGAAAATGTAGCCTCTCTCGTTGTTACAGCAGCTACTATTTGGATAATATCATTTCTCTTATTGACTTTGTGGGTGTCTCTCCATGGCAACATCAATAGCTGAATATCTGGAGAAAAAAACAGCTCATAAAAGTAACATACAGAGCCAGTGGTAACTTTAAATTCATCTCAGTGGTTTAATCTGACAGTCTAACTCTCCAACATGGATGCTCTGCAACATTGCAATACTCAGCTCCTCCACTTCTGATTGATTCATACAAGAATGCTCTCCGTTCAGCTTTGCCTGCTTATAAACACATCAGGTATATCTGTAACATATAACAAAATTAATTACATTCTGTTATAAACTATTCAATGTTTATGGAATAATACACTTACAGAAATGTCTGATGTTCTCCTTTCATTACGACTGAGCTGTGAGTTTCTGTGTATATTCTAATCATTGCTCTATTTTCAGCTTCTGTTTTGCACATTATTGCAGTGTTTTGGACTTGTCTGCCTGTTTCTGAGTTTATGAGTATAGACTGACTGAAGATACTTCAAAAATTCTGAAAAACTTCAACCTCCTTTATCTCTACTTCATTACAATGACTAAGGTTTTAATACTGACATGATGCTCACATACACATACATGCATAGAGCAAATGAAACATCTGTTTCTGTGTTTCAGTGTTACATATTACAAAGGAAAACATTTTGTTTATGCGTTTTGAGGGTGCTTTGGTAAACAAGGGTCCCACATCACTGCCTAGGGTATTGACAGTTCCATAGCGCTGCCCAGAGCTGTGGAGAGTGCTAGTGCGTCAGCACAGGGCTCCGAGTCTCTGCCAAATGTTACGGAGAGCACTGGCCCGTCAATGCCTGCCCTCATCTTGCCACCTCGAGCCACTGTGCCAGAGGTGGCTCACCAAGGCACCTCACCTTTGGTGACTTCTCTAGCTGTCTCTCCTGGTTTAGCAGCCAGCATTGGAGCCCCTTCTGTTCCTGCTCCCAGGGGTTCTGAGCCAGCTTCTTTCAGGCCTCCAGTGCTGGCCCCTCGAAAGGCTCCTGTGCCATTCTTCCAGGCTGCTCCTCTACTACTAGTTCCCTGTGCAGGTCCTTTGCTGGCTCCACATCTTGATCTGCTGCCAGCTTTCAGAGCAGCTGCTTCTGCTTTGTTGTTTCCAATGCAGCTCCTTTGCTGGCTCCCTAACCTGATCCAGTGCTGGTTCCCCATGCTGATTCAGTGCCAGCTTCCTGAGCTACTGCTTCCCCAATGCTGGTTCCCCATGTGGCTCCTGTGCTGGCTTCCCCTTCCAATCCAGGGCTGGCTTCCTAAGCTGCTGCTGCTGCTAAAGTTATGGCCTCCCTAGCAGCTTCTGGCTATTCAGTGGTTACGATTCCCGTATATAACCCTTTGTTTTTTTCCTGTGTGCATGCAACAGTGTCAAACACTGGACGAAGCCTGCTTGATATTGTCCAAGGTTTAAGAAACTGTCTGCAAATGAATAACTAAAAATAACTACATGAAGTTTTCCTGGAAGCTGCTAAGGAAGTGGAAGCTAAAGTTGGCTTTCTAACCACCAGCTTGTTTTCCAAATTTTACTTTCAGCCTTAAAAAGTGCTGCAGTTACACTCTGGCCCTGTACAGGCAGTAGCATTTAAGATGGAACATAACATACAACTAAGAAGCTGGAGAATATAAAGCCAATCTAAGCCTTGTTTAAAGAACATCAGTCAAGCCCATTGATGGTTCAGATTCCTGAAGAGGATATGAAAGGTGCAGACATCACCTTCACAGCCTGGAATGGTAGATTTCTACATGCTGTGTTTTTTGTTAATTTTTGTTGCTGCTGCTTCGTTGTTATATGTAAATTTTGGGGGTGTAAATATATATGAGTCAAGGCTGTTACATAACAGTTTAGGATTTTGAAATCAGCCCATTTTACTTCCCACAGCATTTGTTTTTTAAGGAGGAGATGAAAGTGTTTGAGGTCCAAGATGCATCCCTTTTATGCACCAAATGTAATGTAAATGTAAATCTGTTTTTTATTCTATGGTAACTTTAATCAGTCTTAACAAAGAAAGGTGTTGATTCTTTTTTTTAGGTGTAAATGTAGATATTTTAAGTGCCACGTGTAATATATGGTAAAAACATATGTACATGCAGCAGTGAGTAATGAGAATAATGAGTGAACAGTGCAATTCTCTGGATATCTCTGGATGTTCTGTTAGAAAATAGAATTCCTCTCTTAATGTACACATTTCATTATAGCTAAAACACATTCATCTATACATATTTTAATAGAATATAATTAACAAATCTGCTTGCTTTGCCTGTTTATTATTTAGACTAACAAGACTTACACATCACTTTATAATGGCTCTCATTTAGGGACTAATGGTTCCTCTAAAGGAAGGTGTGGTTTAAAGGATAGAGGGTTCTCTGTTTTATGCCTGTGTTATATATACAGTGTATTAACATATGGAAATGTTGGATTTGCGCATATGCTGTTGACATAGTTGACAGTTTGCCCTTTGCTGAGCACACCTGCTGGAGCTAAAAATGAGCACAGGGTCTGAAAATAAGAACATATTTCTCTGTGTGTTTATTTTTGTCCTGTTTTATTCGACACCCCATCATAAAAGTTCCCCTTTTAGTTGCACCCACATCTATTTCCCAGTTATGTTTTTCTTTTCCAAAAGTGCAAATATATTTTTTTTAATGCTACAAATGACTATACAGCATGTTGAAATGAAACATTAATTACAATACTGCATAATTGGAATTTAATGCTGAAACATTATGACTTCATTTGTCCACATTAAATACTTTTGAAGTGAATGTAAAACAGAGGAAGAGCTGTATGTATTATGGATTTTGCAACAAGCATTTTCATTACATGACAGTGGACAATCGAGCATGTAAAAGCCTTTTGCTCATTAGTAAAGC